>OY804594.1:52727985-53327985 GCA_963680895.1 Fragum sueziense | reverse complement strand
ACGAGAATATTGGGAAGTTATGAATAAAAGGCTAGATAGAATCTCTCCCTTTGCGGCCGTAGAAAGGACACAGTGCCATACTATTGGAAGCAAGTGACAAAACTACGCGAATGGTTATTAAAAAAGGTGACAATTTACTAGCTGGTTTTAGACGATCTCAGTACCACTGGGATTAATTTCGATTTCTTTGTGGAAATATTTATCCGCGGATATGTCATGAATCTGAAATGGTGGAGAATTTAAAAGGTATATTTCGTCGCTTTTCTTCGAAAACCTCGTATCTGCAGCTTGTTTTAAGCTGCAGATACGATGTTTTCGAAGAAAAGCAACGATTTTCTTCTTTAGTTCATGTTTTAAATAAAAGGACGCAGTGTTATTTTTTAGACGAGTGACAGAAATACGCGATTGGTTATTAACAAAGGTGACAATGTACTGGCTACTTTTAGACGATCTTAGTACCGTTGGGATTAAATATCGATTTATTTTGAGGTACATGTAATATTTATCCACGGATGTTTCATAAATCTTGAATGGTTGCAATTAAAAAAAAGATATTTGTTCTACTTTCGTTCGTGTCTTGAATAAAAAGACGCAGCACCATAATAATTGAGGCAAATGACAAACTACGCGAATGGTTACTAATAAAGGTGACAATTTACTAGCTGGTTTTAGACGATCTTAGTACCATTAGAATTGACTTCGATTTCTACTGCGACAGTATCAATCATTGGATTGTTTTCAAATCTTAAATGGTGGCAAATATAAAAGGGTATGTTTTCTACTTTGACAATCGTTAAAGTTTTTTTTAACGTGACCCGTCACGCTAAAAGGGACCTTATAGGAAGTGTGAAAAATATCGACCCTAGTCAGTCTGCGCAGCCAGACTACGACCTACACTTTTCACTTTTATGTAAATTCTAATTCCAGAATGTTCTCCCTGTCTTACTATATGTTCATTTTTCTCATACGGGATCTGGTTGACTTGTGCTGGGTCTGACAAGTTTGTCAAAATTTGGATTCTGGAGTTCGGATAAGGTCCCTTTTAGCGTGACGGGTCACATATTTGATAAAAGGAGGCCGAGTTATATTTTTGTAAGCAACTAAAAGGTGACGATTTATCGGCTGCTTTTAGACGATCTTTGTTGGTACGTACCACTGGGACCAATCATTTCGTCGCTTTCCTTATAAATAGCTCGTAACTTAAAGGGACATTTCATATTTTTAAAGTATGTCTTGATGCCACGATTGGTTATTCTAATGAGTATTAATACTCTAATTGTTGTTGCCAATAAGCGAGAAACACGCATTTAAAGTTGAGACATAATCGATGAATTGCATATAAATCCGAACTGTTGTCCACAACAATTTGTTCAATTTTAACACAAAAATAGAAATTTCTCGTAAACGGCGCAATATTTTGGCTTGAAATTTTCAGAATTTTCATAAGGATAAATGCTCTTTCAGATAAAAATAAAAGTTAGATTTATTACAAAAAAATCTGAAATGTCACTTTAAGCTTGTTTAAAGGATTTTATTGAAAACGTCTACATTTTTTCTTGAAATATCTTCCAATCATAATTCTGTGAAACTGATCAGGTTAAAGGGGCCCATGCTAGGTTTTTATGCTTCCGAACTGTTCGGGAACTCATATTTGTGCATGAAAAAAAAAATGCAATGCATAAAAACCTCAATCACGGCGACTAACCATCTTTCCTTTGCTATAGATCAATCCTTTTCAAGCGTGTTTACAGATTCTATTTTTAATTCAAAACGAGACAAGGTCAACAAGACACACACCCGCGGTATTAACACACCGTACAACCGGCTGCGTCGATGACTGTGACCTTATTTGCGAGGGATACGTGGAAAGGTTTATTTTGTACAAGCACGGAACATTTATACGCGTATTTATCGAATATACAGTTGTCGCCATGCGTATGGCACGTGTTTATGTTTTGTTTAACGTCCAATTACATTTGAACAAAATATAAACATTGTGCCATACGATGTGGCGACAACTATAGAATACCAAAGATCCTTTTGTTTATTTATAAGAGTAAATTAATTTGACCAACCATGCACCTGACATCAGATGCCGAGTCTGTCTTCGCTGACTTTCGACGCAGCCGGTTGTACGGTGTGTTGAATCTCGCTGAGAACAGATGACGTACCTCTGACGTAATTGCTTTTTGAAGGTTGGGCATATGTAAGCGTTACAAAACAAAAACAAGGGCAATATAAAACGGACCCGCACGTTATTCATTGACTTTGATTTTAATAGTTAATAAAGCTCGACGAGTACTAAAAATGAACATAAATGATCTACCCCTTCAGGTTGGTAAATTCATACGTTATTTCTGGTTTGGAATTATTGTGCCATTTGCATTTTCGAAAGCCTAGCAGTTCCCCCTTTAAGGTAGAATACCCGTAGTGTGTCCATTTTGATCATGATATGAATTCATAAATCATCGGATTTTTTCTAACTGTGTCGTTCCGTGTCCGAACCTATTCGGGTGCGGTCGCAAACATTCGGCGGTGGAATGTTCCACCTCCGAATGTTTTCGACGTCGCCCGAATAATTCCAACGTCGCACGAATCTTATTAGGGGTGTACTACATTAAATTGGCCATCAAGGCTATGATCGTCCAGTTGTCATTTTCGAATGGACGCCGTACAATGATATTTTCAGCAGGTGACTGGAATTTGCGTTGGGTATTTTCAAAGCCTGTACGTGTAATCAGGAACCTAAAGGGCAAAATAAGTTAATTTGAGATGTAGGACATTAGATATATTCAATTCTATATCTCATGGTGTATAATCACGTGACTCAGAATTTCCGATAATCTTCAATATCTTTTTTAATACTTGACCGATTTGAATTCGGTTTGAAGCAGAGAAGGTGGGAAAATGCCAGGAATAAGCTGGAGGTGTTGGATTTCTGAAAAATTAGGTGATAAAAAAGTTATCGAAGATAAACCAAAATATTGGGTTATCTTCAATAACTTTTTCATCAGTTGATTTTTCAAAAATCAATCACGTCCATCTAATGCGAGACGTCTGTCCAAATTCTCTGCTTCAAACCGAATTCAAATTCGGTCCAGTATTAAAAAATTATTGAAGATGTTTTGAAAGTGCTGTGTCACGTGATTATACACCGTGTATCTATACAATCGAGACATTTTTGTAAAGCATAGTTCTGCAGCGTTTTCGTTTGAATATGATATTTCAGCTCGGCTTTTCACTTAACCCTCTACTGAACAAGACCTGGTTTTGAAGCCTATAATTCAAAAGGATTGGGGAAAACATTGGGACAAAAGAAGAAAATACTGATATTCAGCATTTTCTCCTTTCGCCTCAATATTTTCTGTGCAAATGTGTACATATATTCTTTCTTAAAATACATCAATGTTGTTGTCTGAAACATCTTTTAAATTGGACCACCCTTAAATTTATTGTCATTTGGTAATGGGTTAAACCGAAGAACATTTATTACGTAGACACGTTTTGAAGGTTCAACCATAATGATAATGACTAGAATCATGAAGGTTTTGATAATTCATAAACAATCTAGAAGTAATAATAAAATCTTAATCCTTTGATACATGTAACTTGTTAAAAAAGAATATTGGAAACTTATAAAAGGCCAGATAGAATTTCTGCCTCTGTGGCCATAGAAAGGACGCACTGCCATAATATTGGAAGCGAGTGACAGAAATACTCGATTGCTTATTAACAAAGGTGACAAACTACTTGTTGCTTTTAGACGATCTTAATACTATATGAATCACTTATACTTTCTATTGGAATATTTAAGCCAAAATTCTACAGTGTATATTGAGTTATCAATTGATAAGGTATGTTTTGATTTTAATTTTTCAAATATTATTTCTTCGGATTCCTTTCAAAACTTTGTTACTACACATTTTATCCTTTTCAAAATTGAAGAACTGGCCGCAAATAAAATGCACTTTATTCGACGGAATAAGTTATAAGTGAAATTGAATAGAATGTCAGGCGTACAGGTATCAAATAATAGGTATAATAGCGATAAATGGTGGAAAAGAGAATATTCTACTTATAAAGTAAGTCGAAATTTCATCTAAGCCCATTTTACATCTGTTTCGTGAAGGGTCGTCATAATTTAAATATGATCAAAATGTTCTTGTAAATTTTTTAATACAACTGCCGATGCATTTTTCTGTATCATTTACAAAACGTAGGTGACAAAATAAAGAAAAAGTACATGTAAGCGAAAACGTTAAAGAGTTTTTCATGGCAAAGAGGTACAAGATAAGAACATACGAATTCTATTTTATATTAGAATCTATCAACAAAATTTTCTTTTTAACCCTTTCCCAAACAACACAATTTTAGGGCATTCCTATTTAAAGGCAGCTGTAGACGACAAAATTGATGTTAAAAAGGAAGGTATTTGTACAATATAGCACAGAAAATATTGAGACAAAAGGAGAAACTGCTGGTTATCAGCAGTTTCTTCTTTTGTCTCAATGTTTTCCAAAGCCTTTTCTATTACGGACGTCAAAACCAGGTTTTGTTTGGGAAAGGGTTAACTAACATCTGCCTATCATTCTAACTGAAATTGGCGTTGTATGTAACTGGTAGTCGGAAATGAAGAAAGATATCGAAAGCTTGTTTCAGATAAAATAAAAACACAAAAAACACATGTTGCTAAAAACATTTAGTTTACAAAACAAGATGTATGACGTTCATAAATAACACAAAGGCACAGTACATTTCGGGAGAATTACCATTTTCTATTAAAAGCTAAACGTGACATTGTCTTTCAATATCAAACTCTGTTTTACTATATTTTTCTTATACCAAATTTTAAATACCATATGCTCAATTGTTTATTTTTTTAAATATCAGTAAAAGGTTATTATAAGTTCTTGTTTATCTATTTACGTGCGTATTGCTGTATATTATACATTGTCTTAATCCTTTCCAAAAAGCATAATGATTTTAGGGTGGTCCAATTTAAAGGTGTTGCAGATGGAATAATTGATGTTAACTCATTCCCACATATTGACGCCCGACACAATTATATGCTGTGCAAAATATGGTGGAAAATTGAGATATTACTTATGGCAAGCCAATTCTTCATTTCCCACAATGTTTTCATCCAGAAAGACTATGAAGTGTAGAATCGCAATCACTTTTAATTGTTGTCTTCAACTTCTTTGAATTTGGATCAGACTAAAATTTTGCCGTCTGGTAACGGTATAATAAACATAGGATTTATGAACGAGAATGCTCGCAAAATATGTAGACAAACTGGAAAAAATGTTGGTAATAGCATTTCCTTCTTTTGTCACATTTTTTCAACCTTTGATAGATCTAGTAGGGACGCTGAAACAAAGTCATGTTTGGGAAAGGGTTAAATTTAAACAGGGTGATAGATAGTAATATGGAAAAGAAGTCTTTTGTACGAACATAGATCAAGATCAAAAACTGATTTGCATTACTAATATATTTTACGGAACCATGATGCTGCTGCCCACCACCATTAAGTTTATTTAAAAGCTATAAGAGAACACTCTGTGTCTTGATATGTACATGCTGATCTGGGACATTGGTCCACAATTGTACAGTGATTCGTCTCCAGATACCTGACCAAAATTTATGCTCAGCTTTAAAAACATACTACAGACAAACTAAGATTATTAAATGGTGTGATTGCTTCAAATAAACCACTTTAAACGAAATGATTGTATCTGTGTCTTGAGCTCTAATCTAATTAATTAAAGGGGCTCATTCTATCTTTTTATGCTTCCGAACTGTTCGGGAACTCATATTTGTGCATGGAAAAACAATTAGCAATGCATAAAAACCTCAATCTCGGCGAAAAACATCTTTCCTTTGCTATAGATCAATCATTTACAAGCGTGTTTACACATTCTATTTTTACTTCAAAACAAGACAAGGTCAAGGTCAACGAGACACACCTCCGCGATATTAACACACCGTACAACCGGCTGTGTCGATGACTGTGACCTTATTTGCGAGGAATACGTGAAAAGGTTTATTTTGTACAAGCACTGAACATTTATACGCGTATTTATCAACTATAGAATACCAAAGATCCTTCCGTTTATTTATAAAAGTAAAATTCATTTGACCTACCATGCACATGACATCAGATGCCGAATCTGTCTTCGCTGACTTTCTACGCAGCCGGTTGTACGGTGTGTTAAATCTCGCTGAGCACAGATGACGTATCTCTGACGTAATTGATTTTTGAAGGTTGGGCATATGTAGCCGTTATAAAACAAAAACAAGGACGACCAGCATGTTGGATTTTAATACTTAATAAAGCTCGTGGAGTGCTAACAATGGACATAAATGATCTACCCCTTCAGGTTGGTAATTTCATACGTTATTTCTGGTTTGTAATTATTGTGCCATTTGCATTTTCGACAGCCTAGCTCGCCCCCCTTTAATACTTAAAATACAGGCTTTCGAAAAACACAAGAGAAAAAAGTGTGCACAAACCAATCTTTGTTTACAAAGATATTTAAATCTTAAAAACAACAACAGATGTCTGTGTTTATAATTTTAATCCGTTAACCGATTTGACCACTGGGAAGAAATACGATTATGAAATTTAATATAAACCTTGACTGCTTAAGAAAAAATATGTGCATAACATCTGCGCTTTGACCGCTTTTCGTCCAAAATATAGATTTTTTACCACATTTTCAGCTGTTATTTTTTTCCAAATTTCAGCACAAGTCAAATACCATTTATTTAGTAACTCCTCATTTTTACTAGTGAACTATATGATATATGTTTAAAATCTTAACATATTGATGAGATTTAAAATTTAAACGACTACTGCCTGAAAATCCTATTTTCGGGTTGGTTCTGCGGCTTCAATGAGTAATTGTAAATCTTGAAATTCAACACAGTATTTCACATAGATTACTTGCATACACTTAATTAGTGGCGGCCAACAATCCATTTGTCTGAGTTATAATGTATCAACCCATAACTGTCTTTTCGCTCATGTTCGAATCAAGGCCATTTTATCATTATCCATGTCTTCATTCGGCAAAAGCAGTTTGTTGCTCAATTGTTTTCGATTTGTGTATGTAAGCATTTTCGCCAGCTAATGTTTTTACCACCATTTTGTTCCTTGCGAAACTGGTATGTAGGATAAACAGCCGATTGCTCCGGAGTAGCTATTTAGATTGCACCGGCATTTCGGCGATGTCTGCCTGGATCACAGTCATTTGCACCACATGTCTGTACTGTGCCAAGAAAACAAATAACCGTGGTACAAACTAGGTACAAAGCAAGATTCGGACACACTATAGAAAAACATTCTATTCAGCATGCGAGCTGTCTCCTTTAGTAAGTCCTGGAAGTGTTACATATCAATTTACTATAGTGTTTTATCATACCTTTTCTGGCACCTCAATGATATCATACCTGGTAGATTATAACCAAATACTACTTTTCAATCTAGATGATATTTTAGGTGTTACCTTTAGATCTATAAAATTCATTTGTTACCATACATCAACTAGAATAAATGTTTTTGGAAAGCTTGATCTAGTTACAAGCGCGGATTACCAGGGAGGGGTACGGAGTCTCACAAGAACGTTTTTTATTACTTGTATACACCAATGCACCGATATAACGGGCCCCTTTTTGGAAAAATGTACGGGTATCTGCTAATGTAATTCGATTGCCCAAAACGGTTGTATATATTTCACTTGTTCCTTACATGGCCTGGTATTGACCTCTCAAACAGAAAAATGATAATGATGATGATATATCGCACTTTTCTCCTTTCCCCGAAAAACTTCTGTGTTACATAATACTTCACGCATTTTATACATTGATTTGTATGTTATTTTAACCAACAACCACTTGGTTGTCTGCAACAGCTTTCCAATAGCAACATATCATTTATTGTCGTTTTGGAAAAGTTAAAATCAGATTATTGTCAGCACTGTATGGCGATCAATACCCTTCATTAACGCCCACTGATAAAACCCAAGAGAGACAAATTATTTTCTGATTTCATCGCATTTCCATATGTATCGCGGGAAAATATATAATAACGTTTGAAAAGAAATAAAATGCGAGGGGAAGATGACATACTTTATCCGCCAGATAAGTGATAATCGATAGATATAGTTTCATATTTCATTTTAACCCTTTCCAAAACAACACCTGGTTTAGATATTCATAGTAGAAATCGCTTGGGAAAATAATGAGACAAAAGAAGAAAATGCTGATAATCAGCATTATCTCCTTTTGTATCAATATTGTCGGTGACATTTTCTACACATATGATATCTTTAGGAACATAATACTTTATATTGTCGACTTCGCCATCTATTTTAAAAATTGTGTCGTCTGGGATGATGTTCATCCTTTCCCAAATTTAGAGTTATCCACAATGAAAGATGCTGTATCCGATTAAATAGAAGATAATAAGAACGGAAAGTATGTATCATTTTAGTTGATATGTATATGTATAACCAAAAGAATATGAGATAATAATCAGCATTTAGATCTACTGTAATTATTCATGATTTGTTTTGAAAAAGCTTTCTGTTTAGGAGTGTCAAAACTAGGAATTGTCGACGAAAGAGTTAAACCACTCTCGTCTCTTAGGGGAATTTTAAAATCACGGCTTTTTTGTCTTTCGTATGGAATAATCTCACACAATAAATTTCAGATAAGACCTGAGCTTAGGTATGAAACAAGGGAGCTAAAGACATGTTAAACAACAACAATAGTTACAGAGCAACATATAACACGGTGTATAATCACGTGACTTAGAATTTCCGATACTCCTCAATAACTTTGTCAATACTTGACCAATTTGAATTCGGTTTGAAGCAGAGAAGGTGGGAAAATGTCAGGAATAACATAGTCGTGATAGATCTTTAAAAATCAACGGATAAAAAGGTAATTGAAGATAAACCAAAATTTTGGTTTATCTTCAATAACTTTTTTATCAGTTGATTTTATAAAAATCAACCACGTCCATCTAATGCGTGACGTCTGTCCACATTCTCTGCTTCAAACCGAATTCAAATCGGTCCCGTATTAATAAAGTTATTGAAGATATTCAGTAATTATTGCATCACGTGATTATCCACCGTGTATCGAGTGGATGAATACATTCTAAAGGATGCGTTGCAACAAGGTCTCAAAAATATATTTTTTAAAATTATGTGGATATGTAGAAAATCTGATGATGCAGCTTATTTTTGGAGATAATGGCTGACAAAGTAGGTGGGGGATTGACACGAGAAGCAAATTTTTACTAAGAAGTTTTATAGCCTTTTCTGTATAAATCAGATTAAAATGAAATTTTGCATGTACTTTCAACGGACCAAGGACAGAACATTTTAAGCATCATTAATCATATATATATCAGTTTCTTTATTTTCGGTATTTAGAGTTCTATCAATCTCAGATTTTGCTTATTTTTGATGTACTATAAACTTTGCGTAACTATTTCTACAGCTTTTATATTTGTATAAATTGTCATGATAGATCAGGATCCTATATAACTAGCTAGAAACATGTATATCTAAACTCTAAGTCGAATTAATTTTACAGAACCAAAGTTATTTGAACATTATATCATATCCGAACATTTTCGAAAAAGGCGAAACCAAGATCTTAGAAAAGGAATATATTTGTCTTAAATACAAGAAGTGGCACTAGAATGGGCTTTTACAGAGATTTTTCTTTCTTGACACCTCTTTGGAAATCTTAAAGAGTAATGTTGAGTTGCCGCTCGTTTTGAGCGTATGAAATGATTCAAAAAGGTTTCCGAAAAAAAATATAATTCCTTGAACTCTTGAATTACATTCCGAAAATGCTTTGGCAAGCATTATTGTGCAGTTTTTTAGCAATTATGTGCGAAGTTTTCAATCACAACGTCACGAATTTTAACTCTCATGGGAGAGATAGCCCAGGAAAATGTCTTATCTACATAATTATGTTTTAACATTTTTTCTTGAGTTGTAATTAATTTGATATTCCAGAATTGTCCTCGTCAAAACACATCCGTGTGCACCCGTTTATCTTAATATTATTATTATTATTATTATTATTATTATTATTATTATTATTATTATTATTATTATTATTATTATTATTATTATTATTATTATTATTTTTAATCGTTTATCAATTGACATATGCTTAAGGTAATAGAAAAAATGATACACATGTATATATGAAACGTGGTCTAGAAAATTTCATTTGTAACAATAGTAGAACTAAATCAGACGAGGCATACGTCTCGTCCAATCATAGTGCTTGAAATGCAACTTCGAATTAGACAATCAATTCAGAATTGTTGGTGAAAACGGCCCCTGATTCCATACTGCTAGCTAACTGCAACTTTTGCTAATAATTATGGAGAAACTAAAGAAGAAAAGTATGGTCCTTGATCCATAGGCGAAGGATGAGTTTGAATTACTGTTGACCTCAAATGTCGTGAGGACCCTTTTACGAAATTACAATTCAATATTGTTTTCATTTAAGCCTTTCACTCCCAGTTTATTTATATGTGGTATACTTTGAAAGAACATTACGGAAAAACTATTTAGTTATAACTATATATTCTTTTTTTTGTAAAGGAATCTAGAACGATTTTAAGGCAAAGAAAAACAAGAGCTTCGCAGAGCAGGGCATAAACGCCCGAGAGGGGCTTGTCAATACAATTGGCCATTTTTTTTTTCAATTGAAGGGCAGATAATTCAAACATGAAAAGTTATCAAAACTTTGTTTGCACAAAACGACACCATAGATATTCATTGTGGTTTAATTTAATTCTGGTTGAAACTGTAGGAGTTGCGCACACGAGAAAATGGGTGTTTTGAGAAAATGGGCATTTTCCTTAAATCCAAGGGCAGATAATTCATGAACGAAAACAGTTATCTTAATTCTGTAAGCAGAGTGCACAACTAGACACGATGGAAATTCACTGTGGCACTGTTGATAAAATTCTGATCAAAACTGTAGGAGGAGTTGCGCACACAAGAAAATTGGCATTTTTTTAAATCAAGGGCAGATAAGTCAAGAACGAAAAGAGTTATTATCTGAATTCCGTAAGCGGTGTGCACGACTAGACACCATGGAGATTCATTCGTGCAAGTTTGATTAAATTCCGATCAAAACTGTAGGAGGAGTTGCGCACATAATAAGTTGCTAACGGACAGGCATTTTCCTTAAATTCAAGGGCAGATCATTCAAGAACAAAAACAGTTATCTAAATTCCGTAAGCGGTGTGCACAACTAGACACCATGGAAATTCACTGTGGCACATTTGATAAAATTCTGATCAAAACTGTAAGGGGAGTTGCGCACACAAGAAAATGAGCATTTTTAAATCAAGGGTAGATAATTCAAGAACGAAAAGAGTTAGCTGCATTTCGTAAGCGATGTGCACAACTAGACACCATGGAGATTCATTCAGGCAGGTTTGATCAAATTCTGATTAAAACTGTTGAAGGAGTTGCACACACAGGAAATTGCTAACGGACGGACAGACAGACGGACGATGGATTGGGGCTATAAAATAAAACGACCCTTCAGGCGTATGAAAATTAGGATCATCAGCTTTTTTCTTCTCCGTCACCCCCTACAATTCTCTTGGTCTTCAAAACGAAATATAATTTATGAACGGGTTTAAGTTTCTTTACTAACTCTTTGTGTATTTATGATTTTTAAAAATGCCCATGCCAAAAGTATTTTAGTAATCGACGTATGCAGTCTAACAGACAAATATAGAGCAATTAACGTGCAAAAGCATCAGAACTGATCAAACAAAGTATGGCGTCACAACATCAAAGTGTAGTTTACACTTTGCCAAACAATATCTGTTCTTGGCGTTAATTTATGTAAGAATGGTTGAACAAAACAATTGAGTGAAAAGGAGTAATTTACATTTTTTCAAAGGATAATGCTGCATTTTCTTTGAACTTTTTTTTATAATCAATCAAATGTTACCTACATGCATTTCAGACAATTTTATAATGAATTAATAAGGTAGCTAAACGTTTGATAGGCACGCATAGAAAATACAAGCAATATGATCAAGATATCAATTGAATGCAAGTTAAATCGTCTCTTTTCAACAAAAATCTCTTAACTGCATTTTGTTTAAAGCTGCAGTTACGAGGTTTTTGTTGAAAAGCATCGAAATCCAGTGTTCCGGGGATATGGCGTTAACGACTGAATGCAAAAGCTAATTCACCATATGCGTGCAGAAATTAATAAAATCAGCCGGCATTAATCTAGAACACGTTCTTTATTAACAGAAATCTGACGGGGGAGACACATATTGATTGGACACGAAAGAAACAAGAGTTCCTCGTAAATAGTGTGATGGAATTGATACGTCTTTGGTTAAGAGGATAAAAGGCAATCTTCCTCCCAGGGCTCGAGGTAATAAACAGGTATTTCGCATTGTCAGGGCTGATTGGAACTGAATGTCGTTACCACTAGATGCTAACTCTTTCACATTAGTTTTACTGTTCCAGACCATAAAAAGGCGGATATGATCTTAGCGAGAGAGGGTGTTATATTGTGAACCCTTTTTTCCCATACAATCCAACTATCATGACGCCCTTCAACAGAAAAAGAAGAATTTGTGGAAATGTTTGAGCAAAAGAGATGAAAAGATTGAGGACAAAAAAGTGAGGATAAATTATTCTTGAAATCGTGTGTACATTTTTTACTTAAATGATACGTATATGTTGTCCTCTAATTATTCTACAAGTCTTTAACTCAGAAGTCTGAAAAAGTGTTAAAAAGCTTAAAGTTAGAGGATATGATGTCACGGATCGCTTTACCAATTTGTCTCAAACACCGCCATAAACAACGCCAACGCCCGATTACTTCTCTCTGATGTCTATTGAAGCTGAAACCTTACTCACGTTTTCTGCCATTTATTTAACCTTGGTGAAATGTCGGCCATTATGTCAACTGTTATCAACGCTACAGATCGGATTATACCAGTGAACGAAAGCGTGATTAATAATTCCACTGTCATTACCACTGAGGAAATCACCATTACGATAACAACCGGATATTACGTACAGATGACGTCATCAGTTAAGGTTGTGGTACATGACCTATCGAACGAAGTGTCAACCGGAAGAGTGCTAATTGGATTTGTGTTATTTTTCATTGTGTTTCTGACGATTGTTGGGAATTTCCTTGTATTTCTCGCAGTGATATGCACTAAAAAGTTACGATCAGTATCGAATATGTTCATAGTGTCGTTAAGCATGGCGGACTTCATGGTTGGTACGTTTGTGATGATACCGGGTGCGTTGAATGAGATATTCGAACAGTGGATATTAGCCGAGTCATTCTGTGTTGTGTGGGCAGGATTTGACGTGATGTTGTGTAGTGCCTCCATACTTAATGTGTGTCTTATCAGCTTGGACCGGTATATCTCTATCATGTCTCCGTTACGTTATAAAATGTTGGTGACTTATAGAAGAGGATTCGCAATGATGGCCTTAGCATGGGGAATCGCCATTTGTGCTTCATTTATCCCGTTATTGACTGGTCTTCACAACCCAGAGTTACCGTCCTTGAGAAACTTAACGTTGTTGACTGACACACCACAATGTCTGTTCATTCCTAGTTTATTATACGTACTTATTGCTTCAAGCGTGACAATACTACTACCAATCATCATTGCCATAGTGTTATATTACCGCGTCTCCAAGGAAGCTAAACGACAAGCCTGTTTTGTTGGTATTCTCATTACTCCGAGTAATATGCTTCTTGGTGCAAAGATGGCTAACAAACATATTCGAGAACCGTTCACGCGTAAAGCCACGGTGACGTTAGGTATTATAGTAGGTGCTTACGTAGTAACATGGGCGCCATTTTTAGTGACGAACGTCGTAGACTCTATTTGTCGATGTGTTCCTCCTAGATTGTTCGGTGCCATAGTGTGGTTAGGCTGGTGTAACAGCTTAATTAATCCGATTATTTATCCATTCTTTATGAGAGACTTTCGGAAAGTATACACAAACGCTTTCCTGAAAATTTGTCCGTGTCCAAAACTTTTCCAGAAAATGAAACGTGATCGCGTTTTCTTCAGAGACTCTGGTGACGTCACGAGATCAACGTCAAAATTTGATCATACGGAAGAGAAATTGTAAAAATGATTTTTTTCTAGTCGCTTTTCAACAAAAAATCTCGTAACTGCAGCTTGTTTTAAGCTGCAGTTACGAGTTTTTTTTGTTGAAAAGCAGCGAATTATTGTTTTTCATCTAATCCCTTTTTTTTTTTTTCGAAAAAAAATTGCTAGTAAACATTCTGATACATTTATCAAGCACAGTATCAGAATTTTTCTGCTTTACCATCAATAATTTCTCTGATTTTTTTTTTACAAAATACAACACGCTTTTGAAGTCTGGTTAAAATTATATTTATATATTTGGGGAAAAGAGATGAGATAGGGCTGAACACAATTATTTTTTTTTAATGTAAAGTCCACAAAAAGCGCAATCATGATTAAACTTTTTATTTTAGTTATGTTGTGTACATACACATTAAAACTTGTCGTCTATTGGGAGACTTTGTGAATTTAGTTTAGGCATGGCTGCTATTATACGTTACATTATTTTCGACTATAAATGACTTGTGATAACTAATTTATTGAATAAAAAAGATCAAAAATATAATAGAAGTCTTTCTTTATCC
This sequence comes from Fragum sueziense, assembly GCA_963680895.1. Classification (NCBI taxonomy): domain Eukaryota; kingdom Metazoa; phylum Mollusca; class Bivalvia; order Cardiida; family Cardiidae; genus Fragum; species Fragum sueziense. The sequence goes on along the minus strand of OY804594.1, from coordinate 53,313,258 downwards.
ATTACAATATACAAATGTACGTTTAGCGTCAATAAGGAATATCAGCAATTTCCGTAAAACAAATGAGCCGGGATCTGGGAAAACGTCCCTTGTAGCATTTGAGAACAACATAGTTCCAGATCAGCCTGCGTATACACGCAGTCTGACCAGGAACCATGTTGTTATCCAATAGCTTCCACATGGTCTGTAGCAACCATTTGAGAGAAACATGGCGGCTGGTTAGACTGCATCTAGGCACAGCCCGACCTTGAAATCTGGCTGTCTCAAATGCTATAAGGGACGTTTTTCCAGATCCTGGCTCAAATATATGCAAAACGGCCAGACAAGACAAAAACGTTAACCAGACATCGCACTTCAAAACCGGTCAGAAAACATTCTCCATCCAGATAAAATCTAAGAAGGAAGAGTTTTGATTTTAGTTTTTGTATGCGGACTGTCCAGATTGAATGTGCTTTTCATACTTTCCAGGCGGGTTGCCTTTTGCGCGACAAGTTCACGGTGTATACTCAGGTGACTTAGAATTTCCGATAATCTTCAATAACTTTGTCAATATCTGACCAATTTGAGTTCGGTTTGAAGCAGAGAAGGTGGAAAAACGTCAGGAATAACATGGTCGCGGTAGATTTTTTTAAAAAAATCAACAGATAAAAAACTTATTTAAGATAAACCAAAATTTTGGTTTATCTTCAATAACTTTTTATCAGTTGTTTTTTCAAAAATCAACCACTTTAACCATTACCAAACAACAAAAGTTTAGACTGGTCTAAATTCAAAGGTGTTGCAGACGACAATTTCAAATGAATGGAATATCACATATTTCGGACATTTTGATTAGAAAACATTATGGGAAATGAAGAAATTGCTTGTCACAAGCAATTTCTTCATTTTCCACAATGTTTTCCAAAGCCAGTTTTCTTCTAAGGAGTCAAAAAGAGTCATTGTGTGGTAATGGATTAATCTAATGCGTGACGACTGTCCACATTCTCTGCTTCAAACCGAATTCAAATCGGTGGCATATTAACAAAATTGTTGTAGATTTTCTGAAAATTTTGTATCATCTGATTATCCATGGTGAAGTTATAGACACACGACGGGCAAATACATGACAAAACAGTAGCAACAACACAACATCCGCAGAAAATTTTAAATAAATCTGTCCATACGCGTGCTCATCAATTTCTATAGCATACTCGTGTAAGTCATTCCTAGTGACCCCTAAATTTGATGTTCTTGATATTAGAGGTTCAGAAATATGTTAAAAGAAACGAAAACGTTGCATTTTCCCATTTCCCAAATGTTTTCTATCCTTTGGAAAAGAAGTTTAAGCTAGCTTAAATGAACTTTGTCGCCTGCAACTTGTTTGAACATCAGTGCAGAAATTTAGTGTTAGAGTCGGTTTCTTTACAATGATTGAATTTGTCACGATAATGTCTGCGATCTAAATACATAATAATGAGCCGGGATCTGGAAAAACGTCCCTTATAGCATTTTTCAAAATTGAGTTTCAAGATCGGACTGTTGTCTAATGGGGTCCAATATGCATCAATGCTGCTGTCTATAAGTTACTTCAGGTCACGAAGAAGCTATGGGAGAACAACATGGATCCCGATCAGACTGTGCGTATGCACAGGCTGATCTGGATCTATGTTGGGCTCAAAAGCCTTAAGGGACGTTTTTCCAGATCACGGCTCACTGACTATTATCTTCTAATTCTTGTCTTCTTTGCACGCAGAATGACCTTAGTTGGTGGTGATCTTCAACCATTTCCCAAACAATACCTGATCTGGACGCACTGAACATACAGGGCCTGGGAAATATTGAGATAAAAGAAGAAAATGCTTATTACCACCATTTTCTCCTTTTGTCTCAATTTTACCGCTGACACAGTATACACCTGTCCTGCTTTAATCAATATTCATTGTTGTTTTCCGTAACGTTACAATGGCATGGTTATTTTACCGCTTGGGACAAGAAACAGAAAACGTCTATCTACAGCATCAATAAGCAGACGTTTTGGTACTTTGTCTATTCTTCAGGCCAACCTCATTAAGTAAATTGATTCATAAGCAAAGGTATTACCGATCACGGAAGTTATCTTCAAAGAGACAGACTGATGGTATTGCAGGCTGGTGACCGAATTTATTGTGTAAAACATTTGGAGTATTTCTTTGTTAGTCCTCTCATCTAACAGTGAAAACTACGAATTATATTTATAATAGAATATGTTCAGCGTAAATGTGTTATGTTTATAAAATTTATTGACATACTAGTGTTATGTTGCTAAAAGCCAATCTTTCAAGATACAAAACGATATGCCCGATTTCTAATAGTCCAGTTCTTAATTAACATATAAGCATTGATTACCCATTGGTAACAACAAGCCAACATTTCATGTGTAATTCCAATGTTGCTGCCTAATAATTCTAATTAATTCTACCAGAAGAGTGACCGTTCTTTGCTCTCACATTTCATTTCTGCAACAGACTGATCGGACTATTTGCCAAGAATCTATTCATACCGAGGATGAAATGTTTTATCTACCTTATGTGTTTCATTTGCAACATTTTTCACTAAACCAAGAAAACACGATTCCAGGCACACATGAAAATTCAATGTTAATTACACTGACGAATTAAGCTGCATAAAATGAGACTATTTCTAAATACTCTTTACTGATCAGTTTCGGTTGCTTACAAAAATTACTGTACTGATGAATGGTACCAAAAAGGATATTTTTGCATTTGGGTTCTAGGAATTGGTGTCAAAACATAAGTAATGTAAATTTCTGATTTTTCTTGGACTTCAGAATAGTCTTAAAAGAAAACTAATTGTTTCACCGGGTTTCTGCAAATTTTTGTGGTTGCTTTATCAACGTATTTACAATATGTATAACGTCATACGTTCTGATCCCCTTTCTTCGGCGTATGTAATGAATTATCGGGCCGCGTGAAATAAATTGTCTACATTGTAAAAAGGGTTCGCCAATTCTCGTCCTCATGATTAAGATACAACAATTTGTAGGCTTTAAGTAATGTATCTTATAATCGCAAAGGTGCACTTGTAACATTATGGTACTCCATCGGTCATTAGGTACAATACAGTTCATGAATTTTCGGATACCCTCGTCTTATTCCGTTGCCACGGATGACGCCCGAAACTGAACGAAAAAAATGTAAATTATGCTGGATGAAATACTCTAAGTCAGACTTTCATCTCCTGACAATTATAAGCCAGACTTTCCTTTCGCAGTTTAACAGTTACGGTAATTTTGACTTCCTTTCATTATGCTCCATTGTTTATGAGTGGTGTGCATCACGCAAGTCGTGTCGTCACTAGATTGGCAACCTGACAACTTGGTAATTATTGAAGTGCCAGGGCGTCCAGACTTTACCTAGTATAATGATAACACATGTAATGATATATCGCTGCTTTTCAACGAAAACCTCGTAACTGCAGCTTAAAATAAGCTGCAGTTACGAGGTTGTTTGTTGAAAAGCCGCTATATACGATATACTGCGTAATCAAATCGTCGTCACAGATGTGTGGGTGGAGTATCGAAATAGTATTCTTTGGCTTATTGTCAAATTACCCAAACATAGAGAAATAATAACAATTCCATGATTTGATTTTACATATAAAAGTCACACATGCAATGACATAATGGTACACTGCGTAATCAAATCATTGTAATAGACGTGTGGGTGGAGTACCAAAAAATAACATTCTTTGGGTTATTTAAGAAATAATAGAATTCTTTCTAGGCCTTTCGTTATTTCGGCACAATGAATAATCCATGGTGACAGCCTGGGTGGATTATGCATCGAAAAGCTCAATCTGAAACGTGATTAGATAACGATAGACCACGGTCGAAATTTAATTATTTCGCTTCTAAAATGAAAACAAACATAATTTGAAAAAAAAATTGAGCAAATGCAAGTACGACGTCACCGTAAAGACCAAACTATATTAAATTCCATTCACTTGGAATTGCCGTCTGCAACATCTTTTGGAGGATTAGTCTGAAATTTTGCCGTGTGGTAATTGGTTGATACACAATAGACGTCGCGCACGGTATTGCGGCAATAAAATGTAACGTCAAACTAGCGAACGTCAATTGCGTAACTTTAAGTGTTTGCGTAGATGGTTGTGTTGTGCTTTTAATGGTTACTCTCTACATAAATGATAATCTAATCTGATTTATAAAGACAGGACCACGTTTTAAGAAATACTCCACTGCTTCCGTCTTTTGTATTTCTATAGCTATTCCGACACTTTAATTCGTTCTTTTTTCATCTTAAAAATGCACCAATGAGATAATTTCAAGATTACGTCAAATAAAAATTTTTCGTTTATAAATTTTCTGTCCACACGAACAATTTGAATATCTCTTATACGTTTCGTTATTTTGCGTCGAAATTTTGATATGACCAACAAGAAAAAGTTGTATTTCCACATTGAAATTAAATGTTTGTATGAATAAGAGAACTTGTATTTTTCAAAGTCTGAAGTGTAAAAACGTAGTTTTCAACTACAAGAAAAAATTTCTGTCCCCACATATATTTTATATAATAATTGTTTCGTTTATCATGCTAACTGATTTTCTTCAATATATTATAGAAATAGAGAAAAATGGTATTTTTTATATCAAGTTTGGTTGCATTTGAGTCATTGATTAACAAAATATTCAACAAAATTGTCTTTTTTTCTGCGACGTAATTATAATTGTTACAATTCGATTTTTGGTAAACGAACTGGGCTAATTTGAATTAACTACGCAGAAATTTTATTTCCGTTCGGCAAAACACTCTACATCATTTCCACAGTCACAAAATATATTTTTCCATGTGTTTGACGTTACTTTATCGCAAAATTGTTTATAAATAACCGTCGCTCTTGAACATTTATGTTACATGTTACACGCGATTTTTCGCCGAATTTACGAACAAAAATTCTTTCTATCAAATTTATACAAAATAAGAACTTGAAATGAGTATAACATTGAAAAATATCACGGCTTTACGCTTATTTTGATATATAACAAAGTTAAGAGAGAGAAACCGATTCCTACAAAATTCAGTTATGAATCGCGGAGGGTAGCGTTTTTTGAAAAGTGACGCAATACCGTGCGCGACGTCAATAGTATTTCGTGGCATCTTTATCTACTAGGGCTACTCCTTTTAGCATCTAAAATAGCTAAACTTCGATAACTCTAAAAAAAAATAATGACGCCCCCAAAAAACCAATTACATTGTTCGTGAGAGAAACATAATATTCTTCTCAAATAAACAATTGAAACCTTATAAATAATTTATAGTAACCGATATAATTCTATTTGATGATGAGTAAAGTCAAAGTATGTTTGAAATAACCATAAAAATTCATGGTATGGCAAGAAATGTTGATCAAAGAATAAAATTGTCTTTAAGTCAAAGGAACTTCCTTTAACTTAGAAAATTCAAAACATCTACCATTCCACATTTTATGCATCTTTTTTTAAATCGTTGATCTTGATTCTGTATACGGCAGCATTTTCCAATACATAATCTTTTTGTTCTGGTGCTTATTCTTCTTGTTCTTTTTCTTATTCTCGTTCTTCTTTTTCTTCTTCTTTACATCAAGTATTACTTTTTTGGCACAACTCTTTTCAAATTATGCGACACCAAACTTTTTAAGGATTATTTCGACCAGAGCCAGATTCCAAATTCTACAAAGCAGAGCTAAGGCAACGCTGCAACCAAAACGCAAAATAAAATGTACACAATATTTTATTTTTTAAACGCACAATTGACCAATGTATAATCAATGAAGTCGTAAGCAGCAAAAAAAAGGAAACGGCTTCCGACTTCTACTCTGCGTAAGCACGGAGGAAAATCACGTGACACAAATTTTCAAAAAAAATCTTTGATAATTTTCTTAATACTTTAAAGTTACATAATTACTTATTTTCGGGCTAATTTTCTTTAAAAAATATAACTGTTCATAATTAAAATATGGTCTTTAATTTTTCTCTGTGTAAAATTTCAGCTTCGCCTGACCTGTATTGGCTTAGATTACGACGGATATTAAATCACATATCACATCATTTCGTAAATACGATCGCGCTTCTGAACATATATTCAGTTCCAAAAGAAAATGTGCAATTTTGCGTTTTACATTTACCTTCATTTTCACAAAGTCAATGACAATTTAGGGAGTAAAAGTGCTATCATACTTTAGGTTAGACCTTTAAGAAAATTGTCATCAAAACAGATGTCGATAGAAATGCTTATATTGCATACACAGAGTCAGATCATTATGGTGTTGAGATTTGAACTCCTTACAGCTTTTCCTGTGGATAGAGTTACAAGCGTTTATGCCGTTGTAGGGTTTGGCCAGGCCATCCAAGTCATTTCCACGTTAAAGCTTGAACTTTCTTGTAGGCGTTACGTGTACGTCAACGTTAGTAATCGCTACGTTGGTAGTCTAGTGAATTGCCGTCGAACGGTGCAATAACGTTCTAAAGCGAATTTGTTTGCCTTTAAGATGCCATACAAATGACCAATTGTTATTAGAACATAAATACCGTACATATTCAAATTTTCGGAAGGTTTTTGTTTTCACCAGGTTCGGTCTTGCTCACCAACGTTAACTGTAATTCGTTTCACGCTAATGCACTATGTGCAAATGTAATGAACACGTGATTTTCTGCTACGATATGCCAAAAGGAGTACACTGAGTGTTATTTCTGATCGATAACTCACCCAGGACGTGAGGCATACGTAAAACACTAAAAATGCAAAATCGCAATCAAGCCGAAAATCCGAGCGTCATATGTGATTTCTTCATCAATATATCGTTTGTCAATAGTCTTGAGATGTGTCGTACAAAATTTCTTTGCGGTAGACGGTATACTTTTCGAGATATTCAAAATTTAAAAGTGCACATTTTCTTTTGGAATTGAGTATATTTACATAATTTTACACCACTGCATGATTATCGATTTATGTCAATTACTGTGTGAATCTTGTATTCTGTCATATTAAGTCTATAAACGGTGTGATAACATGCCAAAAGCCAATTTCTGTCAATCATTAGAAATTTAGGCTTGGGAATACTAATGTCCCTTTAACAAATTTCTTGTTTCAATGAAGCAAGAAATGCTGGAGAATGCAAGAAGCTCGCTAGGTGTGAAATATTTTGTATAAAAATAGTTCTTGACGACCAAACAATTTTTCTAAATTGTAAAAATGTCCTTTGTATTCAGCAAATTTCTGGGATTTTCATACCTTCTCTGCTTCTTTTTAAAGCGGCCATATTACAAGAATTATTGCAAAACTATCGTTAATGATGTTTCACGATATTTCCCGTCGTGGTTGGTCCATTATGCAGCGGTCAAGAAGTTCTCCTCAAGAGGTCACTCACCTCTCTTCACTTTGACCAAAATACTATTTTCCGCCAATTAAGTACCTGTTAATTGATATCTTTGATAAACAGTGGAAATGCTTCATAAATAATTCCAAAAGAGGATAGAAAAAACCAATAACACACCTGGGATGAAAAGACAAACAATATCGTTGGTTACGTTATAAAATGCATTGACTATGTACGGCTTATTCAGCTTATTCAAGCTGTAGTTACGACATTTTCGACCGCAACCAACAATATTTGCGTTTAAGAATTACGGAAGAACGCATGATATATTTTCCTGGTAAAACATTATTATTATTTTCTACAAAGGATGGATGGGTCAACGTTTGCAGTTGGAAGAATACACACGTACATGTGTTGTTTTATATGGTGATTTAAAAAGAAGTGGTTGGTCCAGAGACGAAATAACAACGAAATAGCACTTTAAACAATTTTGGGCATTTTTATCAAAAAATCAAGGGCAAGTAATCGAGAATCTTCTAAATCATTTTGAAATTCTATTTTACCATAATTTGTAATATAATTATTTTGATTCACCACATGACAGATAAATCAAATGAAATTATAAATAAAAGCCTGCTGTAATTTTTCGTGAAGTTAGTCCATCCAAAAATCATAAAGAATCTTAAACATATTTAATGCACCCTTTATCCTGTAGATGGTAACCAATGAAATAAACAACAATATATATTCAAAGTACATGGCATATATACTCCCCGTCATAAATAAGTAGCCACCTATCTTATGCCAAAAGTCGGCAAAGTTAGGATTATTAAAGAACAAACATAAATAAATTAAAAACATTCCAGCATGATACATGTAAGTAAAAAACTTCACTGGAAGTATCGAAAACAATCGAAATGCCTCATTGGCTATTGTAGCTTGTTCCAGTAAATACGTAACTGATACGGAACATACTACTAAAATTCACGGCCATTTATAGGGCTAGACAATTCGAAATGCCAAGTGACCAAATAGTGCTTTTCATTACACCCAAACCCTTGCTTAATGACAATTTCCGGTTTTAGCCCAACCAACTCCATTTTCTTCCCAAAACTTTAGGCCATCTCAGACTCCAGAAGTGCGTTCTTCAGAGCGAGATTTTTTGAGATATCTTGAGATTTCTTAAGATGTTGTAGGATAAAGCGTGTTTTCACCCAAAATCACTAATGACGCCCATTTTCATATTTTAAATGTCGCAGGGGGGTACAGCTTTTGAGAAAGAGATTTTGGTTGAAAACTGTTTGTGAAAATTCAGCCAATTGCACCCGATTGTCTTCAAAAATAATGCTTTTTGCGAGAGATAAATATTCTCCGATAAATCCCATGGCAAAGTTGGAAAAACGATACATACGTTATTGTCGCACACCCAATAATCGCCCGAAAATCGGACGTTAAAACGAATCAGGATGCACCAGTTAAATCTAATCATAATTATTTGGTCACACACATATTCAGACAATGTTTTTTCGTGTGTTTTATCTAGTTGCATCATATTGCCCAGCATGGCTTGTTCTCAAGTGGATGTCGCTCGATATTGGACGCATACGTTATACTTTAGAAAATGAAGCACTAACGGGTTATAAAAGTCAACATTTTCTTGTTTTCTATACATATACCATTACCTCAGATATGTAAGATAACATATTTAAAACCAGTTTGGTGGTTATTTTAAGCGAAAGGTCTGTATTCAACCAAATATTTTCAATTTGCAAGATCGTAATTTTATATCGATACATACGTTCTTCCAGTCTAGAGAGGACAAATTTCATCTTAATAGAATTGTAATCTTTTGATTGAGTAAAACTTTCATTTGTTAATAAAAGGAAAACTTGGCGAAATGACGAAATTTATGTGCAAAGATTCTATGTCACCTTAAACGTCTGTTTCCATACATACGTTATCGATACATACGTGATAAATATGCCAAGCTGTGCAAGTTATGTCAAACTATAGTATTGAGGAGGTATGAAAATAACGTAAACATGAAAGATCTTCGTTATATCGTTGCTTATTGGTAAAATTTGCAATTACAAATTTTCTGGCAGAGCAATTTAAGTGAACAATACATACGTTACCACAAAGACTGGATTAACAATTTTCGTTCTTCATATGACTTCTTGGATTGTTTTAATCGTTTTCTGTCGTTGTATAATTTGTTTAAATTAAATGACCAGAGATATTTTAAAAGGTATTCCTTTATCAATTTCTCTTTTTTCTTCGTAAAGTACCACGATACATACGTGATAATGAAAATCGCACAATTCAGAGCTGAGAATGATAATTTAGGCAATTCATGAGTACTCCGGTATGTCTTAAGCCATGTGGTCAAGTTTTATTTACAGTGACACATGAGACACATTGATATTCGACTGTGAATTGAGAAAGATTGTTTCACAATAGAGAATCACGTAGCCATAATTTATATGATGAAACATGGCCTCAAGTAATAGGAAATTAAAGAAAATAAACGATATGAACTAGAAGATGACGATACCTATAGAAAAACAGTGATTCGGGATGAAAATATTATAAATGTAGAATAGAAAGACAAACTATTGAAGTAGTCTCATTTCATGATACAAACGTTATAATTTATTCATTTATCGATTTGTCTGGAATAATTTTAATGATTATCTAAAGTGTGAATGTAACCTGTTTTTTCAGAATAAGGATAGTTTGTGGTTGCTTCGCAGGTCCTAAAAGACACAACTGGTGCTTGACACCTAACCATAATTGATTCACATTATTTTTTAAACTTTGGGATAAAACGACATTTTCACGTACACGTGACTTGAAACTAATGACCAGAAAATATATTTCGACAGAATAAAATACAGGATAAGTATCAAAATCAATGTATAAATATTATAATTTTGAAAATGTGACCCAGACAAGCATGTATACAGAGTATGAATAACTTTTTTCTCGACAAAGACAATGATAACGTATGTATATATACTTTAGAATGGTGTGCATAGCAGCCTTTTGAAAACATACATAACTTTTAAACTACAGATATCTCTTGGGCAAAATTTTAGAATTTTCATCTTGAAATATGGAGGTTCCGGAAAAAATCAATTTGGCATGTCTGTTATGACGTTCACTTTTTGGATTTTTTGCCGGGCAATATGGGCGTCATTAGTGATTTTGGGTGTTTTAGAGCAAGATTTTTAAGACGCTCAATGGGAGGCGCCATTACCCTATACTTCGTGCGGAACCCCTCGGTCAACTCTGTACAAACAAAATAAAAGAGATTTGACCGAGTTGTTCCGAACACTCCATAATTCATGAACCGCGGTGTTCCGAATGCTCCATACTTTATACAAATGACGTCATGAGCATTCGGAACAGCTCGGTCAAAGTTTCGGTCTTAAAAACGGTTTATAAAAAACATTTTAAGAAATCTTGAAAAATCTCGCTCTAAAGAAGATATTCCGCTCAACAGTACTACCACGAGAGTCTTTCGTAGCCTCCAGATTCTCTGACTAAACGATTATCCACCAATTGGTGGGAGACAAACGTCAGAAAGGGTATTCACCCTAGCTGAATGTATCCACGAGAGGCTGGAGTGATTTATGTACCAACTGTGCCACAGTCTCGATTTCAGGGAGAGGTCCCATGTAATTTGTGTCCGTTTCAAGGTTTGTGAAATGTTTTATTGAAATACATGGTCTAATTGTGGTTTTCCGTGTATTCAGGTGAAACAATGTATATCCAATTAGACATTAAATATTTATTGCTTCCTTTCACCTGAATTGTTTATTACTTACGTCTTGGAAATTATTTCTATCATGTAAACCGAGAAAAAATGTTGGAAGAAAATAGGAAAAGACATGCTATGGTAAAATGATACCTGTTACCATATTGAGGTGCGATCTGCCAAGAACAATTTGCTTCCAATATTTCTGCCGGATATTTATAGGTCAAAATGTCGGATATCTCAAAAGGTGAAAGTTACAAATCGTACTTAGGCAAAAACTATACTTGAGCAATTTAAACTTAGTCTGAGGCAAGGTATGTTGGAAAACGCCAGGAATTAATTGGACGTTGTAGATCTTTTAAAAATCATCTGATAAAAATGTTGACGGTCTACCAAAATTTCGATGGTTGTCCCCTTCCTACCAATCTTCCTATATGTAGGGAGATCAAAATGTGTCGTCTTCAACATCTTCAAATTCAAATACTAAGTACTTTTGTCATTGAGGCTTTATTCAAAATGTTTAGCAATATATCATATGAACGTTACACGTCACAAAAATAAATGATGTTTTGAAAAGCATCGATTAAATCTATGGTTGATGCGATGCATGGAGCATTCTAATTAATTCCTTTCTATCCAATAAATAAAGTGCCTCAGACAAACTTATCTTTGTATTTCAGGATCTGCATTTTCTGTGACAAAACAACATGCCATGAATGAAATATTCATGTTTTGAGCGATTATACAATATACGAGAGAGCGAAAAATAGATTGGACATTTTCATGATGTGTCAGTGTTATTGTTGTTTAACTTTGTTCGATGCGAAAAACGCAAAGTATTTAAATAATAACGTATTTGTAATATGGAAAATATGAATATTTAGTCAATATAACTTAAACTAGAGGACGGTTGACGAAAAGCAGAAAGATTTATTTCGGATGTGATTAGCTAAACCTTTGAGATATGCTCCCAAATTACATATTAAGATTCTCAAAACATGTGTACAGAACTTTCAATATAGATGTTAAAACGACAACAAAGTCATTTATATGGTATAATTTCTTCCTAGAGCGCCATGCAATTTTGCCGTTTTGAACTCTTTGGTTAATCACAGATTAACAAATAACAACACATTGGGCAATAACAACCAATCTAAAATTTCTGTCTGTCTAAAATTCTACAATTTAGGCAAAATTGTTTTTTTTTTCACAATATATGTATCATGTCTGAATACAGAATAATGACTACATTTAAAGGAGTTAAAAACATGCTAGCCATTACTATAATTAACAGGAAGATCTCTAATAAAGAAACATTACAACTCGAAGAAACAACCTTTAGCCTTGGGCCAGAACCTGACTTTTCTGAATATAATGATATCTTCTTCGCGTGGCTTGACCTTGTTTCTTTGTTTATTTGTTTTAATGAGCTCTGTGCTTTCCCCACTGTATTCTCTGTAAGTCAGAACTGCGAAAATCACACATTTATGATTTTATCTAATATAGTGTCACAAAAATAATGTATAAGTTCAAATTTGTAACTATCGTTTTGCAGATCTTAAAAGGCTAAAAAAATTGTAATGAATTTCCAAATATATCTCATTTTTGTTTACTATACTGTTGTTATAATACTTGCAAAAATATCAGTTCAGTATATAGTTCGCCTGGGATATTCCAATGAATGCACAACAATCTATTACCATAGCATGTCACAGACGGGCTGTCAAGATAGATGTATCTTTGTATTGTAGAATCTGCATTTTCTGTGACAAAATAACCGGCCATAAATGGAATATTCATGTTATGATGGGTTACATAACATACGAGATAGCGGACAATGCATTGGGTATTTGCATGATGTTTCGATTTGTTTTTTATTGCTTGTTTGAATTCGTTTTAAATAAAAAGTAGCGACCATTCATGTCGTAAGGATGCTTATGCAAATACACTACTGATCGAAATGACGAGAAACCAATATATCATGGAATTAGTGAAAACTTTTGAAACTCGACCAGTGATTGGCTTTCTACAGGGAATTTGGCACAATATTTCTTATAAATAGATAATGTATCCAATCTGAATAAAAGATAACAGTTTGTCGATGAGTGTCGATGTTTGTCAGTTATTTGTCGATCTTTTTTAGATGTTTTGTCCTGTCGATTGTTTGTCCTATCGGTAATTAGTCATGTCGATGATTTGTCTGTCGATGATCTGTCGCGCTCCCGGCATCAATCTTTGCATCAATACATACTTTTAAAAAATGAAATAAATGTGAAATGTCACTTTAAGCTATGTGAGTGAGTAGTTGGATGGTCGGTAAGGATGTCTTAGTAGAGGTAGTATAAGAAACGTGAAGAATCCATGGTTAGGTGCTCCAGCCGACGATATATTACCACATAAGGTCTTAGTGGTGATAAAACCCAAGCAACCAACCTTGCATAAACATAATAACTTTTACAAGAATATTTATGAAATTTGGAAGGACGAAATAAATGTTATCCTCTATTCCTCCCTTTTGTGCACTAGGATAAAATCACAAATTAACAAATGGCTAGACCTATGGGACATATAACCAGACTGTAATATTTGCCTGTGTCTAATATTCAGACAGAATTAGTCCGATACACATATAAAACGTTGTACTTAAAGCTTATTAGAAATTCTACCTACGACGCTTTTGTGCCCTTTTGAGGATTAATAAGAAACACGAAATGTAATACATAATTTGGGATTCTCATTTAACACCTATTAAACTTCACCGTTCCTTAGGGACACAATATTCATCTTGAGTTTCAGAAAACGGATTTGAAAATAGAGCGAATTTATTTGTTATATCTCGAGAGGTATGTGCGAGACCATCGTAAGTGAAAACAATTCTTTATCTGTGAAATGTGGTGCTTAAAGGGGCATACTTTGAAGGCTATGTAACTACATTTCGAGAAACAGATCCCACTTAAAAGACGTAAACCAGATGTCGAAGTATGAAAATGAATATATACTACATGTAGTAAGATACGCAAATCAATCTAGATCCAGAACATTATCTTATAGTGGACAGTTCCTATCCTAGCTAGTCTGCGCAATCCCGAAATAGGGACTTCATCATAATATCCCTTAAAGTGATTTTAGAAACTTTCAGAGAAAAAAGAAATTAAATGATACAAACATCAACCTAAATTAACTTCTAAAACAGATGATATTTTCTGTGGTTTTCTTCCTAAAAAATCTAAGTTTCTGACAAAAATTTGAAATTGTCGAAACAATATCTCAATAATTGCTTATCGGTGTAATGTTAGGATGGGGGGAATATAATGCGAGAATAATGTTGTCTTTATATGGATTAGAGTATATCTGTATTATACAGACAGTCTAGATGTGTTTGTAATGGGTATTCTGTGTCCTTTACAAATCTTCTGTGCTTAAATTAAGTCTATTGCTTAATATTATGCTGTTCAAAGAAAGTTAAGCACGTTTTGAAAAGCATTATTTATCAGTATCTGATAATAACATGAACATTGTTTTGTGTTGTTATGTTGTCTCGATCGACAACCATTACGCATACAGTGCATGAGTAGAATGAACAGTAGGGTTATTTGACAAAGTCCAGATTAGCAAAACTGACGTGCGGCACGTGTGCAGTGACATCGATAATGTCTAGCTTGTCCCAAAACACGTGATTGCACAGATCTGTTTGCAGAATGAATCAATTTAACTGTTACAAAATCTTTGAAGTTGATAACGGGAAGGCGAGAAATAACGATGTTAGTTCGACGTCAGAGAGCTCTTACCGTGTCTCAAGCAGGTATGTCTTTTATAGATGTCGTTTTACATTTCATTTGGCTTGAAATGACAATAAGGCGCCAACGGTACCTGGGTTAAGCACCCTTGGCCACCAACGACCGACCTAAATATTGCAGAACGTGTAAAACGACGTTCAGAGATGATCGTTTCACAGCGACGCCCTGGCAACGTAACAGATTCCTGTCTAGTAAGAAGTTAGGCGGTAACCTATTCTGTGCGGGATCCATTTTTATTGATATTTAAATGTACTTGTAGCATAGCTTGTACAAACAATTAATCTCCAGTGAAGAATACGTATTAATGGCAGAAAATAAATTTTATGTTTCCATATTTAGATGTTTTCCCACGATAGCCTCTTTCCAACAAGTTGTATGTGCATTTAGAAGATTTTCGATTTCTCATAAGAATATCGTAGACTACAGTGTTCTTAAACTTTAAACTGTACTTGGTTTGATCAAACAAAACTTTTTGCATAATTCATACCAGACTTGTGTTTAAATTTGTCAGTGGAATTTTGGTTTGTGGCATTATTGCAGAAAGATCTCTTTGAAAAATACGGAAAGTTATCGTTTATCCAATATGCATTCAAAACAGGATGTTGTAATAGTAGAGACTTGTGATTATCAGCATTCCCTCCTTCTGTCTCAATTCTTCCCTAACCCTTTCTATTCGAGAAGTCAAAAAACATTTTTTTTAAATAATGTCGGTAAGGAATTTTAGGTTTTACTTTGGATTGACACAGCGGTCTGAAGTACATAATTTCAGATCAATTTTGGCAAGACACGCCATACTTTTAGTCTTTTCTTAATGAATACATGTAACAATCGCAGATAACGTGAGAATGAAGGCAAAAACATAAATAGTGTTTACCAATTTGGAAATAACTGTTTAGTTGTTGGTTCATTGTTCGATTATTTTCCAACCGACGAACATCATACGGTGACAAATGATTAGATACACATAGATCGCAAAGGGAGTACCAGTAGACTTTTATAGGTTCAATCGTATGGCATTCGGGCTCCCTAACTCACCAGCGATATAACTTAATTACTTGGGGAATGTTTTTGTGATTACAACACACACATCTGCGTGGTCTATCGCGAGGACTTAAAGGTGTTTTCCAAACTGTACGAGCAACACATAAAAGACTAAATTTGGTTCGGGAAATGCTTTTTTTTTTTGTAGCATCAAATTATCTCCCCAGAAATGTACATATCTTCAGGAAAAGGTAGTATTTTAGGACACATTGTAAGCGCTGAATAAATAAAATCAGATCCTGAAAAGATAGAAATGGGGAAGAATTGGCAAACTCCTGGTGGTCCGGACGAACTTAGATCGTTCTTGCTTTCGCTGGTTATTTCAACATAAACATTGTAACTGCATCTTAAAATAAGCTGCAGTTACGAGGTTTAAGTTGAAATGCGTCGATATTAAGGTCAAACCTTTACGATGATCTTTAACACGGTTAGAAATCAGGCCACGCAACAGTTTTAGAAAATCGTCTATCATTTTTAATACGTGACCAATTTGATTTTGCCTTGAAGCAGGGTAAGTGGGAAAACGCAAGAAATAAGCAGCAAGTGGTAGATCCTTTAAAAATCTTATCATAAAATTTATTCATGACCATCCAAAATTTAGATGGTCGGGACGTCCATCTTACCGTTCTTCCTGTTCTTAGGAAGAGCAAAGTTTGTTGTCAATTACTACATCTTTCAACTCATATGACCAGTAATGTTGATAATTGTTTTAGACTTTCTTCAAAAACTTTTGACAATATATCATTTTGTTTAATGTTACATTTCATATAAATAATTGATGTTTTAAAAGGCATCGCTGGTTGATGTGATACATAGAACTTCTAATAAATTATTCCTATTCATTTTGAAATGTTACAGACAGACATATCTTTGTATTTCAGAATCTGCATTTTCTGTGACAAAACAACCGGCCAGGAATGGAGTATTCATGTTTTGAGCGATTATACAATATACAAGAGAGCGAACAATGAATGGGAAATTTGCACGATGCCTCTATGCTGCTGTGGTTGTTTAAATTTGTTTAATGCGAGAAGCGCAAAATACTCAAACAAAAAGCTACGTATCTAAAAAAACAAAAACAAGAATTATAGAATATGAGAAAAATGCGACAACGGTTGACCGAAAGAAAGGTCCATCTATGAACACATATACCTTTCAGAGATGCTCCAAACTTACGCATTAAGAACCTCAAAACATACGGATAGAGTTTGAATATACATATACATATTAAAACAACGTTACCATGTAAATGGCATACGGTACATCATGTAAATTTTCCTGTATTGTCTTCTTCAAGCGTCATACATGTTTTGTATTTATATACTCTATAATTACGCCTAATAACATAACAAAACATTAGGGACATGGACGCAGGTATAGATAGTCAACTAATATTTCGTCGTTGTTATTGCTAAATCTCGCAACTCCAGTTTCGATTAACACCGACTATTTGTAATTTCCATTTGACTTATATTAAACTAGTTCTTTCCTAAGGGAAACACCAGTCGTATTTTACATCAGAAATAAAATAAGAACAGATTATGAGTATTTAGCAAAACTGAATTTACTAGGAGCATAGCTGATTGGTTTTCGAAGAGAACTCCAACTTTAGGTATTACAATTTTGCATTTGTTGGTTCGTTACAGGAGACACCTGCAAAATAAAAAAAATATCTCATGCAAAATAAAAGTTATTATACCCCCCACAACAAAGTTATGGGGGGTATACTGGAATCAGGTTGTCCGTCTGTCCATCCGTCCGTCCGTCCGTCTGTCTGTCCGTCCGTCCGTGGACATAATCTTGTGTCCTCTTCTCCTCCCACAGTTTTTGACCAATTTTTCTGAAATTTTATCAGGATGTTCCCTATCATATGAAATTGTGCACCTGCTATTTTCATCTTGATCTAGTCATTACTTTCAGAGTTATGCCACTTTGAAGTTTTTAATGCGGGGGGGGGGGGGCATAATCTTGTGTCCTCTTCTCCTCCCACAGTTTTGGACAAATTTTTCTGAAATTTTATCAGGATGTTTCCTATCATATGAAATTGTGCACCTGTAATTTAAATCTTGATCCAGTCATTAGTTTCACAGTTATGCCACTTTGAAGTTTTTAATGAGGGGGGGGGGGGGGGGGGGGGGGGGGGGGGAAGTGGTCAAAATTTACAATTTCGTTTCTGTGTTCTAACTTGAGAACCGTTTGACCTAGGATCATGAAACTTTACACAGTTGTTGCCCATGACCAATGGAGGTGCCCTATCGTTTTGGGGTCACCAAGGTCAAGGTCACATTTGGACTTTGTTTAAAATCCGTTTCCATGCTCTAAGTCAAGAACATTTTGACCTATAGCACTTTTTCAGTGACAAGGCCCTAGTGGGGGTATTCGTCCGCTTTGCGACAGTTCTAGTTTAGAACTTGATACTCATACTGCATGGCAATTCTTTGTTTCGTAATTATGCCCCCTTTCGAAGAAAATGGGGGTATATTGATTTGCAAGTGTCGGTCGGTCGGTCTGTCAGTCGGTCGGTCGGTCGGAAGGTCGGTCGGTCGGTCGGTCGGTCCGTATGTCGGTCGGTCTGTCCGTAGACCAAACCTTGTCCGGAGCATTACTCGAAAAGTATTAAAGGTAGAGTCATGAAACTTCATAGGTGGATAGATCTCATTATGGAGAGGTGCAGTGCACAAGAACCGTAACTCTGCCGATCAAATCTTTTGAGTTATTGCCCTTTGTTGATTTTATAACTTGATTCTTGTCCGGAGCATAACTCAAAAAGTATGTAAGGTACAATCATGAAACTTTACAGGTGGATAGATCTCATTATGAAGAGGTGCAGTGCACAAGAACCGTAACTCTGCTGATCAAATTTTTTGAGTTTTTGCCCTTTGTTGATTTTGTAACTTGATTCTTGTCCGGAGCATAACTCAAAAACTATGTTAGGTAGAATCATGAAACTTTACAGGTGGATAGATCTCATTATGGAGAGGTGCAGTGCACAAGAACCGTAACTCTGCTGATCATATTTTTTGGGTTATTGCCCTTTGTTGATTTTCAAATTTGATTATTGTCCGGTGCATAACTCAAAAAGTATGTAAGGTAGAATCATGAAACTTTACAGGTGGATAGGTCTCATTATGGAGAGATGCAGTGCACAAGAACCGTAACTCTGCCGATCAATTTTTGTGAGTTATTGCCCTTTGTTGATTTTATAACTTGATTCTTGTCCGGAGCACAACTCAAAAAATATGTAAGGTAGAATCATGAAACTTTACAGGTGAATAGATTTCATTATGGAGAGGTGCAGTGCACAAGAACCGTAACTCTGCCAATTAAATTCTTGGAATTATTGCCCTTTGTTGATTTTTACACTTAATTCTTAACCTTGCCTATATCTCGTGTCCTTTTACACATACAGCCTTGATATCTCGCACATAGATACCTCCTATCAACATCGTTCACATTTAACCATGACCTTGGACCTTGTGACCTTGACCTTGGAGTTTGACCTACTTTAAAAAAATTAAACCCGGCATATATCTCATGACCTTTTACAAATAGAGCCTTGATATTTCACACATGGACACATCTTACCAAGACCTTTTACAATTGACCATGACCTTGGACTTTGTGACCTTGACCTTGGAGTTTGACTTACTTTTAAAAAACTTTAACCTGGCCGATATATCATGTCCATTTACACATACAGCCTTGATATTTGACACATGGAAACCTCCGACTTAGACCTATCACATACGACTATGACCTTGGACCATGTGGCCTTGACCTTGGAGTTTGACCTACTTTTAAAGAAAAATAAACTGGGCCTATATCTTATGTGCTATTACACATACAGCCTTGGTATTTCACACATGGACACATCTTACCAAGACCTTTCACATTTGACCATGACCTTGGACCTTGTGACCTTGACCTTGGACTTTGACCTACTTTAAAAAGAACTTTAACCTAGCCGATATATCATGTCCTTTTACACATACAACCTTGATATTTGACACATGGACACCTACGACCAAGACCTTTCATATTTGACCATGACCTTGGACCTTGTGACCTTGACCTTGTTGTTTGACCTACTTTTATAATACATTAACCTGGCCTATATTTCATGTCATTTTACATATACAGCCTTGATATTTCACACATGGTCACTTCCAACCAAGATATTTCACTTTGACCATGACCTTGGACCTTGACCTTGGAGTTTGACCTACTTTTAGAAATATCTAACCTAGCCTTTATCTTATGTCCTATTACACCTACAGCCTTGATATTTCACACATAGACACCTCCTACCAAGACCTTTCACATTTGACCATTACCTTGAATATTGCAACCTTGACCTTGGAGATTGAGCTACTTTTAAAAAGACTGAAACCAGGCATATATATCATGTCATTTTACACATACAGCCTTGATATTTCATACATGGACACTTCCAACCAAGACCTTTCACATTTGACCATGACCATGACCTTGGCATTTGGCCTACTTTTAAAAACTTTAACCTGGCCTATGTTTCATTTTACTTTTACATATACAGCTTTAATATTTCACACATAGACACCTCCTACCAAGACCTTTCATATTTGACCATGGCCTTGGACCTTGTTAACTTGACCTTGGACTTTGACCTACATCAAATATAGGCCCTTGAGGGGGCAAATATGTTTTACAAACATCTCTTGTTATTATTTTGTCTTTCGATTGTTAACATTGATAGAATTTGTGAACATGTGCAATAATTTCGTAACCGGATCGAAGAGTTTGAGGGCTGAAATATACGTAAAGAAAGATATAAATGAAATATCGATGAGTTCTCAAGCAGTCGTTTTCAGTATGGAGCCGGTTTTAGGTTCAATTTCACGTTTCATTCGACTGAGTATGAAATCTTATTGTGAGGTTTTATTAAGCAATGCCTATCGTTCCTAATTAGGGAAATATTTCACGATATTCTCTCAAATTTGAATTGATTTCAGATCTATTTTTAAATGAATGCCCCTTTTCGATAGTATCAATTTTTGCTTTTATACAAATCAAGATGAGCAAGTCAATTGGTTTATCCCCTTTCACTCCTTTGAATTCCCCCAGTCTAAAATCGTCTTTTGAATTTCAGCCTATCGAAAATTCTTATTTGTAGGTGAATTTGAATTTTTCATCATATTACATGTATGTCTGAATACAGAATAGTGCATTTATAGCAGTTAAAACCCTGCAGGCTATTACCATAAAAATAATCAAGAAGATCTCTAATGAAGAATCATTACAAATCTAAGAAAACAAGCTTTCCGATAGGGCTTAACCTGACTTTTCGAACAATAATGATGATTTCTTAGCGTGGCTTGACATTGTTGTTTGTTTTAATGAACTCTGTGTTTTGCCCACTGTCTTCTCTGTAAATCAAAATTGTTATATATAACATTATTAATGGTTTAATATATTTAATATATTTGCATTGTCACAACATATGTATTTGTTCAAAGAGTAAAGGCTACAAGAAAAGGAAATGTTTAATGAATTTCCAAAACAAATATTTCATTTTCGTTCGATCTACCGGTTATATAACACTTGCAGTACTATCAGTTCAATATATAGTTCACACTTTGTCTGGGATATTCTAATTAATTCACAACAATCTATTACCGTAGCATGTTACAGCCGGGCTGTCAAGGTAGACGTATCTTTGTATTGTAGAATCTGCATTTTCTGTGACAAAATAACCGGCCATAAATGGAATATTCATGTTATGATTGGTTATATAACATACGAGATAGCGGCCCATGCATTGTGTATTTGCATGATGTCTCGATTATATTGCTTGTTTGAAGTCTTAAAAGCAAATAAAGTACTGACCAAACAAATTCTTTAATAACTACATATGCTATTGACCGACTGACGAATACCAACCAACAAACATCTTGAAAGACTCCGAGCACAACCGTGAAGCTATGTGAGCGAGTAGTTGGATGCTCTGTAATCATGTCGTAGTAGTAATGGTATAAGAAACGACAGGAACCAGTGGTTAGGTGCTCAAGCTGCCACGATATTACCACATCATTTGGAAGTGGTGCTAAACCCTTAGCAACCAACCAACCTATACTTACTTCTACAAGCACATTTATAGAATTTCGTAGAACAATATAAATTATTTCCTTAATTTCTCCCTTCTATGCACTAGAATAAATTAACAAATTAACGAATGGCTTTGGGACATAAAACCAGACTGTAATATCTGTGCGTGTCTAAAATTCAAACAGAATTATTCTGATACACCTTTAAAACGTTGTAACTTCGGCCTATTCACAATTCTACCTACGCCTCTTTTGTGGTTTATTGAGGATTGATTACAGACATGAGAGGTAATACATAATTTCTGATTCTCATTTAACACCTATTAAACTTCGCCGTTCCTTAGGGAAACAATATTCATCTTGAGTTTCAGAAAACTGCTTCAAAATAGAGAGAACTTTTTTATTATATCTTGAGTGGTATGTGTGAGACCATCGTAAGCGCACACAATTCTTCATTATTTTTTTTAAACGTTGCGCTTAATGGGGCCTTCCTTGAAGTCAATATAACTTCTTTTCGAGACACAGATCCCACTTAAAAGATGTAAAGCAGATGTTGCAGTTGGAAAATGAACATATAGTAAATAAGATTAGCAAAACAATCTAGATCCGGAACATTATCTTAGAGGGAAAATTGTATATCCTATCTAGTTTGCGCAATCCCCAAAAAGAGACTTAACATCCCTTGAAGTGCTTTAGGAAACATTGAGACAAAAATAGAAAGTAGCAATTCACACATTACTTTAAATTTACTTCTGAATCAGGTATTTTCTGTGGTTTTCTTCTGGGAACATCTAAATTTCCGACAAAAATTGGAAATTGTCGAAATAATATCCCGATAATAGGTTATCAGTGTAACGTTAGGATGGTGAATAATTGTATAATAATGTTGTCCTTATACAGTATACAGAGACTGTCTATTTGTGTTTGAAATGAGTTTTCCCTGTCCTTTCGAGATATTTACGAATATTCTGCACTTAAATTAAGACATGAAGAGGACACGACGCTTTGTCTAGTATATTAATAGTCAGCATTTACTTCTTAATAGAGTCTTAATTAAAAGTCGCATGATGCTAATTAGACCAGCGTTTAATTGCAATTTTTGGGAAAGGGTTACAGCTGACCGTATAGGCATGAACTATTCTGTGCTGGATCCATTTGTATTGATATTCAAATGTACTTGTAACATAACCTATACAAACAATTAATCTCTAGTGAAGAATCCGTATAAATGGCAGAAAATAAATATTGTGTTTCCATATTTAGACGTTTTTCCACAATAACTACTTGACAACAGGTTACATGTGCATGAAGAAGAAAATGAAAATGGTAATCTACACTGTCCTCAAACTGTAGTTACGATATCTTGTTTGACCAACCAAACGACATGTTTTGCACTATTTATCCCAGTCTTAGGTTTAAATTTGTATATTTTATTATGGTATTGTCGTTTGTCGCATTATTGCAGGTAGATCTCTTTAAAAATTGCGGAAATCAAACGTTTAACCTGTGTGCATTCAAAATGGGATGTTCTTTTGTAGAGAATAGTGATAATCGTTTTTTTTCCTTCTTTTGTCTCAATTCTCCATATCCCTTCCTATTCAAGAAGTAAAAATAATGTTTTTTCGGTGGAAAGGGTTAATGTCTGAAAGGAATTTTAATTTTTATTTTGAATTGACACAGCGATTTGGACTTCAGAATTACAGATCAATTTTGGCATGGCACATCGTACTTTTAGTACTTTTCTGAATAAAGACGTGTTACCGAAACGACAAACATAAGATAACAGGCGATGAGATAAACACAGATCACATTTTGGGCTTTTATAAGTCCAATCGAAAGCCCTTCGGGCTGTCTAACTAACCAGCGATGTACCCAAATTTACTTGGAGAACAGATTAATAAAACATACATATCACATACAAAGACTGCATTCAAGGTTCTGGTAGTGCTTTAATTGTGTAACATCAGAATATCTCCACAGAAATGTTCATTTCCTCAGGAAATGGTAGTATTTTCAGGACTCATTTTAAGCGCGACAGAAATAAAATCAGATTATATTATTATAGAGAATGTATAGAATTGGCAATCGCCTAGTAGTCAGGACGAAAATCAACAGAGGGACCAAATGAGAAAGAAGAGGACAAAGACCGGAGGTAAAATATTCGAAGAACTTAAAGTTAACTTATCATCACCATCTATTTTGGTATATCTAGATTATACATTTCCATTTGAGTCACACTCTGACGCTCAGACAAAATAATTAGGTGCTTTGCTATTTCCAACTCAAGATGGTCAGAATTAAATTATTGTTTATGCAGTCAGATCGTTGTGTAAATCACTGAAATACTGTATTGCGTTAAAACTATGATTTCTTGCACTGAAATCGGCTGTCAAGACGAAATTCATGGATTACATGCCATTGAACCAGTTTACGGCTACCATATTAACAGATAAAAATCCACAAAGTTACATTTTGAAAGCAGCAAAAATTTGACGCAACGGGTCATAGATGGGCTTCTGCACTAGGAGAACACATTTTCAAAAAAATTTACAGTCCCAGGTTAAAAAAAAATTCTATGCTTATTCTATGAGTATATATCCTTTTGAAAAGGTAACCAACAACCTAGCTATCTGATTTCAATTTCATGAGTTTAATTGTGATTGTTAAAGATCGTGATAAATGAGCTGGCATTGTTAGCTAGAGATGCCAGGATTTCCCTCGTCTGTCATTATGGTTGTATGATTCATTTTATGTTGTTGTATGAAAATCAAAACCAACGTTAATTAGCAACATCATTTCTCTTTTGTGAAAATCAATTAGAATAAATATCTTTTCATCGCGTTCTCAATTTGGGCTATTGTAAAGAAGATCAAAATATTTAGTTAAACAGAATTAAGCAGAAATGTTTGCCTGAGGCTGATTAATTAGGTCTAAGATTAATTTGACATTTAACTAGTTCTTATGTTACGAAACGATTATGATTATTCACAACGCCTACAAGAATTTATTCGTGACAAGTCGGTACAAACATTTATCTATAAGAGCAACGTTTCTTTTCAATTCAAATCATATATTGTGGTACTCATTTGAATCATCTCATCAAATCGTCTCGATTTAACGATGCGACAATTTGAATGAGTAACCACAATATACGGTTTGATAAATAATGAAGAATTGCATTTTGAAAAGCCAATAGCCTATCTTAGCTATCTGCGTTTATATCAATTTACAACGACGTTTTCAGTTTTTTACCCACGTACAATTATATGGGTTGCAATACTCTGCTTGGACAATAAAATTTGAGCTTTTGTTTTTCAAATAAAGTTCGTTTCATTTCAAAATAATTTATGTTCACCAAAAAATTACTTTCGCCGTTTGCCTTTAATCTAGGGTTCTGTCTCAAACATTTGCGTCTGGAAAACATTCTATAGTATGCAGTCTTTGTTAGATGATTTGTTATTTCCAAACACCACGAATTAGAGAGAACTCGTTAAGCTGTCAAATTTAGCGATATTCCTATACCAGTAACGCAATAAAGACGATTGGTTATTAAAAACAATTTGCAACAAATACAATATAGTAAGATTATTTTTCACAGAATTGAGCATTAACATTAATAAAAAGTGATCCAGGTCCATATATAATTGTCACTCTTCCATATGCTAATATACTCGTATATAAATGATTGTTATCTTCAACCTCTTTTACACAATCTTCACTGCTTTAATGTTAATGACCGACAAATATTTTGGAAAACGTTAAACTATTATAAAATATATCATTAGCATGAAGCAAATAGCATAGAGTTTCTTCAAAACTTCGTAACTACGTCTTGTACGAAGCTATTACTGGGTCAAATTCCTCTTCTCTGGTAATATTTCTCGGCACTACAAATAATAATATGATACCTATGTGTTCGTTTGTAATTCCTCTTGGGTCATGTCTCAAATAATGACGTCTGTGACGAAATAAATTGTTTCATTGGTTGATACAGAACTATATTATCGACAGCCAGAACTAGGTGATATTAGTGAATTCTTCAAATAAAGACAGAATTCGTTAACCTGTCAATATAAATGATATTCTGAAACCTAGTAGCGTTGGATTAAAATGGACTGAATATTGATCAAAATTTTCAGACATAACCTTTTTCTTGACAACTAAAGAACAACCTATTTTTATGCTCCCCGAAGGGAGAGCATATAGTCGCCGCTTTGTCTGTTTGTCCGTCCGTCCTGTCCGTCCGTCCGAAGCGATTTCTCTATAACCCTTGGGCCAAATCAAATGAAACTTACCATGTGAACTCCCTATGACATAATGCCGATGTAATTTTCCCGGTTTTTGGATTTTAGGCCTCGTCATGGGAAAAGGGGACTTAAGATTAAATACAGTTTTTCTCTAATTTCTCCTAGTCTAATGGTCAGAATTTCATGAAATTTCATATTTGAGAAGCAAATCAGATACTCTTGACAATAAACTATTTAAAATTTGCGTATGCAAAATATGTCATGGAAAAAGGGGGCTTAACATTTCTTAGCTTTATATTAACTCTGCAAGGCATATGTTTATTGTGACAATGCCTTATTCGGGGAGCATTGTCCGTCTCTGACGGCTCTTGATAATTCACTTATCATATTAGACATAACATCTCAGTATTAAATAACACCACGGGATAGGAAATTCATCACCGTAGATATCATGAGCATTCTAGAACCAAGTAACGTTAACCCTTTCCCAAACAACAAAATTTTAGGGTGATCAACTTCAAAACTGCTACAAAAGACAAATGGGTGTCATTAAAGATAGGATTTGTACAAATATGGAACAGAAAATATTGAGACAAAAGGAGAAACTGCTGGTTATCAGCAGTTTCTTCTTTTGTTTCAATGTTTTCCTAAGCCTTTTTCTATTAGGGACGTCAAAACTAAGTCTTGTTTGGGAAAGGGTTAAATTGACTTTGAATGAATGCTGAGCGTTTTGTACAATTCCTTACAAATTTGCTTTATTCTAGACCTCAAACAAAGTTAAAATTCTTCTTGTTCATTTCCCTTTCAATATAAGTCCTTACTGTATAGAATAAATCGAAACATTCCATCAGAGACGTTGGTCGAAAAGAGTTTCATCACATAATACGACAACTTAAGACAGAAATCGTTTAGCTGTCAATATAAATGATATTAGAATACCAGTATGGTGTAATTAACGTGGACAGAATATTAAAGGCTGAATGGTAAGGCTATTATTGACAGTTTTGCGTGAATTATTTTAAGCATTTCGTAAGAAACGACAATTTTTACCAATTTCACTGAAAAGGAGTTACTTCAGAGCAATACCCGGGCTTTAAATGTTTTCCGAAACCTTTTCTTCACAACTATTTCTGATTCTGGTCCTATTTTAGAATTAATGAAACAACTCAGGAATTTAACAGTATATTTCATTAGATCATTCTAAGACATTCGGTCTACTTACAATTGAATGAAGCATGTACGATTGCAGTCCATTTATGATATATCAGAATATTTTCTTTGATTTATTGTTCCTTTTATTAAATTGCCCTCGTAGATGAGCTGGATATTTAGGATCTTTTTTCTCCAGTAAACCTTACGATAAAAACAAACAACCAAGAACACAAAAAGGATTTTCTACATGTAGTATATGCGTATTAGTCATTTCCAACAGATGCTGAGTGATAATTTCCTTATTTTACGTCCTTTTTTATTTCAGAGTCACAGTTTAGACGATCAACTCCTCCTTTCCCGTCAATGAGTGTTAAAAGAATTTTCGCAAGAGAATACATCGCTTCATTTACAATTTCCTCATACTCATACTCTGCCGTAATGACAGTTGGGATGTATTTGTCGACTGACACCAGGTCCAAATGTTGTCGTTTGTGGAAGAGTTACGCATTAGTTGATAAAAATGTATCGATGTTCAGTATTTCAGACAAACGGGCTTCATTTCCGATATCCCAGCCTAATTCATGGTTATGAGCAATCAGAAAATAAATCATATCAAGAAATTGGCGATGCTGAAAGGAAATTGGAAAATGTGCAGCAATGCTATTTGTAATGTTCTTTCTTGATTGTGTGATATTCTTAATCCGATACGGGAAGTCATGCAAATTATTTCTTCCATAACAAAGCATTTTCGAATGATGACAAAACGGCTTCGGAAAACAAGTCTATGTTGGTTTGCAGCCTTTCCCCTGATATAAATACGACATATTTAGAATTAAAGGTGTTGTTGTCGATACTATTAGAATTGAATTTGAGGACAGAACAACAAAATATCAACGACACATTCGATTCGATTTTCATTCGACGAAGGTTTCTTTGAGTCCTTCGACAATGTTTCAAACCCTATAAGTATATAAATATACGGTTTAACCAATAAAGCCACCATAAAAGCCAATGAAGAAGACACACAGCACAGAAATCCATTCATTTCTAAAACGCCAGAAATTTTCGCAACACGATATATGTCGTTTACATATTGACAGTGTGTGTAACCGTAAAGTCCCGTGTTCATTAATCTCAATAAATAGATATCGGACCATCATAAATATGTCTGTCAGGAACGGAATCATGTTTCTGTCACCTATATCATAAACAAACATGAATTTTACGGAGTTACATAGAAACTCTCGCAGAACGTATTCACTTGGAAAATATTTGTCGAGACTGGGTTCAATTCTGATCATCTTTCCCTCTTTAATGTTCTCAGGATAGATTTATGTCAATATCTACACGATCAAAAACTGGTGCCGTAACGGGTATCTGTCTTTTATGTGTTATCTTATTGACCAAATAGTATATTGACGACTGAATCAACTAGTTTTGTCTTTTTCTTTTTCTTAATAATTATTGTGATGCTACATGTAATTCATTAGTGGCAATAGTTCATAATGTTACCCTTGTTCTATCTACAAACGAAATTTCCATCTAAACAGTCTAAACACAGCATTTATGGAAACACTGATGCATATTGTACATCTATATTTGTTCATGCTCTGAATCCCCTCTTTTTTAAAGCAGTAAAATGGCTCAGGCAAGGATGTTGCCTTATAATCGCGGTTAAGCTTCTTACGTGGTTAAAAGGCTTTCTAATGAAAAGCTTGCGTTCTTTATACCCTCTTATCATAGTTCCTCATTTATACAAATGAGTCTAATGGGATTTTATTTTTTATGTGAACGCATTTGAACTAAATGTCGTAAATTCATCCGCGACTATTTCTACAAATTATGGATAACTTGTGTCTCTTTTTACGTTTCAATCATACTGTTTTGACTCTGTATAATCATGATTATTATTATTATTTATTTTTTCAAAAAAAAAAAACAAGCTTAATAACACCTATATTTAAGACTGGACTATTTGAAACCCGTTATAGAGGTCAAAATGAAAACATATGTGTACAGGATGACATAAAAATATAGAAACAAACGGATGAAATTTGTATTATAAGCATTTTCATTTTTTGCCTCATTACTTTCCCTTGAATTTTCCAGAAGGGACGTCAAAACCAGATATTGTTTAAGATATTTCAAAGTCTCATAACCGGACAGTTTGGACTCTATCTACATTTGTGAATTCCAAAATATGTGTGTTGCTGAAGACAACAGTTCTATGTGAAACGTTTACTTTGTTTACTATGGTTTTTTTTTACCTTGCAAAAACATAAGGTGTTTGTCATAATAGGAGTGCACGATAGAACCGCCGTTTACGAGGTACCTTTTAGTATGACTGGTCACATATGTATATTGCTTACCCGAACATTTTGTCAAATTACCTGTAACTAGGAAAAAGAGCCACAACACTTCCTCGCCTTCTGCTCCGTCTGGTTATTACACTCACGCTCGTGCGGTTCCTTATTTTGTACAGAGAGGTCTGAATGACATAGAAAATATCCGATAAAGAATTAAAGGACAAATTCTCTCATTATATATAATACATTTCGTCATGCAAATAAGAAATCTATTACTTACATGAAAGGATGGGATATCATTAGATAGAATCTCGTTCTATCGCATTATCAAATATGCCCATTGATCATTAATTTTATAACCCGGTATTGAAAATCTGGGGTTTGCTTTATTTGGTTTACCCCCGAATCCATCGAATATCGAACGAAATCGGAAATATGTGACCTGTCATGCAGAAAAGAATAAATCCAGTTCAGACTTCGTCAACTGCACAGTCTGACGAGGATAAAAATATTTTTGCTTTAAACAAATATACAAAAGAAATTAGAATGTCTATTCATGCCGTACTTCAAAACAAATGAGTAAGGACATAGAAAAACGTTCATTATGGCATATCGTCGTTATTTAACGAAAATGATAGTTGGTAAATATTCATATTGTTATTTTAATTTGTAGCAACTGTAAGTTGGCACTGATCCTTTAAAAACCCATCTGGAGTGGATCCGCCACTGAGGTGGAAATATAAACAATTCTGCCAATATTATCAAATTTCAATTTCCCCATAAAAATGAAACGGTTATGTTCAAAGGAACATGCTACCCCCTCCCGTGTCTTCATTACTCTTGTTGCAATAATGTAAACGAAACATTTTTGAAATTTGATGTGGCTATTCCGTATATAATGATATCGCAGCTATGATTACTCTACAAACATGACAAACCTTTTGAATATTTATTTCCATAAAGGGCATGTCTTGGCTGTCACACAATTTTCGCTGTTTAGTAATCGATCTATCCTGGTGATGCACCCAAGATTGTCCAGTATTTAAATTTGAAGAATGTGTGCTGGTGAATGTTTGGTGAACTTAGTCTATGTTTTCCCTCGATTCGTATTGAACATCGTCTTCCATCGTTACCTTCGTATCAAACTCTGGATTAACTCTTGGTTTGAAGTACGGCCCTCGTCGTTTTCTTTCCATTTTTGTAAGCTAAAAATCAAACACCAGCAATAATCAATGTATTTCACTATTTGCCATGCTTTTATGCTGGTTTGCAAGAGTTTGCAGCTGACATCCAATAGAAATTATTGCGCCCTTTGCAGTCAATAGCTACACAAAACATTGTTCGCCTTGAATTAGCATTTAAAACGGGTCCATTTAAAGAAAAGTGTGTTGTTTTCGGCATATTCGACAAGCCAAATATTTCCACGATATTCTTCTTAAAGCTTCTATTTCCTAGATTTGGACCCAAAAATTGTCAAATACAAACGAAATGTACACTTTTTAAGCTTTATATGACCTGATTAATTGATTACGACAAACTATTGAAGCAACGACTCATTTTTTCGCAATTTGATACCAAATTCATGAAGCGATGTCGAAAGTAGGTCAAAACAGTTTCTTAAATGACGTCACAACATACATGATGACGTCATATTGAAATTCAAGTATGAATCTCGTTTGAATCATGGTCCGCGTTGTATGCGCATGCGCAACAATTTAAAAATAATTCTAACCCCATCTGAGACGGGGTTGAATTTAGGTTTGGACTCTCCCTAAATTCAGCTATCTGTCTTGTAATTTCGGCTCAATCTCTGTCTGAATCGCATATTATTAACCATCCCGAGGTGGCCAACACAAAAGTTTTGCATATTTTTCAAAAAATTTCATTTTTTGCAATTAGACCATCTGTTACCGTCGCCCTTTAAACAATATAATAAGCAGTCAACTTTCTTGCCATTTTAATCTGCTCATTGCAGGACAATAATTTACGAACATTCCAGAGGGCGAATGCTTATAATGACGTCATAGATTGACAAGTTTGTCCCAGGCAACTGCTTGCAGATTTAATAGATTAACAGGCCCGTAGGAACAGGGGGCTAGGGCTAAGTCCCCCCCAAAGTTTGCCAAAAATGTCAAATTTTCCTTTTTTTACACTGAAAATTTGGGAAAATCCAAATTAGCCCCCAATATTCAGACACTGAGGCTTTAGACTCCGTGCCCCCCCATATGAAATTGCTTCCTACGGGCCTGCCAGGCATAATCGAAAAAATTGAATTTGATCATACTTTTATATTAAATAGCTGTTTGAAAGCCCAAATGGAATATTATTTTGTGGGAGAAATCTACCCGACACCGTCAATTGCAGCCACGTAAGATGACATCATTTCAAAAGCCATTTTGGAGCCGATTTTTTTTTTTTTTTATTTTTTTCTCAAGTTGGGCAATTTAAACAGTTCGAGCTCTCTTGAATCTTACTATATTAATGTTGTATGTCTGCGTATACTTCGAAAAAGATGCCACACTGAGTATAGTGCACCAGAACGGTAAAGATCTCACCATAAAGACAAGTTTAACGAAAAGAGAAAACGTTTCGATGAATTGGAAGACAAACCACGGACGAGAAACGTTTGAAGGGATCGTTGTAATAGTTGGAGGTGAGTTTGGATTTTTGAATTTATGAATTATAGCCCATTATCTTGTCCCGTGTCCCCTTTTTGAACGTTTACAGTTGTTTAGGCAGTAGAGGATTTTTGGGTATAGCCAAACGAATAGGCCGCTAGTTTATCGAAACAGACTGTTACTGTCATTCATAAATATTGCATGTGTATGAAGCATGCAACCTCATCAGACTATACGTAGAGTACATGCTTACCAATGGTTTCCTCGAATTTAAAAATTGGCATTTTCGGAACCTTCACTCGATATACCTATTCATATTGAGCAATTGTGAATTTCTGTTTTCACATGTATGGTCACTTCGCACAAAAGAAACTTCGATGTGTTATCCAAATTATGTTTCTCGTTATCTGTCGTGTCTTTTGCCTCGTCGCTCCCATGTTTTTCTATGCTACTTCTCCTTCGTTATTTTTATATCTTTGTCGTCATCCTGTCTGTAATCATAACTTCCGGCATATGGACTGGGGTTGCGACTCAGACGTGTATGTGAAAAGGAGACAGACGATCAAACAAGAAGGAAAGAACTGAAAGGTAAACTTCGCTTGAGAGGGTATAGCGGCCGTACGATTGAAGCACAACTCGTTAAGGTCGACACCTTAGATAGACAATCGCTTCTCCAGAAACAGACGAATAAAAACCGCTCCACTGACAGAGTACCACTGGTATAAACATATATTCTAATCTTCTCCCACATGTACACAAAATTATCAGCAAGCACACAAATGATAAAATAATAGGATGCAGCAGGTGTTCAACAAACCTCCACTAGTAGCTTATATACGAGACAAAAGACCTCTGCGATACCTTAGTACATGACAAAACAAACCGCATAGTACAGAATACAGCGTTTCCCTGCAAGGCGGAATGTGACACGTGTGGAATCATTTCCAGTGAGCAGGACAGAGATACGGCGAGACGGGTAGAATTTGCTGTACCAGGAAACGTTAACTGCCGACAAAGGAATATGGTATACTGGATAAGCTGCGTGAGAGGATGAAGGAACAGCTGCGCGATGTACGACAAAAAAGCGATAACCCGATTAATAACCATTTTGGGCAGGCGCACCACTCCGCAGATGACGTCCGTTTCACGATTCTACAGCGTATGTATGCGGCAAACAGGACAGAAAGACAGCTATACGAGTCAGCATGGATACACAAAATACGAACGATCCGACCCCTGGAATGCAACGTGAAAGACGCGCGGCACGACGTCGCATTATTTGACGTCAAGTCAAGTCAAACTTTTATTCAAATAATGCGACGTCGGTTTAGAAGATCTGTTCATTGTATATGAAGTCTGTGTTTTCCCATTGTCTTCTCTTTAAGTCAAATTGTTATAAATCACATTACATTGAAAATGAGTTATGGTTTAATATATTTAATATAATGCATTGTTACAAAATTTGCATTATTTCAAAAGAGTAACTTTCGTATTGTACAGGGTGTTTCATAATATCTGTTACCATTAAAAATGAATATAAATCAAAAGTTTTTTATATGAAATAGACATGTTATATATGTTTGTAAAGCTAACAAAATACCATTTTACGTGACGCAAAAAATACGGGAAAACGTTGACGTCATGACGTCATTTATGACGTCAATAAATTTGGTCAGTTTTTCAAAATGGCGCTGCCAATAAATAGTGCACGGAAGTAGTTAAACTTTATTATGAAATGTATTCACCAATAACAATCATCAGATGTATGAAAAAACGCTATCCCGGCGACGAAAAACTCAACAAAATGCAAGTACACCGAATAGTTAAACGCTTTGAGCAGACGAGGTCAGTATGTGACAAACGGCTTGTAAACACTGGTCGACCAAAAGCAGTAAGATCTTCAGAGAGTATTGAACAAGTCCGTACTGTAATTGAAGAAACACCACAGAAGTCGGTCAGGAAAGTTTTGGGAAATATTTCTAATAAAGCTAGCGCTACAAGTGTTTACCGGATGCTAAGGAACGATTTAAAGTTAACACCATACACCATATCAATAAAACAACACTTAAAAGATTCGGACATTAGCAGCCGACTTGCATTTGCCGAATGGATGAGAACTCGACCAGATATTGCAGATCACACTTGGTTTTCCGACGAAGCGCATTTTTATTTAAATGCACGGGTTAACAAACGCAACTGCCGTTTCTGGGGCACAGAAAAACCAGACTTTTAATTGGAAAGATCGTTACATTCTGATAAGCTAACGGTATGGGCAGCGTTTAGTTCATCCGAAATAATTGGCCCGTTCTTTTTCGAGGATGAGAATTGTGAGACTGAGACAATAAATAGTGCACGTTATCTGAATATTCTAAAGAAGAAATTTGTCCCAGCCCTAAGGCGAAGAGGTGCCGACTTCAATACCATATGGTTCCAACAAGACGGTGCTACGCCCCATACTTCAAGAGAAGTTCTGGCGTGGCTTGATGAAACTTTCGGGAAACAATACATCTTATTCAGGACAGATAATGAGTGGCCTCCACGATCTCCAGATCTGAGTCCGCTTGACTTTTTTCTATGGGGATTTCTTAAAGATCGAGTATATAATCCTCCTCTATTAACCCTAGAGGAATTAAAGAAAGCAATACAGAGAGAAATACAAAATATTTCATTGGACACATGCAAGAGTGTGATTTCTAACTTTTAAAAACGCGTTGACGTCGTTTTGGAACAGAGAGGACGTCATCTGGAACACATTTTGTGAAAGTGTATTGTAAATGTAAGGTTTGAATTATTATAAGTATTAATGCAATGATACTATTGTTATATGTGAAATAAAACTTTATTATGCCTACTTTCACTTTAAATAGTTTATATAATTGTGCATTCCTTCATTCAAACACAATGACGTTGCGAAATGGTAACAGGTATTATGAAACACCCTGTAGATCTTAAAAGGCTACAAGAAAATGAAACGTGTAATGCATTTTTAAAAAATATCTCATCGCTATACCGGTTATATAATACTTGCAAAATGTCGGTTCAATGTAAAGTTCACACTTTGTATGGGATATTCCAATTCATTCACAACCATCTATCACAGTATCTTATTACAGACGGGCTGTCAAGATAGATGTATCTTTGTATTGTAGAATCTGCATTTTCTGTGACAAAATAACCGGCGTAAATGGAATATTCATGTTATGATGGGTTACATAACATACGAGAGAGCGGACAATGCATTGCGTATTTACATGATGTTTCGATTTGTCTTTTATTGCTTGTTTGAATTCGTTTTAAATAAAAAGTAGCAACCATTCATGTCGTAAGGATGCTAATGCAAATACGAGCCGCGACGCAAGAAAAGCGGAATTTAGCATAAGCGAAAACAAAGACGCAGATCAGCTTCGTGGTAACCGCAAATCTGATCAGCGTCTGTGTTTTGAGAAAGTTTAGTTCTTCTTCTTAACATGTACGAAATTTTGTGACTCTAATCACTTTCTGCGGCTGTACAGCCTCATTTGTGTCGGATCTGGTCAAAACTCCCGAAGACCGATTTTCTCGCGTCGCAGCTCATTACACTACTGATCGAACAACGTCTTTAAGGACTGCATACTGGCCGATCGACGTATACTGTACCAACCAGTTAACATAGCGAAAGACTCCTTACGTATCAACGTTAAGCTATGTGAGCGAGCAGTTGGATGGTCGGTTAGGATGTCCTAGTAGCGGTAGTATAAGAAACGACAAGAATCCATGGTAAGGTGCTCCAGCAGACGATATGTTACCAGTTTGGATTGGTGAATAACCCCAAACAACCAACCTTACGCACAAATATACTAACTTGTACAAGCACATTTATAGAATTTGGAAGGACGAAATAAATGTTATCCTCAATTCCTCCCTTTTGTGCACTAGGATTAAATCACAAATTAACAAATGGCTAGACCTATGGGACATATAACCAGACTGTAACATTTGCCTGTGTTTAATATTCAGACAGAATTTGTGCGATACACATATAAAACGTTGTAACTTAAGCTTATTAGAAATTCTACCTACGACGCTTTTGTGCCCTTTTGAGGATTAATAAGAAACACGAAATGTAATACATAATTTGGGATTCTCATTTCACACCTATTAAACTTCATCGCTCCTTAGGGACACAATATTCATCTTGAGTTTCAGAAAACGGATTTGAAAATAGAGCGAATTTATTTGTTATATCTCGGGGGTATGTGCGAGACCATCGTAAGTGCAAACAATTCTTTATCTGTGAAATGTGGCGCTTAAAGGGGCATACTTTGAAGGCTATGTAACTACATTTCGAGAAACAGATCCCACTTAAAAGACGTAAACCAGATGTCGCAGTATGAAAATGAATATAAATTATACTAGTAAGATAAGCAAATCAATCTAGATCTAGAACATTATCTTATAGTGGACAGTAGTCAGTTCCTATCCCAGCTAGTCTGCGCAATCCCGAAATAGGGACTTCATCATAATATCCCTTAAAGTGATTTTAGAAACTTTCAGAGAAAAAAGAAATTAAATGATACAAACATCAACCTAAATTAACTTCTAAAACAGACGATATTTTCTGTGGTTTTCTTCTTGGAAAATCTAAGTTTCTGACAAAAATTTGAAATTGTCGAAACAATAACTCCATAATTGCCTATCGGTGTAATGTTAGGATGGGGGGGGGGGGGATATAATCCGAGAATAATGTTGTCTTATATGGATTAGAGTATATCTGTATTATACAGACAGTCTACATGTGTTTGAAATGGGTATTCTGTGTCCTTTACAAATCTTCTGCTCTTAAATTAAGTCTATTGCTTAATAAAAGCTGTTCAAAAAAAGTTAAGCACGTTTTGAAAGGCATTATTTATCAATATCTGATCACTACATGAACATTGTTTTGTGCTGTTAAGTTGTCCCGATAAACAACCATTACGCATACATTGCATGTGTAGAATGAACAGTCGGGTTATTGGACAAAGTCCAGATTAGCAAAACTCACGTGCGGCACGTGTGCAGTGACATCGATAATGTCTAGCTTGTCCCAAAACACGTGATTGCACAGATCTGTTTGCAGAATGAATCAATTTAACTTTTACAGTTGATAACGGGAAATAACGACGTAAGTTCGACGTCAGAGAGCTCTTACCGTGCCTGAAGCAGGTATGTCTTTTAGAGATGTCGTTTTGCATTTCATTTGGCTTGAAATGACAATAAGGTGCCAACGGCACCTGATTTAAGCACCATTGGCCGCCAACGACCGACCTAAATATTGCAGAACGTGTAAAACGACGTTCAGAGAGGATCGTTTCACAGCGACGCCCTGACAACGTAACAGATTCCTGTCTAGTAAGAAGTTAGTGCGACTCCGCCAGGACGTAACAGGTTATACGGACGAAAAGTCCGTCTATAGATTGAAATTTAAACGGAAACAAAAATGTCGGAAACCCTCTGTTTTTTTTCAATGTTAATTGAATGGAAAAATCAGAGGGTTTCCGTGAAATTTCGGGCGGGGGGGAAGGGTAATTTCGCATTTTTGGACTCGTGTGCCCCTGGCTTTTAACGTCATTTTTACAGCAATAACTTGATAATCCCCTTCCTAAACGCCATCAAAACGACCTGTCAGACGCAGTGGATCAATTAATATCGATATAGATAATGCTTTTGAATTGTGTGTGAATTTAAGAAATACAGCAACAAAGCTAAAGTTTAACTAAAGACCTAAGCGAAGTCGACCTATGCTGGCTGAGCTCACGTGTTATCGTTCTCTGTTCAATGGATAATTTATGATCAGCGGCCATCTTGTTTCGTCTGCACTAGTCGACAAATATAGGCCTACAGGTCTCCAACAATTTTGGCTACATTCACCATGGAGTAACATACTGCGCGATAATATGAAGTGGTGTGACACCAACAGAGATAAATTACCGGAAGTGACGGAATCAACCAATACCAGACAGCAAAAGGGACCGAATTGGTGCAAACGGCTTCGAGAACTGTGTGAACTATGTGTAAGTGTCAAAATCTATGGATTTTTAATATCTCAGTTATATTTCAAACCTGTCATATTGGTTTCCAGTAGAAAATGAGTTTCGTACCAAATAAATTTCGACCGATCAAGTTGTAGTCTGGACATTCTACGGTACCGCGGTATTCGAAAAGGTGTTCATTTGCAAACGAAGCATCACCTGTCAACTACGTGCATTAGCAAAACTAAAGGAAATTTTAGTTACTATAATTTTCGGTGATTATTCTTAACATTATTTTGTCTGCATTGGATTGCTGTAGAAAAAGAAAACATGGAATGTTTTCATGTCTCCATAATGGCATTCATCATTTATTTTCTAGGACGCCATTAACTTCCGCGGTACCCAAGAGAACCACCCTTAGCCTCTAGTTTCCCGTATTCGAGCAGGCTCCCTTATTCGATAATTTGTATTTCCACATGTTGCTGTTGTTGTTTTCTTTCAATGGCTGAATTTTTGTAATATTTTGAGATTCTTAGATGTTAAATGAAAACTAAATTAAAAAATATCGGAAATAGATATTGTGAAAATGCGTCACCCTTTTGTCAAAACTCAGTTGATTTCCGTGAGCCCGACAACACCCGAGTATGTCAAACAATCCATCATATTGGCATGTGTCACGTGCACATACTATCATCACGTGATTTTCGTTGTGGCAGGGATTACTTACCTCTGACGTAATCACTGTTTGAAGGTTGAAAGCGTGTGCGACCTTGACCACAGAGAGTAAATAATACCCTTGCTCGATAAGAGGAAACTTTCTCTAGTGAAATTGATCACCTCATGTACAAAGCAGAAGTGACTTATTTCTTTCGAATTATGATGAAAAGGAGTAATTTTGCAGTACTGGAATTTTGCAATTAAACTTGTGATACTTTCATTTTGGTTAGTGACACCGGATGTTGATTATTTTAGTGCGCATGCGCAAAAGTAATACTTAAGGTGCTCGAATACGGGATACTACAGGCTACATTAACAAGGGGCGGAGGTGGTGCAGTGGTGACGCACTGGACTTGAAACACAGGGGTCGCTGGTTCGATCCCCCGCTTCTCCAGTCTTTCGGATGAGACTTTAAACCGATGTCCCGTCTCCATATGACCTTAGTTGTTGAGTGGGACGTAAAATTCCATACAATCCTTACATTAACAATGATAACAGAATACCTGTTCCTCGAAGCCGTTAATAGGCTTTCGCCTCTATGGCCTTAGCAATTTTAATTGTATACATGAATCAGATCAAATTCTACATAATCATAACTACGATATGCTGATGTCACTCATTTGCATCAGAGCGCATTACACGTCAAAAACAACAGGAAGTTCAACACATGTTGTGGCGCTTTGTTCACCATCCGATCTTGAACGCTATCCTTATGACGTAACGGTTTGGAATTTAAAAGAAAAAGGGATAACAATATTCTAATTTTCAAAGTGAGGAGTGTTTTGGACATAGTATAACAATAACGAGTTTAAAAACTCTGATAATATTAATAAGCAAATAAATGAAATATATCAGAAACATTCAGTAAAAGTTCCAAGCTAGAATTCGCACCAATAATGTTTGCTACTAAGTTGGGTAAATTCTATAACGAGCATGGAGAACAAAATAAACAGAATTTCACAGGAAAAACAATACATTTTCAAGTGGCGAGCTTAATAGATCGACATAAATTGATATCCGCAACAAGAATACTCTATAATTTCTAAACAAAGGCGGTCACATGACTGGAAAGAAATTCAAAACAAAGCTGGTCATGTGACAGTAACTGATTATCTAACTTCCGTTCTATTTTCAAACGAGATCTGGTCACGTGATCTACAATAACAATGCAGACGTAATTTGGGGTTGTTGTGTTTCGGAAGGTTATTCTCTTCCAGTAGGCCAATTTGAATCAGAATTTTTGGTCAGGTATGACAAAAAATGATTAATTGATCTATACCCTACAGTGTTTTGCTGAGTGATTGGATATAATACACAAAAACAAAGCGCCACAACTTGTGTCGGACTTTCCCGTTGTTTTTGAAGCGTAATGCGCTCTAATGTAAATAGCGGAATATCAAAGAGTGTATTTACATCAGAGAAGACTCGGATTAAATGGTCATTGATTCTTTCCCAAATTATACGACATGGTTTTGTCATTCCCAAACTGAAAATCTTTGGTAAACATTAATTTTGTATCCAGCATCTAGAACTCTGCTCAAATGATCATAATGCCAAGATGTTTATGTTAATCTATAGCCAATAGCACAGAATATATTGAGGACAGATGAGAAATTGCATTTGTATTTGTAAATGTATTGAATTACAATGACTTAAAATGATTTCTATATTCATTTCAGCTATAAAACAAGAATCTACACGGGTTCAAGTAATTTAATACTCATTGCGAATTTCAAGTGAGTTGATTTGTTGTTTACCATTTTAAGTTTATTTTAGTAAAAGAGTACAAAACATGGCAAAGTAAATACACATTACAGCAATATTGCACATATTTAGTTATATGGAAAAAAAGACTCCCTTGTCTAAATGATTTTAGTGAGTTTGTATATGTATAGATTCTGATAATTCTGATAAAATAGCACTATGTCTATTCAATCACTGTTACTGGACTGTCTGTTAATAAATTGCTGAGTGTAACGCTGCACGCCTAGGAGGAAGTAGTTTTTGAAATGAGATATCATGTTACATAATTATGTTAAATGGACAGGTCTGTTGCTACCCACTGCAAATGCTGATCAGGGAACACTTCAGTTGTGGATACTTACTTATATGATAATCATTTTTTGGATAAGACATTATTTAGCTGAATCTATTTATATAGAAATTTAATTTCGAGGGTTTAGCACATTTAAAACTACATATTTTGTTTGTATTTCTGAATCTTTAGAAAATAATATGTCATGAGTTCTAATAATGAGTTTCATTTCTGTATTTATTAAAAAAGATATTTAGAACTCAAAGATGTTTTATCTCTTAAAATTTTAGAAAGTTCTAAGTTTTTCCCTCTCCTGTAAAATTTTACAAAATTTAATTACAATAGTTTTGCACTAAGCCCTCAATTTGCCTTATG
The DNA here is from genome assembly GCA_963680895.1 of Fragum sueziense. NCBI lineage: Eukaryota > Metazoa > Mollusca > Bivalvia > Cardiida > Cardiidae > Fragum > Fragum sueziense. Next base: position 53,271,790 of record OY804594.1, on the reverse strand, counting down.
ACCATCATAAGTGCTGAGATATTATAATGTATTTGACAATTTTGTCCATTTTCATGTTATGAATTTGATATGCATATAATTGTGTACATGTATATCAATAATCATTTTGCGGACATGGTGAAATCAGAAAACAGTGGTATGTTGAACAGCTGTATAAAGTCTGGTAGAATGGAATGTGTTTCAGAAAGGCCTTCAATGGTATGCATTTATTCTTTATCCCTGAAGCAATCTTGATTTCATTGTATCATGTACAAAGGTAGACTTTTCATGAATTACAAAGTATGATGAAAAACATTACTTTCTGAATAAACTATACCTTACCATAAAGTACAAATTGTCTGCAACCTGTTTCTGCATGGATCAGTTTGAAATACTGTTGTTTAGAAAAGGTTGCACACGTATATATTTACATGTCTAGGTCTATGCTTGATTGGAATGTGACAATTTTAATTATGAATTCACAGTTAACATGTTGAATTACCCAGGTAGGTAATTAAGCAGCAGGTGTGCAGTATATATATTTTGTAAATAAAATGTTCTGTTCTGTATATAAGGGCACATCCCCTGCCGCTTAATGAAACCCAGACTGCATTAAAAGGGATGATTTAAATGGGTAATTATGGCTTTTTAAAGTAATTACAAACTTTTCCAAAAGAACAAGAAGAATTTTACATTCTACAGTAAAAAAAAATGTAGGATATATACTGAGAGGCAAAAGAAAGTATACACTTTTTGTTTGTCAATATCTCTGTTAATTTCCATCATATCGACTCAAAATTGTGTACTTTTCATTTCTACATATAAACCAATAATACAGTGTTGATAAATTTTACCTGAAATTGCTCGACTACCCATACTTATGCTACATGCCAATTTTGCAAACTTTGCACGTGCGACTTAGTAGAGTATCAAATATTGCCGTTAAACCGTGTATGATTTCTCAATTCTTTAGCACAACAAATCACAATGCTTAATTTTCTTTAACATTATAACCCAATTCTCGCTGACTGGTAGAAATCGACAATAAGCCACTTTTTGCATCAAGGCCCATTTTCCTATGACGCAGCATGATATGAAAGACATTTGACACTATATACACTTAGTCAGGTGTCTAGAAACATTCTATGTAAATTCTTATCAAAATCCGTCAATAAATTTAGGAGTTATGTCAGGTAGGTTGTTTTCATCAAGCCCCCTTTTGCCATGACGCGTCTTATTAGGGAAATCAAACAATAACAATGTACGCATAGTCTTAGGTGACTTGAAACTTTCTGTGAACATTTTATCAAAATCCGTTTATAAATGTAGGGTTTGTGTCACTGTCGATGCTTGCATTAATTAATCGATTATATCCCCTTTTTCGGTGACGCTGTATGGTATGAAAAGACCTTCGCAACGGAAGGACGAACAGAAACACGGATAGGCAGAGAAGGTTACATCAATAAACGGCCACCTTCGGTGGCGATTAAAAGTCGTACATACTATTATGAATCGTTTATTCAGATAAATTGGAATAACTAGGGTGTATACTTATTTTTGCCTCTCAGTAAATCAATAATCAATATTTTCTACTTTTCATTCAATGTTTTGATTTTGAAAATATGCATATCCTTTTTCCTTTTGCAATACATATTGCAGAAAATTCTGTAAAAATACATTGAACATTTTTTGATGATTTAATGACTGATCTTGTCATCTCATCAGCATCACCTTTGAAATTTTTGATAATATTTTTCATTGCATGTATTGTTGCATTTTGACAAGGCTTAAAATATTGTTAGAAAAGTAGAAAATGCCAAGATACCAGGAGTTGTGATTTTTAGGGGTCAGTATAAGGTTGAAATGTTACATTTGTTACTTTTGTGTAATTGCAGGTTCATGAATCATGTGCATACATGTAGATGAATAAAGATGATACTGACAATGATGATTACCGGTGTTATATCAGAAAAATTGACAATTTGTGGACATTGTTTGGTCCATACAGTGATTTGTGTACAATATCCATGTATAAACATTCAAATTTTAAATCTAACAAAACTCCATCCTGTTTCAACCAATTCCAACCTAATGACGTCTTTTGACAACCCACATGATGAAAGGTTTTGAAAACATTCTGGAAAATGAAGGAATGGTTTTGTGAAAAGCAATTTTATCATTTCCCACGATGTTTTTTAGCCAGTTAGATAAAAAAATATAAAATTTTATTCTCTTAAGATTGTCATCTGCAACATCTTTCAAATTGGGACAGTCTTAAAAAATCTTTCTGGTAATTGGTTACAAACGATATAGTGCAGATAACCAAATACAATAGAATATCATGTTGTGACTTGTAAAAACCAGCCAAAGTGTCATTCATGTTTATGAAAATTAGAATAAATTTTTAACGTTTTATTTGATTTTTGTTCTGGCTATTAGAAAACATACACATTTACCCAAATAAGTCCTGATTTTGTCATCCCTGAAAGAAAAAGCTTAAGAAAACATTGAGACAAAAGAAGAAAATGCTGATAACCAGTGTTTTCGCCTTTTACCTAAATATTTTCTATGCTAAATTGTACCTAAATTTTATCTTTATCAACATTCATTTGACGTTTGCAGGATGTTTCTTATTGGATCACCTCTAAATTTTAGAGTTTGGGAAAGGGTTAAATCAGAGTAATTACTAGTATGGAGATTTGATAGACACAAGGATGTTATGCCTGCCAACAGCATATCTTCTGTCCTCTTTATTTCAAGTTGTGCACCGGTCCATGAGAAAACCTTCAACCGAAGTAAATCGTCGGTGTAAATGCAAAACCTGGTATGTCGATTCCTATAATTTTCAAAGCACAAACTTGTGTGCCCAGTTAAGACAATTCTCCAGGATTTTGAGATATTTTCACTGATCAATATTAATGATACATTATTTGTGAACAATATATCCAAATTTCAAGTAAAACATTTCAGTTTGAGAAAAGTTATTACTTTTTTCCCCTCCCCTTTAAAATTTTCCAAAAACCGAGATTCGCGGTTTTGCATTTACAACGACGAAATACAGTTTACACTCGTTAAGTCAACATCTGATATGTCAAACTTCCGCTTAAGTCGAAATGAAAATGTGGTCCTTGCATCATCTGTAGTCATAGGGTATCAATCAGGTTAGACAAATCTAATTATTTTAAAGTGAATAAATCAATTGAAATATAGTAGGAAAAGGAGATTATTTGCTCCTTTTGAGCAATTTTCCATTTTCTGCTATATTTCAATAATACACACACTTGCCCAACGACAATGAATAAATATCATTAATCAAAGCCGAAAAGAATTGGGATAAGTCATATTCACGATATCTTGAGCTAGAATGATGTTCCCTAAGACTTCGACACAACAAATATTAGGAAACGTATTGGAAAACGGCTTACTGTCGTTTGAAGGCAATGCTGAAAACTGTTGAGATGAAGCGAAACATGCTAGTGATAATGAACTTTCCGAGCGTCTTCAATATATGGGAACTTTTGAGAACTATGGACTTGATGAGAGAAAATGTTGAAAAATACTATGCCTGTTTGCGGTTTTTAGCTCACCTGAGCAGAAAGTGCTTAAGGTGAGCTATTGTGGTCACTCAATGTCCGTCCGTCTGTCCGTCCGTCTGTCAACAATTTGGTGTTTACACCATAAGAACTTGCATGGGTTCGAATTATTCCCATTGGACCAAAAAGTTGAGAGTTATGTGCCCTTGAATCTGACAAAATTGCCGTTTTCGAATCTAACAACTACAAATATTAAACAAACAAGACAAAACTTGGCCATAATGTTAATTATCAAGTATTGTTCGGGAAAGGTTTAAGGTAGTCCATCCCCTAATGAGATTTGCACGACGTCGGAATTATTCGGGTAAGGTCGAAATCAGTCGGCGGAGGAACCTTCCAACGCTGAATGATTACGATCGCGTCCGGATATGTTCAGATAAATATGTAACGACGACACTCGGAAATCAAAGTGCTGAGAGCACTGTAATTGGACGTCTCTGATTGATTGAGCGGGATTGTACATGAACGAAAGATATTTTATTCATTCTTCTGTATTTAATTCTATAAGATCGGTTTCGGACATACGAAATCGGCTTTAATACCAGACAACCCTTCTCAGGCTTCAAATTGATTTGATTGCCGTTTTAAGACAACTGATTTGTCGCTATGAATAATCACTATTAATTTGATTACCAAATTCAATTAAGGCCATGCGATTAGCACTTTTGTCTTCTTGTTTCGGTTTACTATGAGTATTGTCGTCAGTTATACTTTTCATTGATTTTATAAAGTACGCTACAAAGCAATTTATTCAAAATGTAAGCCAACGCGCTACATAAATGAAAGCCGCGATAGCTCACTTAGCAGAGCACTCACCTTGTACTCTTTACACATGTTATATCCGGAAGGCCCTGGGTTCGAATTCTACTCAGACATTGTTCTTTTCAATCATCTTTTTTATACGCCGCCGGAGGCGGACGTATATTGGCGTCATCTTCTCCGTCTGTCCGTCCGTCCATCCGTCCGTCCATCCGTCCGTCCGTCCATCCGTCCGTCCGTCCACTTTTCTTGTCAACGCAACTCCTCCTAAATTTCTGACTGGATCTTCTTGAAACTTGGTCAATGTTATCACCTCAATTGGTAGATGTGCACGAAGGAAGGATTTTATGGTTCGTTGATTTTTGCCAGAGTTATGCCCCTTAAAAACTTAGTCTCTGGGGCTTATTGAAATTGCAGCCTTGTCAACGCAACTCCTCCTAAGTTTCTAGCTGGATCTTAATGAAACTTGGTCAATGTTATTACCTTAATTGGTAGATGTGCATGAAGTAAGGATTTTATGGTTCATTGATTTTTGCCTGAGTTATGCCCCCTTCAATCTTAGTCTCTAGGGCTTAATGATATTTCAGTCTCGTGAACGCAATTCCTTCCAGGTTTTTGACTGGATATTTATAAAAACCTTTTTGTGAACACAACTTTTTACAGGTTTTTGTGTGAATATTTATAAATCCTTGTCAATGTCATTTTTTTTGTCTCAAGTTTTATAAGTGGCGGCGAATATTGTGACCATGGCACTCTTGTTCGACTTCTATCTCCACCATCGTTGGCGAAAAAACGACCGCAGTGATTTAGAATCGATCTTAACACAAATTCAACGAAATAAAGTAATGAAACGCCAATCATTTACATACAATTCCGCTCAATCAATGAGAGGCGTCTAAATATAGTGCTCCAAGCACTTTGATTTTTATTCCTGTTTAGAGGTAAAAAAGAAAAAAAAAACACGGTAGCAGATTCCTCATACAAGTACTACCGCAGCATCCTTACATCTACAGATGTGCATAAAAAGAGGAAATTGGGAACGTGCCGTCGGGAAAATGGCAGTGAAGTACAATAAGCAATTTAAATCTTCATATCATTATCAACGAAAATTTGAGAATAGCAATGTCCCTATCTGTAAACATATTCATACGATCATCCAGGTACCATCTGTTGCAGACCCATTGCTTCATCTTCTTAGCTCAATACACGTAAACGGGTCTCTTAAACGAAATAAATACAGATCGCTGTCACTTAGTCTTACACTAGTAATAATCATTGTTGTCATGATCATCGATCAGTATGTAAATAGGTCATGATACTGTCGAATATCAGTGATACAGATGCTGGAGAAAAAAAACTCGTAAGAGCAACTATTTTTCTGAATAGGTGGATTTCACTAGTGTCTCATCTGAGGCTGTTCAGATGGAACCCCGATTTGTCATCGAGTCGAACCCGAGTTGCGAAATGAACTCACTCCCCGATAATCAATTTCAAAACCCTGGTTCCAAAGTACGTCTCGTGGAAACCCCGTTCCTTTAAATATGTCAAAGACTTAAACAACAATGATCAAAGAAAAGGAACCTATCATACACAATACGTGCATTAAATTGGGCAATCATTCTAAAATGTGTTTTTTCAGTAAACACACCAAGAAAAACAAACGTTTTACAGAAGAAATAATCCGAACTGGTTTTGAACCAACGGCGTTCCAAATTTCAAACTGAAAAAAGGTTGCGAGGTTAATCCTTTCCCGTTTGAGCTATCGCTGCTGCTGATGATATAGGGTGTCTGTTTACATTATAACCATAGTGTATGCATGTATCGCTTTCTAAAGATCTTACCCTTTACACAATAAATATTACGAAAGTAAAAAAACTACAAGAAAATGATTAAATCGAAAAAAGATCGTAAAGTTGGTTAAGACGTGGCATGAATTGAATCGGCCAATGAATCTTATAGTATTTGTTAGAGAACACATAGAAAGTAGGAAAAGATACGACAGTTTTCCTGTATGGTCGCAAAATCTATTTTGAATTTTGGTCAACTGGCAATTGAGTCTGAGAAAGGGTTTTTTGGTAATGAAAACCCATTTCGCCTGTCCAAAAGTGGTTATAAGAATTGTACGTCCTTTCGGACGTCCAATTAAAAACAGATGTTTTATGAATCTCAAAATGGCCACATTACGGGTATTCTACCTTAATTAAAGACAAATTACTCGTAATCTTTTCACCCAAAAAAGACAACAATATGTATATATATATTCCAATGATTCATTTAAAATTATTGTGTGCAACATCTTTGTATTTGGACCAAACTCAAATTTTGACGTTTGGGAATGGGTTTATTGTGTGGATTTCAAAATTCATACAATTCGTTATGATGTCTGTGTGACAAGTCTGTCAGGTCATTGTTCTTGGTCAAAGACACATCTCAAGGTCATAATTACAGAACCTCATAGACCTATAGACTCCACTCCAAGTTCCAACAGGCATTTGTGCTTCACATGCACGTCTTTTAGTCTAAAACCCTTTGGATTTTGGCGAGATAGATCTAGATTTCTGGGAAACGTTAAGGTTGACGTCGACATCCTTTCGTCCGTTTCTAGGCTTTGCCTACTTTCATATTACTGTTAGTTACCAGACTGTCCGGAACAGGCATTCGCAACACTTGCATCAAGGTCCTCCGACCTTATTTTGCCAATGACGTTAAGCATCGACAGACAAGGCATTAGTGGATATGAACATATTGATATTGAACAAGGAGACATTGGACTGATGTCCGGACGAATTACATTTTACGTATCATTAGTTGACGGCAAAATTTGGAGAAAATGTGGAAGACTGTAAACCAATAACGTCATCAGCGAGACTATTACGGCGAGTGCAGCGTCATTATTTGGGCTTGAATAGATGACAACAGTTAAACATATCCCATTTTTAGTTAATTGCAACATACGGCGCAAGGGTACTGCAATGAAACTATCCAGCCTGTTGATGTAACCGTCTTACAACGGCATAACGCTGTGATATTCCAGTGAGATAATCAACACCCACTTACTCCAAAGAACACAAAGAATAATCTACACCAAACCTGCTTCATCACCAGCAAAAGAAAACAAAGAACCTTGTTGGACATCAGGCTAGAGAATGACGTCTATATAACGTCAATGGCCTTGAGCGTCATCTGCAGTGCGAATTGGCAGGTTTCTTTTTTTGTGTAGTCAGAAAGTATTTCTGCAATAATGGATGCCTTGAATGGCGATCCTAGCTGCTAATGCTGAACATACGCGTCATTGAATTTTGTCTGACTTTCGATGTCTGACCCGTGTGACTTTTAACGTAAGAAAGCTATTTAACGCTTTAGAATTTTGAAACAAAATTTTCATGAATCGTCAGAAAATTGAATGCACAAACACATTAATGTTTTCTTTTTAGGGATTTTGGAATAGTTTTTGACTAGGAACCAACATTGCCCGAGTGTCCTAAACTTTTTGAGTAGTATATATATAACTAGCATTTCTACATTTTAACAACTTATATGATGAAGGCATCGCACTTTGTGTAGAATGCCAATATCCAGCATTTACTCCTTGATGGTGTCTTAATTATATTTTACAAAATTACCAAAATAGACCAGTGTTAAATTGTGATGTTTGGAAGGGTTACAACTGTCAATATAGGCGGTAACCTATTCTGTGCGGGATCCATTTTTATTGATATTTAAATGTACTTGTAACATAGCTTGTACAAACAATTAATCTCCAGTGAAGAATACGTATTAATGGCAGAAAATAAATTTCATGTTTCCATATTTAGATGTTTTCCCACGATAGCCTCTTTCCAACAAGTTATATGTGCATTTAGAAGATTTTCGATTTCTCATAAGAATATCGTAGACTACATTGTTCTTAAACTGTACTTGGTTTGATCAAACAAAACTTTTTGCATAATTTATACAAGACTTGCGTTTAAATTTTGTCTGTTGAATTTTGGTTTGTGGCATTATTGCAGAAAGATCTCTTTGAAAAATACGGAAAGTTATCGTTTATCCAATATGCATTCAAAACAGGATGTTGTAATAGTAGAGACATGTGATTATCAGCATTTCCTCCTTCTGTCTCAATTCTTCCCTATCCGATGAAGTCCGAGAAGTCAAAAAACATTGTTTTTTTTTGTTTTGTTTTTTTGAAAAAATTAATGTCGGTAAGGAATTTTAGGTTTTACTTTGGATTGACACAACCTGAAGTACATAATTTCAGATGAATTTTGGCATGACACGCCATACTTTTAGTCTTTTCTCAATGAATACATGTAACAATCGCAGATAACGTGAGCTTGAAAGAAAAAAACATAAATAGTGTTTACAAATTTGGAAATAACTGTTTAGTGGTTGGTTCATTGTTCGATTATTTTCCAACCGACGAACATCATACGGTAACACATGATAAGATTCACATAGATCGCAAAGGGAGTACCAGTAGACTTTTATAGGTTCAATCGTATGGCATTCGAGCTCCCTAACTCACCAGCGATGTACCTAAATTACTTTGGGAATGTTTTGGTGATTACAACACATACATCTGCGTGGTCTATCGCGACGACTTAATAGTGTTTTCCAAAATGTACGAGCAACACATAAAAAGACTTAATTTAGAAATCAAAATTCTTTTCGCAATTTAAGTGAAGCACTACCCAAGGAACATTTCTGCCAAGTTTGAACAGAATTAGCCCACTGGTTTGAGAGAAGAAGATTTTTAAAGAAAAGTTTACGCACACACTCTAAGTCTGATAAGCCGCACCCTGCCACGCCTACATTTATGGACCAATCAAAATTTTACAGACAATATAGGATAAAGGTTCACCAGAGGTACATTTGTGCCAAGTTTGGTCAATATTAGCCCTCTGGTTGATTTTTCAAGAATTATTTTGGGATTTCTCTAAGTCTGATAAGCCCCGCCCTGCCACGCCCACATTTATGAACCAATCAAAATTCTTTTCGCAATTTAAGTGAAGCACCACCCAAGAAACATTTCTGCCAAGTTGGAACATAATTGGCCCACTGGTTTGAGAGAAGAAGATTTTAAAAAAAAGTTTACGCACGCACGGACGCACGACGGACACAACGCCATGACAATAGCTCGCAGGCCTTCGGCCAGTGGAGCTAAAAATGCTTCAAATCATGGATAGAACGACACCACAAGTGCATCCAACACGGGGGAGAGTATTTCGAGAAGATTTGAGCATTGCATACTATTAAAAAGGTATGTCTTACGTTCTTCACAGGCAGGTGCCCCGCTCACGCCTACCTGACGTTACTATGGAGACGCTTTCACGTGTATCTATTTACCGATATTAAAATGAGACTATCATTCAATAGAATAATATTGCAGCTATCAGTGGTGCGAAAATTAATGGGAAATATTAATAAATAAAAAAGTTATGGCACTTGTCCCGAAACTTTTAGGACAGCCCTTGTACAATGTAGAAAGATTATTATTGACAGAATTTAGCATAAGCATAAGCACATAGTGATCCAGGTCCATTTTATTCTCCTATTGCTTCCTTCTTCATTGCCTGAATCGACGGTTAGAATGAATCCTTATGCAATTAACCACATGGTGTATTAGAAACTCCGGTTTCTATATTTGTCTCTTTTCCTGATCTATGCTAATATACTTGTATATAAATGATTGGTACGAATCTCAATTCACCCCTCTTTTACACAATATTCACTGCTATAATGTTAATAACCGACAAATATTTTAGAAAAAAGTAAACTATCATAAAGATATCATTAGCATGAATCAATGTATCGTAGCTTTTCTTTAAAAAAAACTTGTGACAATGGTTTGTTTGTAGCTATCATTACAGGGTCTTGGAATAAAGTCATATTCCTCTTCTCCAGTAAAATTTCACACCACCACATTGAGACATTTTTGTATGATACTTATGTGTTCGTTTGCAATTCCTCTTGGGTCATGTCTAGAATTATATGGTCTGGGACATCATTTTAAAATGTATTTATTCGTTGGTACAGAACGATATGGTCGAAGGCAAAAAATAGGCGACAATCCTGAATATCGCAAATTAAGACAAAATTCGTTAACTTGTCAATATTATTTAAGTCTTCATTTTATACATAACTTCTCAGTTTTAAATAACATATTTCTCTGAATTCGTGGGCTAAGAAATTCAACACCTTACAAATCATTGGCATTCTGAAACCAAGTAACGTTAAATTAACTTTGACTGAAATTGAGCACAGTTTTTGACAGTTCTTTGTAAATTTGTTTTATTCTAGACGTAGAACAAAGTTGAAATGATTGTGGTTCATTTCACTTTCCATTAAGACCTTACTATTCAGAATAAAGCAAAACATTCCATGGGAGACGTTGGTGGAAAAGAGTTTCATCATATAATACGACAAATTAAGACAGAAGTCGTTTAGCTGTCAATATAAATGATATTAAGATACCAGTATGGCGTAATTAACGTGGACAGAATATTAAACACTGTATTGGAAGGCTATTATTGACAGGTCTGTGTGGATTATTTTAAACATTTCGTAAGACACGACACTTTTGGACCAATTGGACTGAAACGGAATTACTTGACAGCAATACCCGGACTTTAAATGTTTTCCGAAACCTTTTCTTCACAACTATTTCTGATCCTGGTCCTATTTTAGAATTAATGAAACAACTCAGGAATTTAGCGGTATATTTCATTAGATAATTTTAAGACATTCGGTCTACTTACAATTGAATGAAGCATGTACGATTGCAGTCAATTTATGATATATCAGAACATTGTCTTTGATTTGTTGTTCCTTTTATCAAATTGCCCTCGTAGATGAGCTGGATATTTAGGATCTTTTTTCTCCATGCGAACCTTAAGATAAAAACAAACAATCAAGAACACAAAGGGGATATTCTATTATAATTATACGTATTAGTCATTTCCCATAGATTCTGAGAGGAAACTATTTCCTTATTTTACGTACATTTTTATTTCAGAGTCACAGTTCAGACGATCAACTCCTTTTCCGTCAATGAGTGTTAAAAAAATTCACAAGAGAATACATCGCTTCATGTTCAATTTCCTCATAGTCAAAGAAACTGCCGTAATGACAGTTGCGATATATTTGTCGTCTGACACCAGGTCCAAATGTTGTCGTTTGTGGAAGAGTTACGCATTAGTTGATAAAAATGTATCGATGTTCAGTATTTCAGACCAAACGGGATTCACTTCCGATATCCATACCTAATTCATGGTTATGAGCAATCAGAAAATAAATTATATCAAGAAATTGGCGATGCTGAAAGGAAATTGGAAAATGTGCAGCAATGCTATTTCTAATGTTCTTTTTTGATTGTGTGATATTCTTAATCCGATACGGGAAGTCATGCAAATTATTTTTCCCATAACGAATCATTTTCGAATGATAACAAAACAGCTTCGGAAAACAAGTCTATGTTGGTTTGCAGCCCTTCTCCTGATATAAATACGAAATACGACCTATTTAGAATTAAAGGTGTCGTTGGCGATACTATTAGAATCAAAGGATGGGTTGCAATAAGGGGTCAAAAAATAGATTTTCTTTAAATTTTGTGGATTGATACGGTTACATAATATCTTTAATTTGTATGTGTAAAAAATCTGGTTTCGGCTTATTTTTCGAGATATGGGTAAATAAAGTGGGTGGGGTAAGATGGACTGAAACACAGTAGGGGTCATTCTAAGTCACTTATCTTTCTTATTTTTAGCCCTAGATGCGTGAAAATTTGTATGCGTGTCTTGTGATATATGCGTTAAACATTTATGGGCTTACATTAGATATTCCATTTATATCTTTTCCGTAATATCCATTCTTCTTTCTTTCGAAGAATTTCGCTATTTTTTAACGACCAACTTTACCAAACTATCTCCACACGTTTTATTTTAAACACGATTTCTATGAAATTTTACAGATGTATTATCCAGATATTAATGTAACTTTGTGTGAAATTTGAAAGAAAAACGTTCGCCCGTTGTTGAGATATTTGATCTTGACCTTCAAAATAACATCAAATTCGGGAATGTCCGTTAAAACTACGCATTGTTGGGGAAAATGTTTGGGTTGAATGGCATGTGACAGCCCATTCATAAGAGAATGCATTTCACACATGATTGGGGTTTTTATTGTATGAATTTACCGTTAAAATTGATATAATCAATATAATAAACTTGGTCACCTCTCAGAGTTACCCAGTCATTTTATCTAATGAAATCATTGATAGACAGATATTTGTTTAAGGCATGTCTATACATTTAACATTATTTTCTTTTTGTTGATATTATATAACGTTATATAAATATTTAGCTTAAGTTAATTAATTGTAAGCACATTTGGTCATTTAGTAAAATCATTCACAATTGCGTCTTCTTTATAACCACATAAGAAACACAATCTGAAAATGATTTGTTTTCTCCTAGCAAATTGATAATTCTTGTCCATCATGAGATGAGTGAATGAATATAAACTCTTAGACAATTCAAGTTGCATATAAAGCTTTGGTAGTTCTAGCAATCTTAACATAATGCTAATATTTAATTTCACTCACCTGTAGTAGTAATATTAATCACAGCGCTTTCTGCGTAGACATGTTTCATGTGCAATATTTAGTTTGATAAGAAAACTGAGAAGTAAAAAGAATTTCTTTTCTTTCCCATTCTTCCAAATGGGTTGTACGATACAAAAAAGTAAATATTGCTACGAAACTCATAAGGAACGATAAAAAGAAACCATGTTTCCAATCCTTATGAATAAAATTGGCGCTTTAACTATCACATTTTGACATTTCCCGAGTTTTGAAGTCATTTTGAAGGTCAAGGTCAAATATCTCAACAACCGGCCAACACTTTTCTTTAAAATTTCACACAAAGTTACATTAATATCTGGACAATATATCTGTAAGGTTTCATAGAAATCGGGTTTCAAATAAAACGTGTGGAGATAGTTTGGTAAAGTTGGTCGTTAAAAAATAGCGAAATTCTTCGAAAGAAAGAAGAATGAGTATTAAGGAAAAAGATATACATGGAATATCAAGTATTAACCCATAAATGTTTAACGCATATATTACAAAATATGCATACAAATTTTCACGCATCTCGGGCTAAAAATATGAAAGATACGCGACTTAGAATAACCCCTACTGTGTTTCAGTCCAACTTACCCCACCCACTTTATTTACCCATATCTCAAAAAATAAGCCGAAACCAGATTTTTTACACATACAAATTAAAGATATTATGTAACCCTATCAATCCACAAAATTTAAAGAAAATCTATTTTTTGACCCCTTATTGCAACCCATCCTTTGAGGACAGAACAACAAAATATCATAAGACACATTCGTTTCGATTTTCCTTCGACGAAGGTTTCATTGAGTCCTACGACAATGTTTCAAACCCTTTAAATATACAAGAGTGCCATGGTTGACAAGGCTGTAATTTCAATAAGCCCCAGAGACTATGTTTTAAGGGGCATAACTCAGGCAAAAATCACCGAACCATAAAATCCTTCCTTCATGCACATCTACCAATTAAACTGATAACATTGACCAAGTTTCATGAAGATCTAACCAGAAACTTAGGAGGAGTTGCGTTGACAAGACTGCAATTTCAATTAGCCCCAGAGACTAAGTTTAAAAGGGGCATAACTCTGGCAAAAATCAATGAACCATAAAATCCTTCCTTCATGCACATCTACCAATTGAGGTAATAACATTGACCAAGTTTAATTAATGTCCAGCTAGAAACTTAGGAGTTGCGTTGACAATGCTGCAATTTCAATAAGCCCCAGAGACTATGTTTCTAAGGGGCATAACTCAGGCAAAATCAACGAATCATAAAATCCTTCCTTCATGCACACCTACCTATTGAGGTGATAACATTAACCAAGTTTCATCAAGATCTAGCCTGAAACTTAGGAGGAGTTGCGTTGACAAGACTGCAATTTCAATTAGCCCCAGAGACTAAGTTTTAAAGGGGCATAACTCTGGCAAAAATCAATGAACCATAAAATTCTTCCTTCATGCACATCTACCAATTGAGGTAATAACATTGACCAAGTTTCATTAATCTCCAGGTAGAAACTTAGGAGGAGATGCGTTGACAAGGCTGCAATTTCAATAAGCCCCAGAGACTATGATTTTAAGGGGCATAACTCAGGCAAAATCAACGAATCAAAAAATCCTTCCTCCATGCACATCCACCAATTGAGGTGATAAAATTGACCAAGTTTCAAGAAGATCAAGCCAGAAACTTAGGAGGAGTTGCGTTGACAAGAAAAGTGGACGGACGCACGGACGGACGGATGGACAGACGATCGACGGATGGACGGACGGACAGACTGAGAAGATAACGCCAATATACGTCCGGAGGCGGACGTATAATAAACAAACGATCTAACCAATAAAACCAGCATAAAAGCCAATGAAGAAAACACACAGCACGAAAATCCATTCATTTCTAAAACGCCAGAAATTTTCGCAAAACGATATATGTCGTTTACATATTGACAGTGTTACCGATTAGTCTGACAAATTACGGAGTAAAGTCCCGCGTTCATTAATCTCAATAAATAGACATTGGACAATCATAAATATGTCTGTCAGGAACGGGATCATGTTTCTGTCACCTATATTACATAAACAGACATGAAACTTACAGTCACATAGAAACTATCACAGAACATATTCACTTGGAAATGTTTTGTCTAGACTGGGTTCAATTCTGATCATCCTTCCCTCTTTAGCTTTATCAGGATAAATGTCAAAATCTACACGGTCAAAAACGGGTACCGTAACGCGTATCGGTCTTTTATGTTTTATCTTATCGACCAAATTGTATACTGACGACTGAACCCAGACTAGTTTTTTTCTTTTTCGACTTTCTTTTATTAATAATTATTGTGATGCTACATGTAATTCATTAGTGGCAATAGTTCATAATGTTACCCTTGTTCTATCTACAAACGAAATTTCCATCTAAACAGTCTAAACACAGCATTTACGGAAACACTGATGCATATTGTACATCAATATTTGTTCATGCTCTGAATCCCCTCCTTTTTAAAGCAGTAAAATGGCTCAGGCAAGGGTGTTGCCTTATAATCGCGGTTAAGCTTCTTACGTGGTTAAAAGTTTTCTAATGAAAAGATTGCGTTCTTTATACCCTCTTATTATAGTACCTCATTTATACAAATGAGTCTAATGGGATTTTATTTTTTATGTAAACGCATTTGCACTAAATATCGTAAATTCATCAGCGACTATTTCTACAAATGGGGGATAATTTGTGTCTCTTTTTACGTTTCAATCATACTCTATTGACTCTGTATAATCATGATTTTTTTTTTAAAAAAACAAGCTTAATAAAACCTATATTTTAGACTAGACTATTTGAAACCCATCATAGACGTCAAAATAGATGTTGAAAATGAAAACATATGTGTACATGATGACATAGAAAATATAGAAACAAACGGATGAAATTTGTATTATAAGCATTTTCATTTTTTGCCTCATTACTTTCCCTTAAATTTTCCGGAAGGGACGTCAAAACCAGATATTGTTTAAGATATTTCAAAGTCTCATAACAGGACAGTTTAGACTCTATCTACATTTGTGAATTCCAAAATATTTATGTTGCTGGAGATAACAGTTCTATGTGAAACGTTTACTTTGTTTACTATGGTTTTCTTCACCTTGCAAAAACATAAGGTGTTTGTCATAATAGGAGTACACGATAGAACCGCCGTTCATGAGGTACCTTTTCGTATGACTGGTCACATATGTATAATGCTTACCGGAACATTTTATCAAATTACCTGCACCTAGGAAAAAGAGCCACCAGACTTCCTGGCCTTCCGCGTTGTCTGGTTATTACACTCACGCTCGTGAGGCACCTGGTTTTGTATAGAGAGGTCTGAATGACATAGAAAATATCCGATAAAGAATTAAAGGACAAATTCTCTCATTATATATAATACATTTCGTCATGCAAATAAGAAATCTATTACTTACATGAAAGGACGGGATATCGTTAGATAAAATCTCGTTCTGTCGCCTTATCTAATATGTCCATTGATCAATGTTTTTGTATCACTAGGCATTGAAAAACTGGAATGTGCTTTAGTTGGTTTAACCCCCCCCCCCCCCCCCAATCCATTGAATATCCAACGAAATCGGAAATGTGTGACCTGTCATGCAGAAAAGATTAGACCCAGTTCAGCCTTCGCCAACTGCACAGTCTGGCGAGGATCAAAACATATTGCTTCAAACAAATATACAAAAGGAATCAGAATGCCCATTAATGTCGTATTTCAAAACAAATGAGAAAAAACGTAGAAAAACCTTCCTTATGACATATCGTCGCTTTTTAACGAAAGTTTCGTATCTACATTTTGTTATAAGCTACAGTTACGATGTTTTCGTTGAAAAGCAGCGATATTAGACCACCACGGGCCCAGAACAGCTTGTGCATATTCTTTAGTTGGTAAATATTCATATTGTTGTTTTAATTTGTAGCAACTGTAAATTGGCACTGATCCTTTAAAACCCGAGCTGGAGTGGATCCACCACCGAGGTGGAAATATAAAAAGTTTTGCCTACATTATCAATGAGAAGATTAAAATCGCAAGAAAAATCACTTGGCTTATTATTGTTTAAGAAGAATATCGTGGAAAAATTTGACTTGTCGAACATGCCGAAAACAGCAAACTATTCTTTAAATGGACCCATTTTAAATGCAAATTCTAGGCGAACTATATATATTTTGTGTACCTATCGACTGCAAAACGCGCAATGATTTTATATTGGTTTCAGCTGCAAACTCTTGCAAACCATCATAAAAGCAAAGCAAATAGTGAAATACATTGATTATTGCTGGTGAATTTTTAACTTACAAAAATGGAAAGAAAACGACGACGGCCGTACTTCAAACCAAGAGTTTATCCAGAGTTTGATACGATGTTTACGATGGAAGACGATGTTCAATACGAATCGAGGGAAAATATAGACCAAGTTCACTAAACTTCCACCAGCACACATTCTTCAAGTTCAAATAATGGACAATCTTGGGTGCATCACCACGAACGAAAATTGTGGGAAAGCAAAGACGATGCCTTCATGAAACTAAATATTCAAAAGGTTTGTCGTGTTTGTAGAGTAATCATAGCTGAATATTTAAAGCTCCATACAGGGCATGTCCAAGACAAGTGCTTGCAGATTTAATAGACGACCTTTGTATATCAGCCAAGCAAGTGCTTGCAGATTTAATAGACGACCTTTGTATGTAAGATGAAACCAGGCATAATTGAAACCCGAAATATTTGAATTTGTTCATACTTTTATATTAAATAACTGTTTGAAAGCTCAGATGGAATATTATTTTGTGGGAGAAATCTACCCGACACCGTCAATTTAAGTCACGTGAGATAACATTATTTCGAAAGCCATTTTGGAGCCGGTATTTTCAATTTTTCTCAAGTTGGGCAATTCAAATAGTTCGAGCTCTCTTGTATCATACGATATTAATGCTGTATGCCTGCGTATACTTCAAAAAAGATGCCACACTGAGTATGGTACACTAGAACGACAAAGATCTCATCATAAAGACAAGTTTAACGAAAAGAGAAAACGTTTCGATGAATTGGAAGACAAACCACGGACGAGAAACGTTTGAAGGGATCGTTGTAAAAGTTGGAGGTGAGTCTGGATTTTTGAATTGATGAATTATAGCCCATTTTCCTGTCCCGTGTCCCCTTTTTGACCGTGTACAGTTGTTCAGCCAGTAGAGGATTTTTTGCTCTAGCGAAGACGAATAGGCCGCTAGTTTATCGAAACTTGTTTAACAATAGACTGTTACTTTCATTTATAAATATTGCATGTGTATGAATTATAAATATTGCATGTGTATGAAGCATGCAACCTCATCAGACTGTACGTAGAATACATGCTTACCAATGGTTTCCTCGAATTTCAAAATGGGCATTTTCGAAACCTTCACTCAAACCATATACCTATTCATATTGAACAATTGTGAATTTCTGTTTTCACATGTATGGTCACTTCGCACAAAAGAAACTTCGATGTGTTATGCAAATAATGTTTCTCGTTATATTTCTTGTCTGTTGCCTCGTCGCCCCCATGTTTTTCTATGCTACTTCTCCGTCGTTATTTTTATATCTTTGTCGTCATCCTGTCTGTAATCAAGAACATGAACACAATAGCCTTTCTAACCAGGTATGTCTAACTCCTAATTACCCGCCTGATAGTCAACATAGAATTGAAGCCGTGACAAATGTGTTCAACTTAAATCATTGTGTCATGCAAATCTGAAATATGTTACACACATAAAAGAATTGGATATCTTAAGGTGCATGTACCATTAGTCATAGACATTGTTTTCGGATATTAAAAGGTAATTTCTTTTCTCGTTTCATGCGCCTAACTTATTCCTCTTCTTATAAAGGAAAAAGTGAATATGTTACAATGATACAAAGAGTAGATATCATTACACAGAATCTGCTTTGTCGGAATATTTATCGACGTTTCAGTGAATAGGCAATGATATTTTTCTGTTTTGTATTCTTTCTTTGTAAATTCCGGTTCTCTTATTGTCTTACCGCCTTCTTCATTCTTATTAAATATGTATGGCCCGTCATACCCAAGTGTGTACAAAAAGCACGACCCTCTCCAGATTGTGCTACATGAGTAATTGTTCATGTCAAAAGCAATATGACAAATTAGCTATACTTTTTCGAATGTAACCAACGCAATAGTAAGGAATTTCGCGACGGGTTTTACCCTATTCCCACTCTTTTTGACTGCCCAAAAGACAAAAGCTTCGGAAAGCATTGTTGAAATGAAGAAATTGCATGTGACAAGCATATTTTTTCGTTTCCCACAATTGTTCGACCCAAAAGGGCAAAATATTTCAAGTTTAATTAACTTGTCCTCTGCAACATCTTCGTATTTGGATAAGTCTTTGCGGTATGGTAATGGGTTAGACTAGCAAACATGAAACACAGTATCAAATGGGTAGTTTTAATCACGTATCATTTTTGACGTTCTTTCAAATGTTACAGACGATCTTATTTCTTGATAGATGCACCATTAATTAAAATGAACTTTAAAATCATGCTGCAGATATTAATGCATTAAATGAATAAAAAGCATATGTTGAAAATTGACATCTTCTCATTTGAAATGCATTCGGTACATATGCGTTTTGAAAGTCTATTGATAATTTTTAAAGTTGTTATCCAGTTCGAACACATTCTGAAACATTGATCAACATTCTATATTCTGGTATTGAGTCTGTTTCAACATTGAAGCAGAGAAATGCTTGAAATCACAATTTTCTTCTTTTCTCGAAACAAAAAATAAACACTGTAACACAGGAAGAAATATGCACATTTTTGTATCCATGTATAATTAGTAACAGATTTTATGGGACACCCTGTATTTACAAATTCTTTGTGTCGACGGCATACTATAAGGAAACCACTATTAGTATCGTCATTCTTTCTTTAGATGTTATTCATAACTACAGCTAGTTGGCTCACCTGCGCCCTTGACGAAATTGTTTTTTTTTTTCCACTTTCATATTGCTGCAACAGCCACAAATATTGATCATTCAAATTTATGAAAGCAGTTTTCAACTGGATCATAATCTGGCATCGTAAATTACGTGCTCTTGAACTTGACAACATTGTGACTTTCATTCTATCTAGGTTCAGGTGAGCGATTAAGGACCATCATGGTCCTCTTGTTTTAAGCTGTAGTTTTGGGGATTTGGAAGAAAAGAGACGATATGCGAACAGCACATTTCCCAGGTGAAGAGTTTGCAAGTGGATTTTATAGTTTATGTCAACATACGAATGACACAATTGTCTCCAATATCAACACAATTAGCTAATTAGAAACGGCTCTCCAGATAATGAATTTATATTTGACGCGCTATATCAACATTTTTTTCACACAGATTATACATTTAAAGCAATTGTAGAAGATCGAATGTGTAAATATAAAAAAAAACGTTTTGTGCGTTAAAGCAGTGAAAATATTAGCGAAAATGTGGCAATATGGTAGACAATATTTTCACTTTTAGCGTAATGTTAATGTTTTATGCCATTTGTACCATGGATGCAAAACAGATATTGTTCAACCCTTTCCGAAACAAGACCTTTTCGACGTCCCTGATAGAATAAGCTTGGGAAAACAATGAGACAAAAGAAGAAACTGCTGATTACCAGCAGTTTCTCCTCTTGTCTCAATATTTTCTTGTCTATATTGTCTCACACAAAACGCTTCCCTGTTAACTTTTATTTTGTCGTCATCAACAGCTTTTAAATAGGACGGCCCTAAAAATTGTTGTTTTGGGAAAGGGTTAAACGGGTTACAAATTATTAAAATCAAATTCAAAAATGTGTACAGGACTTTCCAGCGATTTTTTCCTTTTCAGCATGAACATGCAAAACACTGCGGACTAACGATTGTTCTAAGTCAACGAACATCTGTTGCATTTCCCTATGTAACTTTGTTAGTTTATTCGCAATGCAAATTGAAATGCTTCAGTGTGTTGACATTATGTTCTAGCATAAGTCGTTTTTCGTTGGGTAAATACTTGTTGAAATGGAGAAGAATTGTGCAGAAAATGACACGTGTACGAATTTAACACTATTCATGCCGAATTTACACAATGAAATACTAAAGAAAAGTGCATAGCCTGACAAAATTTGACTGCCGAAATCGGGGTTGGTGGGATTTTGTTCGAAAAGAAAAACTTTATTGTAAAGACAACTGCTCATATTTCTATTTTACGTTAATATAAAGTAAGAAGTGGTGACCAGTCACCATATTTTCACGTTACACGATTATTGTTCAGTAAAAAGACAATAGACTTTTCCATCAGACTAATTGTCATTTTAATGGCACAGCAATTACGTTGTGATTATCTTATAAATCTGTTGATTTTTCCGTTCATTTCAAATTATATCAAGGATGCATTACTCACAAAGAACACAGACCAAGTTTTGAAGGCTTTCCATCCTCTATTACAAAAATGCTTCATGGCATCGGCATCAGCGTAATCCGTGGCAGCGGACATTGACAATGTTATATCCTCGTCTATATCCGTGCGTTTTCCGTGGAAATGAAAAATGTCGAAGGAATCCTCGCTAATTTCTGTTGCCGCGGATGACGCCCGAACTTGCACAAAATGTTTGGTATCTAATAGTGGATAGAATGTCTGAAACAATATTTGAACAGTGCAGTCCATGGCAAAAATTCATGCCATAGAAGCCTTGTATCTAACCGTAATACTCATAGCCGCTTCAGTGCGAAAATCTATTTGATTTCACAGATATTGCCACTTTTTATACTTAGACTGATTCAATTCAGCGAATCGGAATTTACGGTTCCAGTTATTTGTATAAACGTCTTCAACGTCAGTAGAGCGTTTTGTTGTCGCTTTTTAAGGTAGTCTATCCCTAATGAGATTCGCGCGACGCGACGTCGGAATAATTCGCGCGAGGTCGAAAGCATTCGGCTGTGGAACGTTCCACCGCCCAATGTTTACGACCGCGCCCGAATAACTTAGCATACGCAACCACGACGCTCGAAAAATCCGATGTTTTATGATTCTCAAAATAGCCACATTACGGGTATTCTACCTTAAACATTTTGAGCCAACAGGTGGAGTGCCCGACCGCCGCAGGCGGGTAACAAACCCTCGAACTAAGAGGTTTAGTATGTTGATAGACTTTTGACGTCGTAATAAAACGGCTACAAGTGTTTCAATGCAGTGCGATATTTTGTATCATTTATGGACATGAGACAAATTGAAACACGATCAAAAAGGTATTTGCAATACCATACTGTTCATTTCAAAAAGAGTCATATTATGCCTGTTATTTCCCAATACCATATATCATTTCAGACACTGTTGATTTTCCCGGTATGGTTATTTTCAAACGATATTTAAATATCATCTACATGTAACATATTAACGTGAAAGCGTCTATTCAATAAAAAATTGCAAAATGAAATTCCACATTTTATTGTATGATTATAATGTCACCTGCTGCCCTTTATGAAACTAGCCCCAATGCTGTCAGAATTTCAAATGTAATATAGCGGGTACTCTTGCAAGAATGGTTCATTTAACCAAATTACTCCCTTCTGGTTCCATAGATCACCTGCTCCAATGGGCCTTCGTCACTTCACAAATATAAATAATAGCATGGGCAATAATTTTTTTAACTTCATCTCATGTAAAGGAAAATGGAACACACACAAAAACAATGACCCGATTTGATAATTATCTACATAGAAGAGCATGGCATGGCCCAAATGGGTATCTCGTTTTACTACTATTTCTGTAATTTCTCGGGGTAGGCTATAAAGTTTAAGGAAGTGCCATAAGACGTCTTTAATCAACTTTGCACTATTTCTTACTTAAGAGATATAAGCATTATCCAAAATTCCAACAGAAATGCTCTTAATATGCAAATATTGACATGTTCTTAATGTGCAAAATTTGATATTGGCATGTTTGTTCAAAATATGTCTAAATTGCTGCAAACACGCTAACTAATATTCTGATTATAAAACAATTTCTACTAACCAATCTTGAAGGAATTGATATTGAACTAATGAGTAAATATAGAATCTTTCTTTTGAAAAAATAGCAAAACATAGTGATAAACTGTAAAATTATTTTTCTTTGTCATTTTGATACATGTAAACATGGTGGATGGGGTAACTTTCACGGAAACTTGATAATAAGCAAATCATAACATCGTGAAAGACAATGAAAATAGTGTTCTATTGCATGTTTAGACTCTTATCCGTGTTCTTATCAACAAAACAGTGAGCAAAGGTGAAATCGATTGGTTGAGTATCATGATATTTTTCGTCCAGCCTGCCATGACAATTAGACATGCAAAAATTTTAGGCCTCTCTTTATGAACCTTATTTTCGCCAATTTCCTTCAAGCTGATTTTGGTATATTTTTAAATGGTCATTTTACAGATTATGAAAAATATAAAAATGGCAAAAGATTATGTTTAATTGCAAAGTTTATTTTTTGTGACATTTTTATACATGTAAATGTGGTGGGTGGGGTAATCCTGCACGGAAACCTACTACTAGTATTAAGCAAATCGTAAAATCGTGGGAGATGATGATAATAGAGATCCATTGCATTTCTAGACTCTTATTTTTGTTCCCTTAAACAAAACAATGATAGAGGGTGAAATAGATAGGTTAATTTGGGAATTTTATGGCATTTTGTGTCCAGCCTGCCTAGATAATAAGACATACAAATATTTTGAGTCTCTCTTTTTAAATAACACTTTTACCAATTTCTGTCGCTTTGATTTTGGTAGATTTTCAATCAGTAATTCTACATATATTTAGCATCATAAAAATAGCAAAATATTATGTATAACTGCAAATTTTATTTTTTGTGGCATTTCAATACATGTAAATGTGGTGGATGGGATAATCCTTCACGAAAATCTAATAGTAAATTAATCATAATATCGTGAGAGACAATGAAAATAGTGTTTCATTGCATTTCTTTTACTCTAATATATGTTCATTTAAAAAAACAATGAGAAAATGTTGAATAGATGGGTTTATTAGGTGATTTTATGTTATTTTGTGTCCAGCCTGCAACAAACATTAGACAAGCAAAACTTTTGGGTCAGCCTTTTTGAAGCAAATTTTCACCAATTTCCGCCCGATAGATTTTGGTAGACTTTCAGACAGTGATTCTACAGATATTTAACGTTATAAAAATGCAAGAAACATTTCTGTTGCAATTAGTTTGAGGTTTATACCATTTTCGGGTTTATTGACTGGACTTTATAGTTATTTGAACAGACGTCAGTAGTGTTTTAAGCTCTGACCATTGATTGTAAAAATGTAATTGAGCTCAAAACGACGTGAGATGAAAACGTCTTTAATCAAGATGACACTTGGGAGACAAAATTCCTCTTCTAATCAAATTGGAGATTTTCTTATCAGAATCGAGCGCGATTTTTATCTTCGATTTCTGTTATTCACGTAATTTATATTCAGTTCTCGTTTTCCTGGACAGATATTAAAGACAAATTGGCTGTCTTTTCCCCATGCTTTATTCATTTATATCTCAAGGCCCAAAGTTAAAGTTTTCTAATCTGAAATTAGACATGGTTTCCAATAGTGTATTAGACGCAGGGTTTCAAGACAATTGAAGTAATTCTGTTTCCAATGACGGAATCACTCATTGCAAAGAAGAAGTGGATATTCTATCAAAAACCCATTTTCTGTGGTACAAACAACCTTAAGGTCAAAAACAAAATGGTGGCTTACATATTTTTTGAGAGAAAAACAAGAGCTGTCACTGTAAGATGACAATGCCCCCGACACCGCTTTGATTTTAAATTATGGCCAATCTATGTTCAAGGTCAAGGTCATCCAGGGGTCAAGGTCACCAAAGTATGTGCCTACAGAAAGGTAATGTACCAAGGAATGTTGTGGTAAAGTATGAAGCGAATATGTTAAGTAATAAGGAAGTTATGGCCAATGTTAAAGTTTTTGGACGGAATGACGGACAGACGGACGGACGGACAGACAGACGGACAGACAGACAGACAGACAGACGGACGGACAGACGGACGGACGGACGGACGGACAAGTCAAATTTATGATGCCTCCCTATCGGGGGCATAAAAACAATAAAATTTATATAACAAGATACCATACATGCACTGAAATACAAACACCAAAATATGAATTATTACTTTTATTTTGACTCAATTTTAAAAACCAATACTAACATACTAACATCTTGATTTTGGCCTAGAAAGGGTCAAAACAATACATAAAAAAGAATGAAATGTTGATCCGCATCATATTTGCGGAAGTGGTTTAAAGAAACACAAACTACGATTCATACTTAAACTTATTGTAAGAACATACTTTGTGTACGCCGTACTACAGCAGGTTGACCTTGATCTTGAAAGATGTACCTAAGCTGATGTCGTTTTTCAGATGCTATTACGCGAAAGCAAAATCTGCAAGCAAAGTGAATAAAATTATAGGCATTCCCTATTCGAATCAAAGTGCACCATAAGTTATGATTGATGGTGGACACTTGAAAAGGTCAGACAGTGGTCTGGTGGACACTTGAAAAGGTCAGACAGTGGTCAATTGTTTTATTCCACTACACCTCTTTTATGGGTAATCAAACATACGAATATAAAATATTAATGCTAGATTGTAATCGGCAGGACTAGTTTATACTGTTATTTCTGTCGACGTCATTTAACTATACTGACTGACATTAAAAACGCATCACTTATTTTTCAAAATAGTTTCGTAGTTAAAGTCAACAGGATCAAATTTGTACTTCTGATATATATTTCAACCAATAAGACACGATATCCAATAAGATTTATTGTAGTCAGTTACCACTTTATTTCGCACGACGTCAACGTGCAAAATATGGATAACGTTTACATAACTACACCTTAGGTGACCAACTGGATTTTTGAGTTCATATTCCATATTCAAATGGTCAGGAGTTACTTTTATTTCTAAATCAATTTGATTAAACAAAAAATAAAGCCAAGAGACCAAAGTTCGTTGAGCACACACACATTTTTTGAATTATTCTAAGCGGGACATTGTCGACGAGAACGGGCGAGAAATTTAAATGTAAACCAATCGACGATTTACACTTTCATTAACGTAGCCAATCTACAGGGATTGCTGCTGAGCATCAGCGTCCTGATCAATCGTTTAAAACGAGCTTACGTCATGATAATAACATACGTCAACGTCAATTACGTAATTGTTTACAACAACGTTTTCAACTGCAATTGTTATAAAAAAATGTTACTACTGACAAACTCTTGCCATAACAGTGAATTAACGAATAAGATATTGTGGTTTTCACTGCTAGCGATTATGCCCGTGACAGATACTTACAGAAAGTCATCATCAGATCAGCGTGCGTTGGGCCTAGACATGATGAAAAACGGACGCCAAAACTTTTGAATACTCTCCAGTAATATATGGTAGATAATTTAAGCCCAAAAGAATAAAGATTTTGTTTCAACTCAAGGGTCAACGAGGTCACGTTGTGGAACGTTTTTCATACTCAGAGCGGAATTACTTGTTATTAAATAGAGAAAACTGTCAAATTCCTCACACCACCTCTCTTTAGATGGCTATATCTCAGCCATTTAATCGAATTTTTGTCTGAAATTTTCAGGAAATGTTGGGAAGATGTCAAGCTGTTGTTGACTATATAATTCTTTTAATTGATCATGTATTTTGCATATTATTGCTGGATGAACTTTAGTGATGCGTTTTTTTAAAGTCAGTCAGTATCTAAAAGTTGTATGTAACATCGACTATTTCATTAAAAAAATAGAAAAACAACGTTTAGACGACCTAATGAAATGAGCGGGTTGCAAAAATATATATTTCCGAATGTATAATATTTACGGATGCATGAAGACAAAGACTAAAGAAATTCATAGGGGTGTGAATTAAAAAATGCTTCATAAAATTGTTAAGACAGCAAACGTCATTATTTCTATCACAACTGATCCTTCCCATATTGTTTTAATGTTCACATCAATTTACTGTTTGTCAACAAAGCTTGACTGGCAGTATAGACTAATATCAGTCTGCACAAACGTGTAGTTTGATTTTAGCCTACACACCCTCCTTCTTATTCCATTATTGTTGCAACAACATGGGCTAATATTTTTGGAATGTCGCTTGAACTGGCAGTGGGTTTGTAACAAATTTTATAGTCAGCAGGACGAGAGTTAATATTTCAAGGCCCTTTAGTTAACTTGTTTGCTGCGCGTATGTGGGCTAACGGGAAAGACTAGGCTAATGTCCAGACGGGTTATTTTGAGTGATTGATTTCCGATCCGAATCCAATAATCCCCAGTGAGGACAGAAGGATTTCTGATTACTCCATTAGACAGTCTAACGATATAATTAGCAGACTGGGCGAGAGCTGTTGTAGACCAATGCTGACATTAAAATGTTTGAGACCGCACAGCGTCATTTCTATAGGTTCCAAAAAGCCTGTGGGCTAACGGGAAAGACTACTATAAAGCCCAGACGGGTTATTTCGAGTGATTGATTTCCGATCCCAATCCAATAATCCCCAGTGTGGACAGAATGATTTCTGATTACTCGATTAGGCAATCTAACGATGTAATGACCAGGCCAGACGAAAGCTGTAGTAGACTAATACTGACATAGAACATGGAACGGGAAAGGTTTTCGTGGTTATACGTCGGAAACGCCATGATTATAGGTTCAATTAGATCGTTATATGAACCAACACCGTTTCTTACAATGTGCACCTCAATTACAGTGGCCAATTTTCAAATATTCAAAACAACAAATTCGACGATTTTTTGCAACAATAATAGGGACAGTTCACATCTGTATTTGATTGATCATTATTTTGATGTTACGCTTTGGTTTGCAGTAGTTTGGAAGGCTATATTGTAGACAAAACAAGACCTAGGCTACGATATTCGCGCGTTTCTTCAGTATCACATGGGAATTTTCACTTTCAATTTCACAATAAATAAACCACGAGAGCGAAAAGTTCTACCGTGATCTGTCGTTATTTAACCACGGTTCTGGGTTAGGCTTCTCAATGAATAATCCACGAGAGCGAAAGCTCGAGTGGATTATTTATTGTGCCGCTTAACTCAGAATCGTGGTTAAATAACCATGTTTGATTTCGATTCTAATATAAAAGGAAATATAAAAATGAAATTTCGATATTTACACGAATGCGGATTAATTCGTTCAACGTAACAAGCCTTTCCAAACTGGATTTCGTTTGAACCTTGA
Organism: Fragum sueziense; assembly: GCA_963680895.1. Taxonomy (NCBI): domain Eukaryota; kingdom Metazoa; phylum Mollusca; class Bivalvia; order Cardiida; family Cardiidae; genus Fragum; species Fragum sueziense. The sequence continues at coordinate 53,243,527 of OY804594.1, read as the reverse complement.
CACTCAAATTACATTTAACATTCAGTAAACTATACGAATAATACTTTAATAGACGTGTTAAAGTGCGTTATAACTTGGCTTTCAGTTTTACTCTAGGAACAAGAGCTTCGCAAAGCGGCGCATATACGCCCGAGAGGGGCTTGTCAGTAAAATTTGCCATTTTTTTTTCGATTCAAGGGCAGTTAATTCAAACATGAAAAGTTATCAAAATTTTGTTTGCACAACAAGACACCATAGAGATTCATTGTGGCTAGTTTGATTAAATTATGGTTGAAACTATAGGAGTTGCACACAGGAGAAAATGGACATTTTTGAGAAAATGGGCATTTTTTCTTAAATTCAAGGGCAGATAATTCAAAAACGAAAAGAGTTATCTTAATTCCGTGAGCGGTGTGCACAACTAGACACTATGGAAATTCATTGTGGCAAGTTTGATCAAATTCTGATCAAAACTGTAGGAGGAGTTGCGCACACAAGAAAATTGGCATTTTTTATTCAAGGGCAGATAATTCAAGAACGAAAAGAGTTAATTAAATTCCGTAAGCGGGTTGCACAACTAGACACCATGGAGATTCATTGTGGCAAGTTTGATCGAATTCCGATCACATCTGTAGGAGGAGTTGCGCACACAAGAAATTGCTAATGGACGAACGGACAGACGGACAGACTGACAGACAGACGAGCGGGGCCATAACATAATACGACCCTTCGGGCGTATAAAAATGAAAACTGTCAGTCACTGTGTATTAAAATAAACTCGTCCGGTCGCCGAATTTTAAAATTACAAATCGTTATAAAATCACAACAAAACTGTAACACAGACTCAAATCATACACGAATTGTTTACAGTGTTCAAAATTGCATTCATGGATAAAGGAAACCTGTCTCCTGGTTGATATTTATCAACGTTTTTAGTCCGCAATTTGGCGATGCGAGAGAGAAGTACGGTGACATTTTTATCTGAATATATTCCGATAGAATTAGGTCGTGAACAGGATAAATGATGTCATCATGACGTTGCGAGGTCGTACTGTAAGCGGAGTCAATATACCACGCGTATGCCTAGCGATAAATGACCTGACAGAGCATCCCAGCCTATTGGCTAGCTATACTTATTACTAATAAGAATATTACTTTTATGTTTCTAAAGCGGCATTTATCAGGGCAGCGTTTTACAACCGTTCCTACGAGCATTTTTAGTGTAAACTTAGTTGCAATAATGTAACCGAAACCTTTTTGAATTTTGATCTGGCAAATACCTTTCATCAAGTTTGTGGCTACGTCATCGCAGCTAGTGTAAACTGTGTAACAAGATAGATGATTGCACGAGAAATAAGACTGAGCAATTCAGTTTTGTTGTTACACATGTAAGAATAATTACGCACATGACTAAGGACGAAAGTATTGATCTACAACATTTCCTTATTTGCCTGAATGTTTTTTCAACATTCAAATTACATGGACGTAATGGAGTTTTTTGGGAAAGGTTAATGCCGCACGTTTTACTTTAAAAGGACATAATTGTATATACAAATCACGTCTTTCTACAACACCACAGGGGAATGTTCACATCTATATTTGATATCTGGTCATTATTTTTACGAGTCTCTGAAGGGCATAGGAAAACGATGCTAGATTGGTAGACGTGTTTTGTCCATCCATTGATTGTCAGGAGACGATGTCGTCGCTTTTCAACAAAAACCTCGTATCTGCAGCTTGAAGCAAGCTGCAGATCCAAGGTTTTTGTTGAAAAGTATCGATATCTAGATATCCAGCATACCATATGATCCTGATCAGACAGAACCAACCGCGTGCTGATCTTGTTTCATTGTGGTCCCAAACACATATCATTTTTTTAATGCAGTTTATGTATTTCAAAACTTATCGCCAGGAAAAAATTGAGGATATAGTTCAGTTTTGAGTGGCATTTTATTTTCAATCGTCGAGAAAGAAAGATAGATTGGCCAACCCCGCCAATTTTACACCACTTTTTCTCTTAAAGCTAGGCTGTCGAAAATGCAAATGACACAATAATTACAAACCAGAAATAACGTATGAAATTACCAACCTGAAGGAGTAGATCACTTACGTCCATTTTTAGCACTCATCAAGCTTTATCAAGTATTAAAATCCAAGTCAATTAATAACGTGCAGTCAGTTTTTGTTGTCCTTGTTTTTGTTTTGTAACGGCTACATATGCCCAACCTTCAAAAATCAATTACGTCAGAGGTACGTCATCTGTGCTCAGCGAGATTCAACACACCGTACAACCAACTGCGTCGAAAGTTTGCGAAGACAGATTCGGCATTTGATATCATGTGCATGGTAGGTCAAATGAATTAACTTTTATAAATTAACGAAAGGATCTTTGGTATTCTACTGGTATACGCGTATAAATGTTAAGTGTTTGTACAAAATAAACATTTCCACGTATCCCTCGCAAATAAGGTCACAGTCATCGACACAGCCGGTTGTATGGTGTGTTAATACCGCGGAGTTGTGTTTCATTGACCTTGACCTTGTCTCGTTTTGAAGTCAAAATAGAATGTGTAAACACGCTTGTAAAGGATTGATCTATAGCAAAGGAAAGGGGGTTATTCGTCGTGTTTGAGGTTTTTATGCATTGCAAATTGTTTTTCCGTGCACAAATATGAGTTCCCGAACAGTTCGGAAGCATAAAAACCTAGAATGGGCCCCTTTAAAACATGACACCATTACAGGGGTCTCGTTTGCCAAAATTTGGTGCCGTTATTGGGCCCCATTCCCAATGGCAAAAAGTATCTTTTTTTCCCAATTATTTGGTGAAAATTCCCATTGAGGACCCAGAATGCCCCATGTGAAGATCTCATCTTCATTTAGAAACATTTTGAAGACAGTATTAGAGTAGATTCTTAAACAAGAGTATGTACGAATGAATTTTACATCACTACAGTCTAATTTGCAGCTGAAACTGAGTGACAGTATGAATACAAACTTGTTTTAGTTTTTCCCAATTTAGGTAAAACGTCGCTATTTTTCCCAATTTCACTGGCCCCTGGCCCCAAACAAAAATTGGTAGCAAGACCCCTGAATTAAGGTAGATTCGTAAATGTGAAACCATTTCTTGGAAACCGCAAACATTCTGACTGTTCCAATATGAAAGCTGCTCCAGATGACGACTTGGATTTTGATGAATAAAATATGGCTTGTATAAAATATACCAAAGAAAACATTGGTTAACCAGGAAAAAATGATGATATGCTGATAATGAACACTTTTTACTTTTCCCAAATCTTTAAAAACGCTTTTTTTTTTTGTTTTGGCCATCAAACCAGGTATTATTTGAGAAAGGGTTGGATTGAATGAAGTTTTACGTCCCACTCAACTACTATCGCCATATGGAAAAGGGTCCTCGGTTTAAAGTCTCATCCGAAGTACCGGTTTCAGAAAGGAATATTCAACATAAGAACTAAATGGCCTAGGGAAATAAACACAACCTTTCTCAAACTTTCTAAATCGATTGTCTAAAGCAAAATTACATTACAAGCCATCTGAATGGACGAGACGTATGTCTCGACCAATCGGATCGATTGCGTGTGTGGTTTTTTTTATCACCATTTTATTATTATTATTATCATAATAATTATTATTATTATCATCATTTTTATTATTTTCATAATAATTATTATTATTATTATTATTTCAGAGGTTTTCTATGATTTAGACTGGTTGGTTAATACCACACAGAGAGTTATCCATTTTATCGTTAGTTAACCATAAGTGCTAGTCTCAAAAGTTTCTCAAAATAAAGACACAAATTTGATTTAAATTTTCGTAAATCTTTTCCCCTCATTTTGGTGAGAAGGAAAATTGATATTTTTTCTTTAACACCATAATTCTTCTATCTTAAGGTAACTGAATTTTAGGGGCAGAAACTGATATTCAAGAATAATATGAATCATGGGGGAATTGACTTTTCTAAATATAGCGTGATATATATTTTAGATGTTATTTTCAAAAGTAATTTCAGCAGATTTGAGAGAGATGATAAATGGATGTCAGCTTTTTAGCGACTCTTGTTTTTATTTCCAAGAAAAAATATTAACTTAAATTCTTTGAGGTAGGACATACAAAACCTTATGCACTACGTGCTATTGTGGGGCGTTTTCATACAACTGTGAGAATATTAGACGCATTCGAACATAAATGGTAGTTCATTCAACTTGTATATATTAAAAGATTCTTACGGTAAAGCGTTCACGCGGTTTTAAATCACGTGATCCAACAACAATAACTACAGAATTTTTTCAACAAAAATGTTACTACTTGATCGATTTGAATTTGGTTTGAAGTAGAATAGTCGGATATTTTTGAGATGTGATTTGTCTTTGAAACGGCCAGTGATAAGAAGGTAATTGAAAATCAAGTAAAAATGACTCATTGATCATTGCACACGTGACCAAAGAAACATCTTGAGAAAGGAAATATGTAGATCGGCTTCTGACCTCCATGAATGAGAGAGGACCAGAAAACATCCAAGGAAAGGAAGCTTTTAACTTTGACGTCTAAAATTTTGCTGTTTGGAAAAGCGTTAACCCTTTCCCAAATAAGACCTGGTTTTGACGTCCTTATTAGAAAAGTCTTTGGAAAATATTGAGGCAAAAGCAGAAACTTCTGATAACCAGCAGTTTCTCCTTTTGTCTCAATATTTCCATGCTGTATTATAAAAAAAATTATATCTCTAGCAACATTTCTTTTGTCGTCAGCAGCAGCTTTCAAATTGGATCACCCTAAAAGTCTGTCGTTTTTGAAAGGGTCAAGTGACGTAAATTACATCTTCAAAAACATGTTTTCTGTTATTTGTCGTCTGGGAAGGCATTTAATGACGAAAATATACACGTGACGTTCTCTTTGCTTTCAGCAACAATAGCGAGGGCGTATTTTACAACCCTTTCCACTTTGAGTCTTAACTAAAACGACGCACAGACACATTTGAAAAAAGGAAAAAAATAAAAAGAAAAATAAATTGAACATTTTGCCATTAACAATAAAACCTACATTATGTGTGTTACGGTCAAAAGAAGAATTTTATTGCTGCTTTTAAAACATCAACAGTTCTCTTCGTCCCAAAATGTTTCCAGTTTCTTTAAATAGTAAGTTTTGCTTAGGTTTTAAAAGCCATGATTCGGAAAGGAATGTTTTGAATTGGGAGCGTGATATGCCCTCTAGAAAGGTTATTAGCTCCATAGGTCTCCACTATTTTCAAGAGAAAATGCTGATTTAACCCTTTCCCAGACACCACAATTTTTTTGAATTTTGAAGACGACAGTTTAACGTTAATCATGTAGGGGTTTGGTACAATATTACATAGAAAATATTTAGGAAAAGGAGAAATTACTGGTCATCAGCATTTCCCTTTTTTGTCTCAATGCTTCCAAGCAAGTTATTGCATCAACGTCAAATACAGATCTTGTTTGGTAAAGGGTTAAGCTTTCTAGACCTTGTACTTTTAATCTGCTATACCGTCATCACTGGATAAAACCAAGAGCTTCGCATGTTGCTCAGGTTGGCTGTTGTGTTTTGTATCGTTGTGATAACTGTTTATTTTCGTATATGTGACCCGTCACGCTAAAACGGACCTTATCAGAAGTCCGAAAATCCAAATTTTTGCAAACTTGTCAGACTCGGTACAGGTCAACATTCCGGATTTAGGAATTTACCTAAAAATGAAAAGTGTCAGCCTTAGTCTAGCTGCACAGACTTACTAGGGTCGATATATTTTACACTTCCTATAAGGTCCCTTTTAGCGTGACGGGTCACATATACCTGCAACTAAATGATTAAAGGGACCCATGCTATGTCATCGGACATAGAAACATGTAAAAATATTCAAGAAATGCCGTATGGTATTGCCAACTAGCACAGCTAAATTATTTCTAAGAAATTTCAAATAACGTTAATTTGGTCCTTCTAAATCAAGTCTGTATATAATTTCCCTACCCGCACTTTACATTTATTACCTGATATATTCAAATTCATGAGACAGATCAAAACCCTGCTCACGTGAAATATTTCTTGCTGTTTGTATATTGTTTGTTGCATTCTTGTATCATTAATTAGAATGAATAAAAGTTGAAACTTGAAAACTTAAATAAGATGTATGGAAAACTGGACCTTGATAGATAGTGAAAAGCTTGGTTCCAGCACTAAGATTTCTTTCTTTTTAGCCCTAGATAATTCGATGCACGACACAACAATTCAACCTCGGTCTCCATGTTGCTCTTATCCCTGAAGAACATAGCATATGCATTTTTAAGGGGCATTAGTATTCCCAGGCCTAAATCCCTAATGATCCACAGAAGTTGGCTTTAAGCATGTTGTCACACCGTTTCTAGACTTTTTATGACAGGATACAAGATTCATACTGTAGATAATCATACAGCAGTGTAAAACTATGTAAGATATTTTCAGCGATGCTATTGTATAATACAAAATGATGTGATACGGAGGTTTGTTGTCTGACGAATGCAATAAACGTAGGAAAGAATGGAACCAAAATATCAGCAAGATATCAGTTGCGGAAAGATTGGCCTGAACTGTTTACTTTTATACGCGCTTGAAACTGTCAAGTGGCTTTAATTTAGGAAAGACACCATAAAGAATCGCGAAGCGTGTCAAACTATTTGTTTCGTGTAAGATATGATCTCTCAATTACGTTCAATTACGACAAATGATAAGCTGTGGGTCTCTGGAGAAATGATGCTACGTGCATGGGTCAATGATCTTTATATCGTCGCTTTTCAACAAAAACCTCGTAACTGCAGCTTTAAACAAGCTGCAGTTACGAGTTTTTTTGTTTTTTTTTTTTTTTGTTGAAAAGCAACAATATCCTTTTGACTTCTGTCTTTTATATCTACAGTTGAAAGTCGTTGTGTTTAAGTCGTAGGGCACGTCATTTTAACTCTGGATATCCGGAGTTCAATTCATCCTATTTTTGTTCAGTTTCAAAAAATTTGGTGCATTGACAACTTGATCTTACACGAAACAATATCACTTGGATTTCATGATTTGACTTTCGTTATAATAAGGATTTGGGAAAGCATTGAAACTACAGAGGAAAATTGTGATTATCAGCATTTTCACCATTTATTTCAATATTTTGGTGTGTTTAATTGTACACTAGTTTATCTTTATCAGTATATCGTCTACATCGGCTTTCAAATTGGACTTATCTACTTTTTTGTCGTCTTTGGAAAGCGCTAAAGATATCTCGAATTAGGCAGCATTATTCTTTAGAAAAGCTAGATTTCCATTAGCAGTAATGGATAGGGAATAATTTGGACAACACAAAATACTCAGACATACGTCAGTTACAATCAGAATCATTTGTGAGCATCGCTCAATGACGGCAGAGAATTTCCTGTCACAATAATAATTGTAGAAACTCTTCAATAGTTTATCAAAATAATCCCCTAATGAGATTCACTAGACGTCGTAATAATTCGGGTGACATCGTAATCGCTCGGTGGTGGAGCTTTACACCGCTGAATGTTTAAGACGTCGACCGAAGATTTTCGGAAACGTAACAAATGTCAATGACGTCGCACGAAAAAATCCGACGTCGCGTGAATCTCATTAGGGGTTCACAATCTTAACTATTTTCCAAACAAGACCTGGTTTTGACGTCCCTAATAAAAAAGGCTTTGGAAAACATTGAAACAAAAGAAGAAACTGCTGATAACCAATATTTTCTCTTAAATAACATCAATTTTGTCATTTGTGGCAGTTTTTGAAGTGGATCACTCTAAAATTTCGTCGTTTTGGAAAGGGTTAACCGATATGATGGTTTTTGAAGCCGAGAAGGTGGGAAACGCATGTGATTTACTAGACGTCGTAGATCTCTTCTTTTAAAAAGCAGATGATAAAAATGTTATTGCCGAGCACGGTATATGTTGTTTGCTCGTCAATAATTTTATATTGGGTGTTGTTTTACCGCGTCCAGCAACTTCCTGACATTTTACTCCTCAGCTGCTTTTAACCAAAATCAAATCAGTCATATATATTTACAGAATTATTGAACGTTTTCTGCAATCGTTGTGTTATGCCACTTGTTTCCCACCTTTTAAATAAGTGTCCATATTTCGTTGGTGGACGACAACAAAGGTTGTCGTATCAATAATGGGTATCCCAATGTTGATTCTAGATCTCAATTGGTCCATTCCCACGTATTTATTTTTTGCCGCTTTAGAAAGCATTGTTGAAAATGAGAAAATTGCTTGTGACAAACTATTTCTGCTTTTACCACATTTATTTTCAACCCACAAAGACAATAAATATACAATGACATTAAATTGTGTGCTAAAAATAGACCAAGTTTGTGGTTATGTTTAGATAAACCTTCTATTCGGTGTTGTTATAAAATCTCGTAACTACGGCTTGAATCAAGCCGCAGCTATGATATTTTATAACAACACTTAAGAATTACAATTGTTTGTCCGAAATTACGTCATGGTTGACTTGGTAAAATTGTTCCCAATAGAATTGTCGTCTACAGCATCTTTGAATTTGGACAAATTTAGAATTTGCCGCCTAGTAAATTTCTTTCACGAATCAGTTGATGATAGTTGAAAGATTAAAAGAAATGTTACAGAAAATGAAATCTGGAAGACACAAGTAATAGCACAGAAAAGTAATTTGATAAACGGTAAATAAAGATTTACAACATTTTCGACAATTATATCTTTTACGTAATTCTGTAAGATTCTGTAAGGTTTTTAGGAAATTGAATTAAAGACGCCGCGGTAAGAGGCATAATTCTGCATACGGCCTACATTTCCAATGAATAGAAGCTAATTTGGACATTGCGAAATTCGCAGAATACTCAGACGTCGGCACTTATCAAAATCAGTTACTCCTTCCCAAACAGCATAGGGTAGTCCACCTCTGGGGCTAATCCAGACTACCAATAGATGTGAACAAGGATTTTGTCTCTCACCAACGGGTGTGAATCATCTATGTGAGATAGCAGCTTGAGGCTCGGTTTGGATATTGTAGTACTGGTGAGAGAAATATCAGGGATCCACAATCAGGTGCTCCAGCCACCGCGATATACCTCAATCAGTGAACAAAGACATAACTTGAGTACTGTGTAGCACAGATTATAGTACCAAAATGAGAAAATGCTGATTATCACCAACAAAAACAACAATTGCAGAAAGTCTTTAATAATTCTTTTAACCCTTTCCCAAACGACAAAAATTTAGGGGGATCCACTTCAAAAACTACCACAAATGAAACAAGAGCCGTCATAGACGGATAATGCTCCCCGAATAAGTGTTTGTCACAAAAATAAAAACTATCATACATTAAGCCCCCTTTTCCAATGACAGATTTTTTGTACACACATTATTTATAGAATATGGTCTAAAACATCTCATTTATCAGATAAGCACAAAATTTCATTTAATTCTGTCCATTAGATGAAGAGAAATTAGAGAAAAACTAATTTTGACATTAAGGCCCCTTTTTCCATGACGCAGCCTCAAATTACAAAACGGAGAAAAAGGTCCCTAGGTATTGGCCCAGGGAGTTCACATGTGAAGTTTCATTGAATTTGGTCCAAGGGTTACTGAGATCTGGCTGTGGACGGACGGACGGAAGGACGGACGGACACACGGACGGACGGACAGCATGGCGACTATATGCTCCCCCGAAATTTTTTCGGGGAGCATAAAAATGGATGTTTTTAAATCTAGAAATAGTGTAAAATATAGGATAGAAAATATTGAGACAAAAGAACAAATTGCTGAAATCAGCAGTTTCTTCTTTTGTTTCAATAATTTCCTAAGCCATTTCTATTAGGGACGTCAAAACCAGAGGTGCGTTCTTTAGAGCGAGATTTCTTGAGATATCTTGAGATGTCTTAACATGTTTTAGGATAAAGGGTTCTTTAGAGCAAGATTTTTAAGAAGCTCAATGGGAGGCGCCATTACCCTATAGTATAGGCTTCGTGTGAAACCCCCTCGGTCAACTCTGTACAAACAATATAAAAGAGATTTGACCTAGTTGTTCGGAACACTCCATAATTCATAAACCGCGGTGTTCCGAATGCTCCATACTTTATACAAATGACGTCATCATGACGTCATTTGTATAAATATGGAGCATTCGGAACAGCTCGGTCAAAGTCTCTGTCTTAAAAACGCTTTATCAAAACACCTTAAGAATTTTTTAAAAGTCTCGCTCTAAAGAACGCGCCTCCGGTCTTGTTTTTGGGAAAGTGTTAACACTTTACAGATCTAAATTTGGTCTGAAGCAGAGTATGCGTAAACATGTCACGTGATTCCTCGCCACGACTTGACTTCAAGTATCTGTGTCACGTGTATAGGACCTGATAAATGACCTAGAGATATTCTGCCAGGTCATTTTTCGGGGTCTGTATCTGTCCTTTCACGTGGATTTGGTCATAACAGAAATGCGTCGGTGTTCATGGTCTATCCAATTTGTTGTAAACGACTTAACCCTTTCCAAGACAGCATAATTTATACTGATGCAATTTACAAAGGAGTTGCGGTATAAATATGGTTGATTTTTAACTTTCAATACCGGTATTTGAATGTTGTAGAGCAGTATTCATAAAGCAAAATAAAAATAACTGGTTATTACATAATTAATAGCAATTTTGCCTATTTTGTATATTATTGTCAAAAAACAGAATGCTGTTAGGGAATAGGGCCGGGCAAATGAAGAACATAAAGATATTGCAAGAAAGCAATGCTATTGACCGATGCTCAATAAATGGATTAATGTTCTCTTTATTCAAATCTGCGTGTTGGCTTATTATTAGACAAGACATTGACCTGATTACGCAGAAAATTGCTTGTTCACCGTCTATCATCGACACCGGAAATAGATTACCAGCGAAGCGAGAGTTGACCTACACGAAATGTGACAGCTCGTAAAAAATCAGGTTTGATGGTTGTAACCGTGAAATGTTTTAAGATCTTTTAATGTACATACATGGCGGATATACAAAGCTTTTGTTGTAAGTAGATCGTTTTGTTAATTGACAAGACGGATGGATTTAAGGAGCGATCATCCGACGGCTGGTACCATAAACAAAGCATGCTTTTGAAGTTTACAACCAATTTATCTGAAATATATACGGATATTTTCGAGTTTTTTAGTACTGAGCTAGAGAACATACAGAATATGAAGGTATCCTAGAATATATGAACCGAAATCCAGGGATTAAGCAAAATATTTACCGAAATAAAAAGTTAGATGTATACGGCGAATAGATCATGAAATGTACGGCTTATAGTAAAATTATCCAAAATTTGCGTACGGCGAATAGTCATCGATAAATCGTTTAAATTGAACGTTTAGAGAGGGCCACAATGAAAAACTTCAGAGAACCCAGTGTAAGAGAACCGCTACGATAAAAAGCAACATAAAACGAGCATTTGTTGACAGAAAATAGCTCTCTTTTCCATGATCGAGGTTATTATACTATAAGAGTAAATGTTCTGGCTAGCCGCAAGGGCCCTTACATCTAGCCGATACAGCGTTTCACGATAACACGTTCGTATGTAATGTATTTCCATGAAACCGAACTTTATATAGTGAAAATGGGGTTTATATGGGTTTACAGTGGTATACATATTTCTTTTCTCAAACAAAGATTGGAATTTAGCATTAGTATTCCTTAGAAGTTAGACCCGATCACTTTAATTGTCTTTTTTCAAACTAATCTTTATTTCCAACACACACTTATAAATACAATTCACATAAGTTGATATATCGTGCCAGATTTCAAGATTATGCTTCAAGAAGGAAATAATTTACAAAAATCATTTTACTCTATAAAGTCACATACAAGGAATGTAATTTTGAACATTTTTGTCAAATTTTTCCACATGTATGCAAATTCAAAATTCTAAACCGTACAAAATGCTTAATTTTGTATTTGGAATAGAAATGTAACACAGTTTAGGAAATTTTACTGGCACTTTTTTATATTTCGCATCTAGCTCTTCAATGGAGCTAATGATGGGTTACATGTACCTTAAGAAACAAGATCGACATTTACCATTGAATATACGACTGTAAGTTAAAAAAAAAATACAGGTATAAAGCAAAATAGGATCTGTTAAAACATGACAATTTAGAAGTTCTGCAAATTTCCCAAAGACAATTGAAATAATCAAGCTTGAAGTTACCTGCCCTCGAGTTTTGAAGTTTATTTTTGTCCGGTAAATCTGCGCACGTCATTGTGTGTAGTTTATTTACACAGGGACTTCATTCGGTGGTATGATGACGTTTGCTATGTAAAATGTGACTTTGTTTAGTCTTGTTGACTTTAGGTGTAAAATTTCTGCATTTTATCGCAAGGTTAGACTATTTTTTTTTAGATTACGCCTATTTATCTGAGAGGAATTCAAGTTTTTGTGCCATATCTTTATTATTAAATACTTAGTTTTCAAGCCTTTCTAGAAGAGGAAAATGTGGAGGATGCGAGTCCGATTAGAATAGGCCACATGAATATTAACAAGGAAACCCAGGAAAATGTAAACACTGGCGTCACTCGGTTAAATCAAGAATTTTGTAAAAATGATTAAGAATCTAATGTTCTTTGAAAAATATTCATGATAGATTTGAAAATTTGGATCATAGATAAAGTGTTGTTGTTGTTTTTTGTTATTGTTTTTTTATTGTAAATGGAGACGGTACCTAGCGGTTTGATAGACGGAATTGAATGGGTGCGCAGACTTACCGGACGCGCAGACTTATTGGAATCGGCTTCTAATAATAATAATGATGATAATGATGATGATGATGATGATGATGATGATGATGACGATGATGATGATGATGATGATGACGACGATGATGATGATGACGATGATGATAATTATAATGATGATGATAACAATAATAATAATAATAATAATGATAATAATAATAATAATAATAATAATAATAATAATAATAATAATAATAAACATTTCACTAGATATGCTGAGCTGCACAAACTTGTTAACCCGATAAAACATGTGTTTTCGCGACACGATGGTCTTAAATTCCGGTACCAAGCAACGAAAAAAGTGCATACAGTCAGCTATTTCGATACACAGGATAAAATAGAGCCTCACACCGTTTTATTAAATCTCTTTACAATGTGCCTCACATGCACTGATTATCCTGTAGTAAATAATAACGCAATGATAAAGGTCAAAACTTACCACTCGCCCCGCGTTTATTCATACTCTCGCTTCGCTGGTAGTCTATTTCCGGTGTTGATGATAGACGGTGTTGTTGTCTCCTTTATCTGACTTTTTCTTTTTCGTTAACCCATTACCAAACGGCAAAATTTTAGACTTGTCCAAATTCATAGATTTTGCAGACGACAATTTCATGTGAATATAATTTAATTTTTTGTGGTCTTTTTGTGTAGAAAACATTGTGGTAAATGAAGAAATTGCTTGTCACAAGCAATTTCTTCATTTTCCACATTGTTTTCCCAAACCATTATCTTATAAGGAGTCAAAAGGAGTCAATGTGTGGTAATGGGTTAAGGCTGGATTGTACAAATTGTTATGTCAAAGACTTCAAAACGACTAACGTCGATTCGAATCCTAGCACATCCAAACTCTGACATTTTCTAAATATTTCTTTCAATAGCATTTCATCTCCGTAAGACAAGGATTCTACGAACGTTTGTAAGGAAGAAATAGGGGACAGAATCGTCTGCTTGCAAGGATGATATCATTTCTATACCGCTGCTTTTCTTCAAAAACTTCGTATCTGCAGCTTAAAACAAGCTGCAGATACGAGGTGTTTGCAGAAAAGCGACAACATACTAGCATAGATCTGTGTGCGCCAGTGGATCACTCTGTCTTTTTGTCTACTTCTTCCTTGCTATGGTCGCGGTCATAGCACCATTAGCATTAGCGTAGTTTGTAGTACATCGGACACTCAATCATGAGGTCCCGAGTTCCATTCCCGGCCGCAGTAAGCATTCTTTTTTACATTTGTCTCGTCTCCCATCAACGGTTAGATAATAATCGTAAACCTAAGTGGGCAAACATTTGGAGTCATGGAAGGTAGGTTGTTCTAGTACTGGTGAGCGAAATGGCATGAATTCGTGGTTTGGTGCTCAAGCCGCCGCGCCATGAGCATATCAGTTGAAAGAAGGGTTGAACCCGATTCAACAAATCCGGCGTTGTATTTACAATCCAGTCTGATTCCAAATTTTACTTTTCAGATTACACAACAACCAATCCGATTGGCAAAGACATGCGAAATTGTAATTTGAATTTAGCCAATCAATTCAGATCTTTGGTGAATACGGTCCCTGTTCTCATTTTCATACCCGATTCGTACAATCTTCTAGTAATGATAAACTCTGTCTAAAACAATACAATTTTAGTCTGTTCAATTTGGAAAGCTGCTGCAGACAACAAAAAGGTCGTCGATAAAGACAGAATTAGTAAACAAAATAGCAAAGAAAATATTGAGACAAAAGGAGAAAATGCTGATTATCAGCATTTTCTTCTTTTACCTCAATATTTTCCCAATTCTTTTTCTATTAGAAACATCGGAACAAGATCTTGTTTGGGTAAGGGTTAAATTGATAAAAAGCTCTATTAATCATTCAATTAAAACAATATCATTTGTCAAGCGACGATTTATGGCCAATGAATATTCCATAAATACTTAATGAAATATCATCGTATTTCAGAAAGCTTTTTGCACTTTTAGATTATGTCTAGCAATTTGTTCCATATTATCAACACGTTATTTTATACGTTTTCCCAGCGGACTTGTTTGTGACGTTAAAATAGAAAAAAAAATCCGGAAAACACAAGAGAGAAAAGAGGAAAAAAATTGTGATAATATCGTTCGCGCCTTTCCCACCTAAAAAGCATGTTTTCATTTGTCACAGCTTATCAAATGTCCTACAAGAACAACTGATGTTTCTTCTACTGCAATTGATCTTATTCTTGTTTCAGATAGTGAAAAAGTGTCAAACTCTGGTGTTGTTGATGTTTCTGTAAGTGATCACTCATTAATTTTTTGCACTCGTAAGATATGTCGACAAACTACCAATAAACATAGAACTGTTAAAATAAGATCTCTTAAAGACTATTCTAAAGAAGATTTTCAAAGTTGTTTACTAAATGCTGATTGGAGTTCTGTCATATCAAGTGATAATGTCAATGATGCTTGGTTAAATTTCAAACACACTTTCCTTTCAGTATTGAATAAATGTGCCCCTTTTAAACATTTAAGAATTAAGCAGAGAACTGAACCCTGGATGAATGATGAAATTTTACAGAGTATTCAAGCACGAGATAGAGCTTTTAAGAAGTATAAAGAAACCAGACTTTCTTCTTTTTATGACAATTTTAAAAAAACTTCGAAATACTACTCATTCGCTTATTCACAAAGCAAAGAAAGAATACTTCCAAAGTGTCTTGGACCATAATAAGCATGACTCCAAATCTCTTTGGAAGTGTTTGAAACAACTTGGTTTACCTGCTAAGAAGGGTGTAAGTTCATCTGCAAATATTGGCTTGAAAATAGATGGTGAAATTTGTTTTGATTTTTTCAGTGTTGCTCAAAAATTTAATAATTTTTTCACTACTGTTGCATCTAAATTAGTTGAAAATTTACCCCCTAGTTGTTTTTACTATGGTAAACAATTTGTAAGTAAATTTTATATGTCCAGGGGTATTTTTCCCAACAGTTTTTCCTTTTCCATTGTTACACAGGATAAAATCCTGAAATATCTCCTAAATCTTAGTCCAAATAAGGCAACTGGACTGGATGGTATCCCCTGTAGATTTATAAGAGATGGTGCACCCATCATAGCCTGTCATTTAACTCATGTAATAAATCTTTCCATCATTCAAGGCTCTGTACCAGATGATATAAAGAACGCCAGAGTTATTCCACTGTACAAGAAAAATGATAAAACTGAGGTGGGTAACTACAGACCAGTGTCAGTTTTGAGCATTATTTCAAAGGTTTTTGAAAGGGTAATTTATGATCAGCTGGAAGAATATTTACTGACAAATAACGCCCTATACAGTTTTCAATCTGGTTTTAGGCGTGGTTTTTCTACTGCCACATCTTTAATTCATCTGTCAGATTTCATCAAATTTAATATGGACCAAGGAAATTTGGTTGGGATGGTTTTACTAGATTTGCAAAAGGCGTTTGATACCGTTAATCATGATATTTTGTTAATGAAACTTGAAGCTATTGGACTTACTTCAGATGCAATTAGATGGTTTCAGTCTTACTTTTCTGACAGGACTCAACTGGTTGAGGTTTCAGGGGTACCCTCTAATAAAGGTTGTATATCATGTGGGGTTCCTCAGGGATCAATCCTTGGACCTCTTTTATTTTTAATATATGTCAATGATATGTCTGCTGTAGTCCAAAGTAAATTACTTTTATATGCTGATGATTCTGGCATCCTTGTCTCTGGTAAAAATACCAGTGATATTGAATCAATCTTAACTTCTGAACTGGAAAGGGTAAGTGAATGGCTTGTTGATAACAAGCTTTCACTCTATCTTGGCAAAACGGAATCAATACTCTTTGATTCTAAACCCAGACTGAAAAGTAAAAGCAATTTAAATGTATCATGCAATGGTATAAACATACAAGCAACCAGTTCAGTTAAATATCTTGGTGCAATTTTAGATCAGCATTTAACTTGTGACGAAATTGCTAGGTCGCTTGTTTCTAAGGCCAATGCTCGTTTGAAATTTTTGTTTCGCAATAGACATTTTTTTAATCTCCAAACTCGTAAGCTTTTAGTTATGTCTTTAATTCAGTGCCATTTTGATTATGTTTGTTCTTTCTGGTATCCAAGTTTAAGTCAGTATTGGAAGAATAGACTCCAGACTACCCAGAACAAATTAGTTCGTTTTGTCTTGGACCTGGGTAGTAGGTCTCATGTAGGAGCCGAACAATTAAAATTGCTAAATTGGTTACCAGTTAACAGACGTGTCGAACAGTTAACTCTCTGTCATGTCCACAAAATTCACAAAGGTTTTGCCCCTGAGTACATGAGGGAACATTTTAAACCCCTTAGTCAAGTTCATGGCCGTTTAACAAGATCCAGGGTAACTGCTGTTTCTTCTTCTTTTTTTAATGGTGAGGTTGCATTTAATGACTCTGGTCGGTATGCTTTGCCAAAAGTTAAGACGTTTGGTAAGAAAACATTTGCTTATCATGGTATTGTCTCCTGGAACTGCCTGCCACAACAGCTCAGAGACATTGAATCCACCAGTTCCTTTAAAACTGCTGCGAAAAAATATCTCATGGACATAACTGAATAATCCTTTACATTTTATTTCATTAATTTTAGTCAGAATATATTTCATACATTCATCATGACCCCATTTCTTATGTTAAATAACTCTATTTATGATTTTTTTTTAATTTTTCAGTAAATCAGTATGATAAACATTACCTTATGGACTGTCAAAATGTGATACTATTGCCTGTGATATTCAAATGTGAATCACTATTTATATTTTCATTCTTTTAATCTTGACACCAAATCTTATGCTAAATTATTTAATTGTAAACATGACTTTCTGTGCCATGCCTCCATTATCTGGGACCACAATGGAAATAAGACGAATTAACTTTCGTCTTTTTTGTGTTATCCTTGGTAATGGAGCGCATAACATGGTTGTTACATTTTTTTCATTACTAATTATGTGCAATATTGCTGTAATGTGTTTTTACTATACCATGTTTTGTACTCTTTTACCAAAATAAACTTATATTACTTATTTCTGTTTCTATATAGTTGTCTGCAATTTCTTTTAAAGCGACCATATTGAAACTGTGCTTTATTAAAATAACCAAAACACAAAGCAATAGTAGCCCATTCTTTATATACGATGTAGGGCTTATATGTACAATGTCATGTAACACCAAATTTAGACTGGCAGAAATCTAAAGTGGCCAAATTCGACAGCAGCTGCTGCAGGCGACTAAACAAACGTTGGTTTAGGTGGGATTTCTCTACAATGAAGTATTTGTGACCCGTCGCGCTAAAAGGGACCTTATCGGGTGTGAGAAAAATATCGACCCTAGTCAGTCTGCGCAGTCCGCGCAGCCAGACTAGGGCCGACACTTTTAACTTTTATGCAATTTTCTAAATCCGGAATGTTTTCCCTATCTTACGATATATTCATTTTTCACATGCAGTATGTGGTTGACTAGTCCTATCTATATGACCAGACACTTTTAATTTGATATTTTGAAGATCTCGTTGTGTCTGGTCATATAGTTTAAGACGGGGAAGGTATACCGTTTTTGAAAGGTCGAAAAACGTCGCCCAAATTCACGCATATTTAGACTCTTCTATACGGAATCCAACGAAATAAGTAAAGAAAATATACTTACTAATGCATTATTCATTAAAAAGAAGTAAATAAAATTTTCACACTTACCTTGTTTGTTTATTATCCCGTTTTTTGTTGTGTTGCTGTGAAAGCTGTACCAGTTAGGCCATTTCGGGTTAACGAGGTCGGTTAACGCAATTTGCGGACGGAAAGAATTTTAAGTTTAACGAAATATTTTTTCTTATTTTTATTATTCTGTTCTGTTCAATATACGGACCCACTTGCACGTTAATGTTATACGGGCCGACCGGTACAAAGTAACTGGAGTTGTAATTTTAATGCCAACTTGTGGATTTCATTAATTAACCGTGCATTCAATTACATGTGAATTTAAATGCAAATTGAAAATTTGTTAGAAATAGAATTCTCTCTCAAAACGATATTCTATATACCAGGCAAACCCCAACGTTATTACAGACGAAAGAGATAATTGATTGGGGTTGAATGCCTCTATCAACTGCTTTGATCATAAATTGATTTTGCTGGCGCACCTAACCACGTATTCCTGTCATTTATCATACCAGTACTACTAAAATATCCTAACAGAGGCTCCAGATGCTGGCCCACAAAGGATAACGCAGATAAATATCCTAAAATTTATCTTTAGACCAGATACACATTCCTGTTTCGCTATTTCAAAGTGACCGATTAGAAGTTTTGACTAGTATATGTGTTTGTAATTTGTAATCAACAAACTATGGAAGAAATAATAAAAAATTAGATCGTAAAATTTTAGATATTTATTTATTGTTACTTTTGGTGTTTTCCAAGGTATATAATATACAACCATATTTTCCCATATCATCGGACAGAAATCCCAATTCTTGTTTCAATTGTGTTGAAAGCTGAGCCATTCATTTGTGTCGCTTTATATTTTTATTTTTATACAATAAAAAAGTTCTTAGTGAAAGTGAAATCTTAACCAAATATGTGACGACAAATGAACTGTTACTTTGTTAACAATATCAACCAAATTTTAATTTCTTTGATTTTGAATCCTGTTTTTGTTTTCCCCATGACATCGAGAAGAAATATTCAAATCCATAAACGTAAATACAAAATTACTGAATCCAAATTTCATATTGACTTTTAACTTTTGAACAAAAGTACCGAGTATTTCCATTAATACAATACAATGAACATACTGGAAAGTATTTATAATTTATCGTTCAAAAGAAAGAGTGTAATGTATTGTTAAAGACAAAAAGTACATTTTCAACATAAACAATCATTATCCATATATTAAAAAGTAGCAGTATCGAATAATAAATGTATATCATTACTTTGTTTAGAACCGAAAACGTTCGTCACCATAAATAATTTTCGTCTGTGTGTTTATGCCCCTTTCAGCGACATCATATGACTAACACATCAACATTCATGTATTGTTATATGTTCGTTTACACAACTGATTTATGAATTCAGTTTTTTCTTATAGATGAGGTGACAAATGGGTGTGTAACTATTTACCAAAATGAAGACAAATTATTACAACCCTTAGGTATATATGGTGTATGTGACTTGGTATTTGTGGAACGGTTTGTCTGTCGATCGGTCCGTATGTGCAACTCCAAACATATATATTGTGGAACAATGAAACTTCACAGGTTGTTTCAATATGTACAAATATAGGACACAAAAACAATAACTATGCAATACTTATTTATTAAGTTTGCCATGTTTGTTGACTGTCATAGTTCACTTTCATCATGGGCATATTTGAAAAGGTGTGCTATGCAGAATTACGTAACTACATAATACTTCTGTCACTATTATCTATGGAGTTGTTGGACTGAAATCTAAAATTGGTCCTTAGGAGAGGGGTTGTGGTTATATATGTTTTACAAATATCTTTCGTTTGATCAAAAGACATAATATGTTAAACTAACATGGATTTCAGAATAGTGTACTGTACTATGTGTCCTATTGTCTGTTTGAGAGACATTTTGTACGGCGTGTGGAACTTTGGATTGGACCCTAATGTGCTATTTGTATTATTTTCCAGGAATATCACGTTGAGAATAATGATAATCGACAGACATCGCTGTAATATATGGATCTCTTCCTCACTGTGCCTTCACAACATTCTCTGAAATAGTGTTGCGTAGATGTGTATAAATCCAGTGGCTCTTTTCATAATCCTTCACACACCATGTAATTTAGCACGACAAGAACAAATAAGTTATTGTCTATACCGACATTGTACATTCAAGTACTATACGGTGGAACTTTCATCAAAAGTACGTTGACTTTCCATGTAATCTTTGTTAATGACACTGGACAAATTCATTTGGACTATTTATTCTTTCAGTAACGAAAATACCTTCCATTAATAGTTATAACTTTAGGTCTTTTGTGGTTTTTGGGTTTCTGGGGTCACAAACGTCTTTCCGGTTTTGGGTCTTTTTCACTCGCGTTTAAATCATACCATAATATGTAAATGTCACTTAGTCTATTATCAATCATTTAGAATTAAAAGACAAATTCTATGGCATCATTATTGGGGATACAAAAAAATATGGAATTAACATCACACGTTTTGTGAGTGTTAAGTTCATTAACAAAATAATGTTTTAAATAATGTAAATAATATAGATGTGAATTATTTAAATCTCACATCCTCTTCTGTGCACTTACTATAATTGTAATTTAGTTATATACTGGACTTCGGTTGTCCCCCCCCCCCCCCCCCCAACACACACACACCTTCCCTGAGCTTTCTTTAAAAAAACATATTCTATTCTATTCTATTGTTATTTTCCCTGAGCTTTCTTTAATAAACATATTCTATTCTATTCTATTCTATTCCGTTATTTTTATTGGTAAAATAAAATTTCGTTCAAAAAAATTGCCAATCCTTAACTTTTACCTCACCGTCACAAACCAGAAAGACAATATGGCAGCCCAAACAAACACAGATTAGAGACACGGGTATTTTTAGTATTTACACAACAAGATCCCAGTCTTCCAGGGAATAAACTAACGATACATTCGAGGGTAAGTTCATTTGAAACTATTGCGCTACTTCACCAGGTTATTAAATCTAATTCGCATTTGCAAGCCTGACTTTTTGTAGAATATTTAGACTTCGAGGTTAGCGTCAGTATCAATCAAAACCGAGAAGTCTAAAGATTTGGACTAGTGGTTGACCTGTGCTGAGTCTGACAAGTTTGTCAAAATTTGGATTTTTTGAGTTTGGATAAGGTCCCTTTTAGCGTGACGGGTCACATTTACTTCTTGTTTCTCAAGGTTTTACTAAGCCATTTCTTGTAGGGACGGTAAAGCAGGTCTTGTTTGGGAACGGGTTAAATAAAGTACAACTCTCTTGACGCACTGAATTTTCTGTCATTCAAGGGAAATAATTCCAATTTATCCACATGAGCTGGAATTTGAGTTGCTTCCCTTCAGTAACGTTTTCCAAACTGGACATTCCTGAGTATCAACTACGTTTGATTTAATGGGGTTAAATCTTTTCCAAGACAAAACATGATTTTGACGTCCCGATTACAAAGGCTTATGAAAACATTAATGAAATAGAAGAATCTTTTATTTATCAGTATTTTCTTTATTTCCGTCAAACTTTTGTGTGTCATAGTGTGCAACTTTTGCATTTTTACTCCTGTCAATTTGTCGTATGCAACACAAGTTTTATTTTGAACATTTTTGTCGTGTGATACAGGGATAACGCTGAGTCATGCAAGAGAAAAGACAATGCAGTATTTAAAAAAAGTATAATATCTTAAAACATCATATTTCATACACTTCCATAACCGTTTTTAAATTATTAAAATAATATCAGAATTCATAACAAACTGACCTGACCAAAAAATAGCGACATTTGTGAATTGAGAGAATGTTTGTAACTGTAGTATGTGGTTTTTCCGTTGTTTTCCCCCAGCTCATTCACGGCGGGGAATCACGTGACACACCGATACCACACAATCGTTGATTTTTTGTTAATACTCGGCCAAGAAACAAAGATGGCGGAGAAACGTCAGGAATAGATAGGATGTGATAATATTTCAAAAATCAGCTGATGAAAAAGTTACTGACGACAAGCAAGATTTTGCTTGGAAAGCGACAGCTCTTTTATCAACTGATTTTTAAAATGTCCTTCGCTTTCAGCAAATCTCTGGCGTTTTCCCACCTTTTCTGCTTCAAATCTTTTTAAAAAGTTTGTAATAAAATAATATTTTTTTGGTTAACCCTTTCCAAATCAAGACCTGGATTTGATGTAGATCTACCTAATAGGAATGGCCGGGTAAAGCATTGAGACAAAAGAAGAATATGCTGAAAACCAGCATTTCTTCTTTTGTCTCAATATTTCCTGTACTATATTATAAGAAAAATCATCAACATCCCTTTGTCGTCTGCAACATCTTTCATTTAGGAAAATCCATATCGATGCTTTTCAGCAAAAATTTCGTAATTGCAGCTTAAAACAAGCTGCAGTTACGAGTGTTTTTTTGTTGAAAAGCGACGATATTTTATCGTTTGTGAAAGGGTTTTAAATGATCATTTCACACGATGATTCGCTGATACCGTCATGGTCATCGGCAAGATACGAACTGAGAGGGGTATTCCTCGGAAAAGCGGAATCCCCGGAATCACTCGCATACGCAGACTGGGAATCCCCCGTGACACGTGACACAAATATCAGATCACGTGGTTTCAGGGGCTTGTGAGGTACTTTTGGTTGCAATATGAGGTCATCGTGAACGTCATTCAATTTGTGAAGTTGTTTAACGTTCGGAATAGAGTCTTTGTTTGAATCTCGTTGCACTTTGACATGGTTTGATTTTGGCTTTGACGAGGTAGGTACTGGTATTTTTGAAACATATTTATTTCGTTGTCTTGTAGTCCTTTCACTATTTTGGTTATTTTCTGTCCTTTCTGATTTACGTTTTGGTTTACTATAAATATCGTTCAAGTTAATTACCACACGTTGCTGCTTTTGACCAGTCTGTTGCTTGTTTTGTACAGTTCGTTGTTGGTTTTGAACAGTTCGGCTTCTGTACGGATCTGCCGACCTAGCTCTATGCTTTTTGTATTTGTGATTATGCCCTGTGGATCTTTTACTGACTTCAGCGTAAGATTCCTCCGGAATGTCATCGTGAATCGAGAATTTCCGTCGTGAAGATTCGGGACTTGACGGATTATTCCGAATAAACGAACAAATTGTACAGTCTGTAGAATCGGAAGTTACCGAATACGCTGGTTCCGGTTGTCGTCTAAATAGACGGGTTCGCCTTTTGGCTAGCACTGTCACAGGAAGCTGATAGCTTTCCAAAGTATAATCTGTCGTGTACCCGTCCGAAAAGAAACTAGAATCCAAGTCTTTCTTTATTAACGAATTCAAAATGTCTAACGATTTCGGGTGCTTTGGATCTTTGTCGAGACTAACATTTTCCTTTTTCAGATCGTCCCAACTATCTGTGAGCAACTTAGTTCTGCTGCTTAATAAACTCAACGTATCTTGACTGGTGAATTGTGACATTAGCGTATCCGGCTTATGTCTCCAATCGTCGTCATATATCCCACTTCCGCCGGAAATAGAATCTGCTTCAGCGGAATGCTTGATGTTGGGATCTGAATCAAAGAAACGTTTGTGGCTGTAGGTACCGGTCCCTTGAACACTTGTGTACTTTTTATCCGCGGTTCTGATGCTCTCAAGATCTGTATCGCGAATTTGCCAATGTTCACCAGAGGAGTTCAGAATGTCTTGGGCTGATTCGTCGTCAGAATCAAGCAATGTGTCGTGTAGAATATTCTTGTAGTAATTACCGGCGGCAATCGCTGTTTGATACTGGGTGATCCAGCCGGCACTGAACGGTCTCTGAAGTTTGATGTTATGTTTGGAACACACACTGAGTTTACAATTGATGCACGTGGACTTCTCCGGAATGAGGTCATATTCATCTTCCCTGACATTTTGTGTTCCGTACAGTTTATGGTGAATAATAAGAAAAACCATTGCGACTATGAAGGATACTGCAGACACAGCTACAAGTACATTCTTATTGACGTAAATTGAGTCCTGATCAGAGTGCATATACCATACGACTGTCAACACAACATTCTCGAAAAACATGATGACGTAAAATAAACAATATCCAAATGCATTTATGTTTGATTTCATTGTCACGAAACAGACTGTGTACATGTAGGCATACATTATTCCTGACACAAATTTACGCTGGCATGATGCTTGTGGCTTTGGTCCCTGTCCGAGTATTGAGGTACACAGACACACTAACATAGTCACACCATGAAGTCCAAGAATTAGGAATATCCAGTAATAATACACAGACGCGAACACGGTCAAAGAGACAACGCGAGAGACTATCTCTCCGAATCTCCAGCAAAACGTGACGACCATTTTACCGACTGTTACTGACGACGAATAAATCGCGTCATTGTCTATACTCAGATACCAGCATATTGCGAACAAAGTTACAGCCATTGTTAACAACAGATATATTTCACTGATCTCGTGGTGGTACATCAGGAATGTCTGTATCACTAACAGCGGTATCATTGATACGAACGTGTGCAGGAGCTGTAATACCATAAAGTCCTTGGAATCACTAGTCCGAGATTTAGGGTCAATTTCACGAAACAGATTAATATGTCTCCATATAAATCCGAGTTGAAACACGTGTAAAATGGCGATTGTCACACACGATGCCATAGATGACTTCTCTCCATGCTTGGATAAGAACAAAATGGCCGACACCAACTGTATCAACACGAGAGGTATCAGTAATAGTCCCAGGTACGGCAGAAACCACGTCTTTATGCCGTCATTATGGTACAGTCTATAGGCAAGAACGCTGTTGATGGACATCTGTCCTAGATATACCACCAGGGATAAACCCAGAGTAAATCCGAAACATGACGCCTTCATCTTGAATTTATTGTTTACTCCGAAAATCAAACGTCAAATCCTCGTAGCATCGCTAAATTTCACAATGTCGAACCGTTCGCTTCAACCATGTAGCATCGAAAAGCGTTTATTCCTATCTATGTCCCATGGTCATTGGAAGTGAAGTCCATTAGTCCGGCCCATGTTATCTCTCAGGTGTTGACAAAAGCGCCCATTGAGTAGCTGTAGCCCTGAAATGATATACAAAAGCTCTTTATCTTTATCGATTCTCCTACTTGAAAGAGATTGCAAGACGATTTTAGACCATTATCCTGCAGTCACTTTCTAGCTATAACCTATTCCAAGGCGTTGAGGCTTTCTGATGCAAATTAAGTGAAATCCTTGGGAAACATTGAGGCAAAAGAAGAAAATGCTGATGATCAGCATTTTCTCATTTTGTCTAAATATTTCCCATGCTATGTTGTACAAAGTCCGATCTTTATCAAAATCCATCTTGTTGTCTGCGGGCACTTTTTAGTTTAAATTCATTGATTTACAAATGAATTTTGTTGAAAATATAAAGCTATAATTTCGTTTGTTTATTGAATAAGAAACTATGCAAATATTGTTAATTAAACCACGTAACTCATTAAACAAATGTAATAACATTTTTGACACAAAATGTTATACTTGTTTACAAGTAATATCGTTGTCCGAACGCGATAAAGTTGTATAGAGGTGTATAATTACAACTTTGACCAGTGTCTTCAAAGCAAAACTGCATTTTTGCGAAACAAATTAAGTAATAGGGAACGGTTTTATCTGGCTAACCGTGACGTGACATCGGACAAACAATAGCATTTCGTCGGTGATTTTATACAATCTCGTAAATACGGCTTGATTCAAGCCGTAGGTACGAGATTTTATAACAACACCGAAGGTTTATCAAAACATAACGATAAACTCTGTCTATTTCTAGCACAAAATTCTTTGCCATTGGCCATTTATTTAGGATTCATTTCATTTCTATTAATGATAGAACTTTTAGGTGTTTCTAAATTAACGCCCTGCATTTTCTGATGTAGATTTTGGCCGTGCACCAAATTGGCAGCACTTGTAAAGGCATTGTTTATGTATTATGTAATCGTATATGTCCTCAGGAGCAAATAAATAAATGGCTGTGCAGTTTTCGTGATGTTAATAATTGCGAAATGTTTATTTGCGTACTTCTTTGCAGTGACAATGCTTGTGTCCATTATTCATTTTTCAAATTAATGTTTAAATCAATCTGAACCGAGACTTTACTACCTTAAGGTAGTCTATCCCTAATGAGAATTGCGCGTCGAAAACATTCGGCGGTGGATCTTTCAACCGCCGAATGTTTACGTCTGCGACCGAATATTTTCGGATACGTAACGACGACGCTCGAAAAATCCGACGTTTTATGAATTTCAAAATGGCCACATTACGGGTATTCTACCTTGAATTAAACGGGGATATTTTGTTATAGGAACAACACTAAAGAACAAATAAACACTAATCATTGCATATTTTTCACTTTATTTCGGTAAGGTTGCTGTTGATGTCAAAATGGGTGTCTGCGGAAATTGGATTTATGTACTTATAGCACAGAACATTTTAAGAAAGGGAAAACGTACAGATTGTCGACAATGTCCTCTTTTTTATCAATATTAAGATTTTCGAATAAATATGTGAATATCAGGGATTGTTTTGAGAAAGGGTTAAAACTATTTGGATCATTTTTGTTAGAATCCCTGACAATGGAAGCTGTGATTGTATATTTACCCAATTGATTATTGTGTTGATTCACTCCAAATATATGTTATTATGTCATTGTTATATAGTATTCACTTTATAAATATTACCTGTCCCACTAAAAGGGACCCTTTGGATGGTCTGAAAAGAAACGATTCCAGTCAGTCTGCATAGATTGTATTGTGCCAATTAAGAGGACTGTTTTTGATAATATTTGAAATAGAATACCCATAATGAAAAACACCTCTTTCTAGCCATGCGAAATGCGTCAAATTACACACACTTGAAAATATACTTCACATAAGTTGATTCACCGTGCCGGATTTCAAGGTTGTGCATCAAGAAGAAAATAATTTGCAAGTATCATTTTACTCTATATTCGTATGCAAGGGAGGTAGATCTAATTTTGAACATTTTTGTCAGATATTTTCATAACTAGGCCTATGCATGAATTCAAAATTCTAAACCGTACAAAATGCTTATGTTTATATTTGGAATGGAAAATGAATAACCGGCATTTTTCAAATTTCGCAGCTGGCTCTTTGGTGCTAAATATGGGTATTCTACCTTAAGGTCGATGTATTTCGTTCGTCTTTACGCAAATCTGAACATCGGAACACGACTGTCACTACTTTAAAACACTACCTTAAAAAAATGTTTCATTCATTTGTCGCCTACATAATTGGTCATAAATGAAACACATAGAAGAACCTCGGGTTGAAACAAATGTTTACCTATAAGCATCTATTTATAATTGAGCCAGGATCTGGAAAAACGTCCCTTATAGCATTTGAGAACAACATGATTCCAGATCAGCCTGCGTATACACGCAGTCTGACCAGGAACCATGTTGATCTAAAATAGCTTCCTCGTGGTCTGCAGCAACCATTTGAGAGTAACATGGATGCTGGCTAGACTGCATCTAGGCACAGCCTGATCTTGAAAACTGGCTATCTCAAATGCTAAAAGGGACGTTTTTCCAGATCCTGGCTCAATTATTTTGGGCCTACATCTACTTTGACAGTATACGATAAATAACTTCAAACATTTGATCTTTCCAATAAAACGAATACAGAATTATCAATCTAAATCATCATTATTTGATTCATGCAGTGTTTTTTTTTTTTCGATTCCACGTTTGTCTTCCTGTCGATTTTTTTTCAAATTCATTTGATTATACTGTCGTTAAAGTGACACTTCAGATTTTTATGCTCCCCGAAGGGAGAGCATATAGTCGCCGCTTTGTCCGTCCGTCCGTCCGTCATTCCGTCCGTCTGTCCGTCCGTCCGTCCGTCCGAAGTGATTTCTCCATAACCCTTGGGCCAAATCAAATGAAACTTACCATGTGAACTCCCTATGACATAATGCCGATGTACATGTACTGTTCCCAGTTTTTGGATTTAAGGCCTTGTCATGGAAAAAGGGGACGTAAGGTAAAATACAGTTTTTCTCTAATTTCTCCTAGTCTAGTGGTCAGAATTTGATGAAATTTCATATTTGAGTAGTAAATCAGATGCCCTTGACAAACAACTATGTGAAATATGGGTATAAAAATTATGTCATGCAAAAAGGGGCTTAACGTTTGCTAGCTTTATGTTAGCTCTGTATGGCATAATTTATTGTGACAATGCCTTATTCGGGGAGCATTGTCCGTCTCTGACGGCTCTTGTTTTCTCATAAATTTCACTTTTTTTATCTAAAAGAGCATATTATCTCATGAAAATTCTGAAAGTGTCAAGCCAAAATACAGCACCGTTTACGAGAAATATGTATTTTTATATTAAAACTAAACAAATTGTTGTCAACAACAGTTCAGATGTACATAGAATTTGTCGTTTCTGTCTCAACTTTAAAGGCGTGTTTATCGCTTATCATCAACAACTTAAAAAAACTGATAGCATTTATACTCATTAGAATAACCAATCTTGTCATCAAGACATACTTTAAAAAATTGAAATGGGGATGAAATGTCCCTTTAAAAAGAAGAAGGCCTAAAAGTAGTAACGTATTGTTTGGGAAAGGGATGAAAATTATTGCCAAATGCCAGTAACATATATTATTATGAATTATTAACCGAAATCTCAAACTTTGATCTCCAGTTTCGAGTATGATTATTGATTTTTATGATTTATTTTCAATTATTCACTCGATAAAATCATTAATTACTTTTTGGCTCGCGTTTCAATGATGTATACGTAAGAGATTTTCCTATTTCCCTCCTACACCTACATGGATGGCAAGGAATTTTGTACTAAAAATAGACTGGTGCACCGTATGTATTGACAAACTGTTGGTTTTGTTAAAAAATCTCGTACATGTAACTACGCATTGAATCAATCCGTAGTTACGAAATTTTATAACAACGCCTATGGAAATACTATCGTTTGTCCGAAACTACGTCGCGGTTAACTGGATAAAATCTATCCCTATTATCAAGATTTATGGGCGGTCGTATTCACCAACCCTTCTAGTGTGATTGCTTAATTCTAAAATACACTACAAGCTATCTGATTGGACGAGACGTATGTCTCAGCCAATCGGATAGATTGTTATGTATTTTGTAGACATACTGAGAAATAGAGGGGTTAGTGAATACCATCCTATGTGAAAAAATACACCTTTATAACACAAGAGAACGTGGATCTGGATCGGCCTATGCACGGTGGATAATCACGTGATACAATATTTTCAGAAAATCTTCAATAATTTTGTAAATACTGGACCGATTTGAATTCGGTTTAAAGCAGAGAATGTGGACAGACGTCACGCATTAGATGAGCGTGTTTGATTTTTGACAAATCAACCGATAAAAAAGTTATTGAAGATAAACCAAAATGTTGGTTTATCTTCAATAACTTTTTTATCAGCTGATTTTTCAAAAGTCAAACACGTTCAGCTTATTCCTGGTATTTCTCGCCTTCTCTGCTTCAAACCGAATTCAAATTGGTCAAGTATTAAAAAAGATATTGAAGATTGTCGGAAATTCTGAGTCACGTGATTATACACCGTGTATGTATAAAATAAAATTTCTCTTGTAAAAAAGATACCAACATGGATACGGATCAGTCTATGCCTATACATAGACTAATCCAGGTCCTTGCTGTAAAGAGAAACGTTAAGAAGCAACATTGTCTACTTTGAAAGCTGTTGGACTACAAAATAGATGTCATCTGTGTTATGATTTGTGCACTATATGTCATGGAAAATATTGAGGCAAATGGGTAAAATGTTGTTATCAGAATTATTTTTCTTTTGTCTCGATGTCATTTATGTTATGATTTGTGCACTATATGTCATGGAAAATATTGAGGCAAATGGGTAAAATGTTGCTATCAGAATTATTTTTCTTTTGTCTCGATGTTTTCCTTGTCCATTTTGTATCAAGCACGTCAAAACCAGGGTTTCGTTTGGAAAAGCGTTAAGGCGGGTCATCAAATGTCAATTTCGCTAAGTCGTATCAACCATATTACTGATGATAGATAAAGGCTAATTGTCTGCCTATCTTTAAAGTTATCTATAAAAACCATCTTCATTTAATGTCAACATAATTAAATTGACACGAACTTTTCAATTTACGCTAGCTTGTGATTTACCAAAGTTAATGAGAAGGTTTCAGTTGAGAAGATTTAATAGTTTATTAAAGTCTCGTTCACATATATGCATTTTTACAAATATACAAATGGATGAAATTACAACATAAAATATATATGTGACCATTCTTAAAAAGAATTATATGAGACTATCTTATTGCACATTCATAAGAAGACAGGTTCTTTCTCTATATACACACATATTCATCTTTATCTCTTTCTCTTTCTTCTCACTCATTCCTAAAAACACACTAACACTCACTCTCTCTTACACTCTCACACACATGCTTAGAATTATTAAAAGTAGAAATACATAATTCTAAAACATTAACATAATAAACAGTTTTAAAACAATTTGGCGATTATTTATTAAGGAACAAATTACGACGCTTTAATACGTCATAGCAGGTTTTGGCACAAGTTCTAATCAAACGTGGGTGACAAAATAATGTTTTAATTTTATCCTCGTTTGATCTACTAGCAATTTTACCCGTCTCGAAATTTGACCTTTGACCTCGATGACCTTGACCCCTCGATGACCTTGACCTATCCGGGGCTGCCCTCCACCTAATCCCGTCCCGTAACCCGTAAGCAATCCCGTCCCGTAACCCGTAAAAACGATACCCGTAAAAACATAAATTTGACCTTTGACCTCGATGACCTTGACCTTTCAAAAAATGAACCCCTCAAGCTATTACCCGGGGCCGCCCTCCACCTTCCCTCCAAGTTTGGTGAAGATCGGCCCAAGGACCTGGGAGGAGTAGGGGAACAAACGGACAAACATTGCTCAAATTATAGTATGATTATCAAAAATAGGATCAACCAGTTTAGCAAATAAGTGCTTCTCTTAAATCTGTATAAAGATGACAATGAAGGATAACATGAACTTCGTCTTCAATACTAAAACAAAATGGACATAGACGTTCAATAATGGGTAATCTTTCGTACCGACCAGTTTCTATTTTCAAAGGTTCAACACCACATAAAAATTTTGAAAATGCAGTCCTGTGCCTCGTAGGTAAAATAACTTTACAATAATCTTCAACGCCAAAATCACCTTTAAACAATCTGTAAGTGCGTAATTTATTTGAACCATTACCTGAAATACTAGTTTCACGTTGTAGAATTGGATAGAGTTAGTAGATAAATGTGCGAGTACATGTAGTTAGATTTGCCCCCTTTCCAAAAGAGATCATTAATTGCCCGTTCATATTAAATTTATGAGAAAGCTTCCAGACATTGAGAGACAAAAGGAAAATGCTTTTATGGAGTAGGTTCTCCTTTCCCCCAAACGTTTTCAAGCTAACCTCGCTTAGTCGTATGGACTATATAACTTATGATAGAATAGATAAAGGCTAATATTGTCTGACTATCGCCAAAACCATCTTCCTTTAATGCTAATACACGGTGTAATTAAATTGACACGTACTTTTCAATTTACGCTAGCATGCGAATTACTTAGTATGTTAATATGAACCTTTTTCAAGCGAAATGCTTACACAAATGGCAGAACCAAACGAAAGTGCACTTTCACGCATTATGTTGTAAGTTTGCAGGTTTTATTTAAAACAAATGAATGATGTCTACATTGGCAAAAACATCAGCTCACTTTTTTAAATCTACAATTCTAATACAATTAGCAAATAAGATATACGTGTAACAGAGGGCAAAACTTATTTTTATGTATATTAATTCGACATGTAGATACAAATAATTTCGCAAACGATAAAGAAAGGATTCATCGCTATGGTCACCTCTTCACTATTGTTTAGGGAACCACGTACTTGTAATTTTGAATATCAGTTTCGTAGCCTTCGGGTTTACAAAAATAAGATGACAAAAACAAGATGACATTCGTAAACATTAAAAACTAGTTCGTGCTTATCCATCAAATGTCATGTTTTACCTTATTTTCGATTATTGATGGCTTAACAATTTGAATACGCGTAATGTGAGGTAATTTGACCCTTTCCCAAACAACACAGTTGAGACCGATTATAATGAAAATGTTTTTTTTTTTTTTTTTTTTTTTTTTTTTTTTTTTTTTTTTCGTGAGATTCTCATCAAATGATGCTGAAAGAAAGGAAATTTACAATTTCAGTCATAAAATCCCTTGTGGAAAAAGACGAAAATGCTGATTATCAGCATTTTCTTCTTTTTCCCCAATGGTTTTTAATACAACATCTAAAAAGGGCCGCCGAATCGTCAAAACCGGCGCTTGTTTGGGAAAGGGTTAAAGCAACATTTTTGAAATACCTGCGTAATGACAACGGATCGGTTCACATCGATTTTGATAGACAGCATCATCAATAATTACGTGATTTTCTGAGATCATTTTCTTACTTGTGGGAACTATCAGTATGCATGCATCGCAAAACATGCAATACTTAGATGCAAAATTTTGACATTAAATCTTCAATATTCGTCGTATTTTTTTAAACAAAATATGTACATGTATCAAGTCACATTAGAGAGTGGCTTATTAGATGTATTATTGTTAAAATATGGTTGCTGCGATAAGATTTTCCAAGCGACTCTTTGGAAAAATACGGGAAAGTACTTAGCCCTTTTATCATCATTTTTACGCGTTTCGTCAGAAACCTTTGACTTTAAAAAATAATGTTTTAATGATAATGAACGTAGGCAAAATAACAAATTCGCAGTTGTTATATCAAGTACTCATGTCAAAATTTTGTAATGAAATGAGTTAACATATGAAACCTTACTAGATACAATACTTGACCCATATTTCTACTACAGAAATTAAATTCATAATGGATAAAATATCTTCAATAAAAATTTACATACATCCTTAAACATTTTTTTTTGATAAATGAGTCTGTAATCCTATTAAACCGACGAAACCTCCTAAACCTTTACTCATATAGCAGTTCAAACTTCCGTAAAACTTAAAGATGCCATTTTTTCCCAATTCCTGAAAAATCCACATAAACTTTCCACCTTTGAAACATTGCCTCCTTGGAATTGCGACACCTATCGGCCGATGTCAGCCCTGCGAAGTTCGCGCAGACTGACACCAGTCGATACTTTTTGCAAGCAGCATATTTATAGCATGTTGAAGGATTACTTTTCATTCATGTAATGAGTGTTCTAAGTAATAACCTATGTTTAGACATACGTTGACTTCAATGTCATTCAATAAGTATCTTTTTATCTATTATCATTTTCGCGAATTCTATTTGCTTACCAAAGTACATGTTTCTTTTTCAAAATTTTCAGAATCCGTTTTCATCATTACTAATAACGTTTATATTACCTTGTGAAGTTGTTGCTCCATCAATGCAAAGTGGAAATATTTTTCACAACATTTATTTTTCCATTGCAATTATTTTTCAGAAACACGCCAAATTCATTCTACAAGGATTAAAGATAACTTCTGTATTCCACTTAAATTAATATGAATTCTATATCATATTGTTAATTTCTATGTTAATCGGCTAAGAAAATACCAACCATGCGTTTATAAGTACGACTTTAATCCGCATATATTTATAATCCCCAACAATATTTCCACTATTTGGACATAATCCTTCTTTTGTCTTCGAATCGATCACAGAATAAAAGCAATATTGACATTTTTCACGTTCGCAAGCCTTACCCTACAAATAGCTAATGTGCTTACTTAAGAATGTCCAAACTTCGCTTTATTTAACCGGGGCTATGTGAAAACTACTAGATTGGTTTGTTAAAATATACTGCGATACCACCCTTAACCCCCGTACACTGAAGCATCCTTAAATATCAGATGACAGCATTGCAGACTTGTCTTAACTCTTTCCTAACCAAGACATGGTTTAGTCGTCCCTAATAGACAAATCTTGGGAAAACATTGATACAAAACAACATATTTCTTTTCTGTCTAAACTTTTTTGATGTTTAAGAAATTTTAACATGAATAGTGCATTTTTGATGAGATTTTGTTAGGCGAAACGTCGAGTATCCGAAATCGTATATATAACCGTTTGTAAAATTTTGATCTTAAAGCGAAACAAGATAGGTTCTTCATGGATAATATAAGAGCAAAGTGGGGACCGTCAGAATTTGAATTGTTGTGTGGTGAATTGCATTATCTAGGGCCAAAAATGAAACATTCTATAGAGCCAATCCACGATCTGAGAATCATCGGAGTGAACACAACAGCCAGTCACGTGGTCCAACTCAGAACACGTTTGCTTTCGTAGTGGTCAACCTCGTGGGAAATATTTCCATACGGATTTTGGATTTAATCAAGTCTTCAAAGTGACATAAGAGGGATAAAATTTGTTCATTTTGTTTTGAGAGTGTTAATTGTACATAGACAATAAGTGGTTGAGTTCCGGAATATTACATAATTGCGTATATTAGAGAATTCCTGAATTTCCTTTGTCTGGGCTTCCCGCGTCTGGTAGCCAGTATAAAGGTATGGGGATCTCTAAGGGACGGCCAAATACAGAAACAAGCAGAGCGGAGCTGCTATGACCAAATGGACAACGATCAGCAAATGCATCTTTTACCACAACAGATGCAACCACTCTTCAGGTTTTATATCGGTCTCAGACCGCTGGAGTGGAACATAAATTTCTCAGGGTTGGAGGTTGCCCCTTCGAGGGCCCCCATCATGCCCTTCACTCTTCAGGTTATCGGTCTCAGACCGCTGGAGTGAGAGAATTTCCAACAGATATTGGGGTTGCCCTTTCGAGGGCCTCCATAAAGGACTGCAACGGGAAAACGACAAGGACAGTGCTGTATCAGATCACCAACATGGATATAACGGCTGAACCCGTCGAAAGAATATTCGTCCGTAGAAATTCAGCTGCAACAAAAAGTCCTCATCAACAAAGGGAAAGGTTCGGTGCACTGATGAAAAAGACTGATAACGTGTTTCAGGTCAACTCGAAATCAGATTCCCGAGCCCACTTATGGCAGAATAAACAATACATATAGCAGTCCTTAACCTAACAGAACGAAGTTCGTGGTATTAAGTACTTAATCCCCAAAACCCATCATATTATCTTGGACCAAGTCGCTCATAGAAAACGGAAGAATTAAATGATGAGATGTTTTGTAGAATTACAGCATCTTGATCAAGTAGAAGTACAAAAGATATTGCCTGGAGAGATGATGTTTACAAGGCTGTGAGGTTTTTTGTACTCGGTACAATCATTATTTCTGAGAAGTTAATACTTCCAGAAAAGGCACTTTCTTTGCTTATACATCTTACGAAGATAAAAACTTACTTCTTTGTCATCAATACTTTGGTTTTATACCAGTAAACATGATGGATTGCCTATCAAATCACAAACGATGTAGGACATTGAGCTTATCGTAAACGGGGAAAAATCAGCGTTGGCTCACATATTATAGTAATCACACTATCTAGAGACTAAAAAAAAAAAAAAAAAGAAAATAACAAGAACTTAGATTCTGTTACAATACAACCCCTATTTACAGTTATTGGGGACAATTGGGAGCATAAGCTCTAATTACTACTTAATAGTGGTTTATTGCCGTTTGTATATAAGCAGGCAATTTGAGACGAATGAATCGAGCCCGAAACCCTGTAATAGCAACAGGGACCCCCACAAACAACATTGATCATACCAAACAGAACAGATCACATGATATCAGTAACAAAAACAGTTTTTAACAGAAAATAAAGATGTACATCTTGAGGCGAAATTCGAAATTATATTAACATATCATGGTAAACTCAAACGTAAAGGTACAGAAATACTGAAGATAATGACAAATAATCAGTTTGTCGTACAGAAGATATCTGAAAAGAGTCACTTTTTAATAGTGATTACTATCATTTATGACACAGTCATTATACATTGTAACCAATGGGGTTGAATTCGAACGTGTCAGTCACGGTTATCACATAACATTTAAATGGCGAAAATGTGAATATGCACCTATTAGTAATCGGAATTAATAATGTGAACATGTAAACGCAAATTGTCAATACACATATGAATAATATAGAATCTAAGCGTTAAAGTCAGGTTTGAAAATAATCAGAAAATGAAAATATTGCATCTATGATTTCAAACGAAACGCCAGAGAAAAGTATGAAAGTATCAAGGTCAGATTGAACATTCCATCGTTTCATGAATCATTTCGCCAACAACATTACCATCACGTATTGTACGATTGTAATAGGCACGTGAAGCATAGCAGATGAAGACACGACAAGAGCGAGATTTACAGATAAACAAGCTGGACACTACAAAACAATTACGGCATATTTCTGCAATTTAAAAGTTGATGTTCATCTGTCAAACTTACATTTCAGTTCTATACAGTGTTTTATCAATTTCGCTGAATGTTATTGAAATAATAATATTATCAAACCAAATAATTCTAACAAGTGTATATTGACATATCCAAATGAGCGCTGTAAATAGGCCTACTTTATGTTTATAAACACTTCCACTCGCAAGAGATTTCAGCGCGGGGTTTCTTACACATATACACTGTTTATAATACGAGTTTTAGCAAATACTCATAATTATATCAATAGACTTTACGTAGCAATGATAGATCTATTGTCTAATATCAGTAATCTATCAAATTGTACAATTTCGATATTAAATCAATAATCTGACATCTTTGACAGAATGACCATGCTGACCTTTAGTAAATTACTCACTTCTGTCCACTTACAACTATTGCATACGCAGAAAAGGGTGTTTACTTCGGGTGAAAATTATCATTGTTCAATTCAGAAATCTTCATTCCCTTGAATTCACCTTCTGTACGTTAAACACATGTACGAAAGACAGATTCAAAGCTTTGGAAAGGTCGACTTCGAAGGTTGATCAAGGTTGAAGGCTGAACAGAATTTCAGCACAAATGATAATCAATGCATGAATAAATAAGTAGAATATATAGACGAACAAGAAACACAACCAAAGACATTGGTAAAATACAATTAGATGATGTCACATACGAAAATCACCACACAGATGACTAAACAAACAAACAAGAACACAGTATGCAGAAATTAACAATGTTTGCCTTGATTACATATTTATTTACCTAATAATTAAGCCTACTTTTTCACTAGAATTGTTGAGAAACGATATAAAATCGGGTTCCCAAAAATTACATGGTTTTGCTTTATAGAAAAAGTTGAAATGGACAGTTTACTGTCCGGACACTGGGTCTATGGTGTTACACACGAGACATATATGTTTGGTAAAGACGGACAATAAATTTTGGTCTTCCATGATTTATAACTCAAAGTTACCATGCAAACGTATTCGAAACTTCACCGAATACATTGCAACAATTGTTTCACAAAGGAAATCTTGACGAAACAGAGAAGATGTATTTAGACTGTTTTGTGTTTGCTGTTGGCTAAAGGTATAAGAAGATGATTATCATCTAAGAATGTAGGCCTATTGCTGGTTAAGTTAAGTATGGGGGACGAAATAGGTAGAATAATATGGGTTTACTGGAAAGTCACTTAAGAATGTTCACTTTATTCAACCATATGCCTGGCTATACACGCAGCGTTAAGCTGTTGTCATAGTTCAAACACCCGACTGTCGGTTTGA
Organism: Fragum sueziense; assembly: GCA_963680895.1. NCBI lineage: Eukaryota > Metazoa > Mollusca > Bivalvia > Cardiida > Cardiidae > Fragum > Fragum sueziense. Next base: position 53,205,318 of record OY804594.1, on the reverse strand, counting down.
CTTGATATTAATACCGACCCCTTGGGTTCAATAAGATGAACATCAAAGCAATTAAATGCACCATGCATATATTTTGTGATAGTTAAACATATACCTATGAAAGGTGTGAGGAAGAAGAGCCGCCTCTATGTTTACAATACAGCCTACGTTCCCACAGATTCTAGATATGATGAGTGGCAAGTGGTTACACACTGCCCATACTGGACATAATCCTGTCCCTTAACATCATAAAGCAAAGAAAGTGCGATGAACCCAACAAAAGTAGATGATAATGACAAGACACGTCGGATTTACTATTTCTCGTGTGAAAGAGGAAAAACACGTCCAGTGATGGATTAAGAAAAGGAGGGGGAGGGGGCATTAATTCCTCAATAACCACACTAATAGAATTACCTATTGTGCACAAGTACATGATATTTGACGAAATTTCAGGTTTAAACATTAAATGCACCTCCTTATAGTAAAAGATCATATGTTATGAAAGTACGTGAATGCAACGGTATTCTCGAATCTCAATTCATTCTTGATACCTTACAAATTTATAACAAAATAAAAATGAAGATTTTTATTTTCTTCGCAATCGCAAAAGAACGGAGATGTGAGGATAAGCGAATATCATAATTCAAAATATGGAAACAACCATGATGATAAAGAATAGAATTCAAAGGTTTTTATAAAACACACGAAACCAATGATGGTTTTGATATTACCGTCTGTCAAAGAAACAGATGAAAGAAGCCAAGCGCATGATTGTATCATAAAATGATAGGCTAAGATTAGAAATTATCTAGCACTGGGCCCTATTTGTTCACATGGTGGGTGAGCTGTACATTAAATATTGTGTCATACTTGTACTGTTTGACAATGGCGACATGGACGAGAATGTGAATATGTGTCCACAATATTTCTCTAACGATTTCAATACTTGTGTGATTCGATTGGTGAAGGGTTAAAATGCCATGCTTCAAATGTATTACATGGTAATTACGAGCTGGGAAACAGTAACAGGACCGATCATTGATCTAATCTGTGATATGATGTAAATACTGCATATAGATAAGAATAGCAACTGTGGGTGCCATAATTACAAAACTATTATTTCGAAAAACCCATTTACACCTACGGCATCAATAGTTGTCATAATTCCGCTTTAGTAATTTTCAGTAACTTGGGCTCTAAAAACTCCGATGATTCTCAGATCGTGGATTGGCTCTATAGAATTGATAAATTAAACGAGACTTACCTGTAAGGTGATGTTTGATTTCAATTCTGTAGAGCCAATCCACTGAGAATCATAGGCCCACCCTAAATCATAAATACCCTCCCGAAATATTGATTCGACAAAGTTACCAAGTTACTAAAAATTCCCCCTCTAAATGTCTGAGTTGGACCACGTGACTGGCTGTTGTGTTCACTCCGATGATTCTCAGATCGTGGATTGGCTCTACAGAATTGAAATCAAACATCACCTTACAGGTAAGTCTCGTTTAATTTATCAATTTTAGCGCTGGAACCAAGTCTTTCATTTATTCACTATTTACCAATGTCAAATTAAACATAAATCTTACGATAACTATAAAGTGCGGGTAGGGTAATAATATACAGACTTGACTTACAAGGACCGAATAAACTTTATTTAAAATATCCTTCGGCAGAAATAATCTACATGTAGCTATGTCGGTTGACAATTCCATACGATATTTCTCGAATATATACTTTACATGTTTTTATGTCCGACAATCTAGCATGTGTCCCTTTATGCAAATGCATTTTTTTACTTTCTATGCACTCTTCTCTAAATTTCGATTTGTCATTTAGTTGGAATTTATTAATAATTTCGTAAGATTTAATGAGACACGTCGATATTTTGACGTCTCTATTTTGCGACGAAATTAGATGGGTAGCTGTCAAAATCTGACACTCAAATAATTTAGTAACTAGAATATACAATTGTTGTTCACGGAAAATTAAGCAAACACTGGGTTTCAAATTCTCGTTGCGTTTTTCAACAATTGTGTTTGGCTAAAATTTCACCCCTATTGTAACGAGCGCTTTATTCTAGGTGTAACCCTTTACATATAATCCTCTGCTATGGGTGGGAAAAGCTGGATTAGTGATGGGTTGAGAAATACTCTTTTCATATCAATATTTAACCTTTTCCCAAACAATGTATGAATTTGGTGTCCCTAAAAGAAAAGGGGATTGGGAAAATATTAAGACAAAAGAAGAAAATGCTTAAAACCAGCATTTTCTCCCTTTGTCTCAATATTTTACATCCTAAAATGTAAAACTTCCGCACACAAAGTAACACTTATCTTGTCATCTGTAATCCCCCTTTTAATTGCGATAAGTCCAGAATTGTGTGGTGTTTGTTTTTTTCTTTTCTTTTTTATTTGTTTTTTTTTATTATTATTATTATTATTATTATTATTATTATTATTATTATTATTATTATTATTATTATTATTATTATTATTATTATTATTATTATTATTATTATTATTATTATTATTATTATTATTATTATTATTATTATTTTATTTATTTATTTCTTTTTCAAAAAGCTTATTTTTCCCAAGCAATCTTTTATAATGAAGTCTTTACACTTCCTTTTACCTTTTCAGGAGAAAAACACGAATACCAATATTTTCTTCTTTCTTTCAATGTTTATCTGCTGTCCATACATAATTCAACGGTTCTGTTTTCAATAAGTAAAGCCATTTTGTCGTGTTTAGAAGCTTTTTTTTTTAAATTCCGACACGTCTAAAAAAAATTCGTGTACGAAAATACACATAACATTGTTGGTTTTTTTTTCAGTATCACATACAAAACATAAAGAAATCAAATAAAGGAAATACAAAAAAATGATATTTTTCAAAAACAGCAACTCCACAATAAGAAAAAAAAGGTTTACATAAACATACATGATAGACTTTCGAAATAACGATTTTCCCCTTTAAATGTTTTTTCTTTCTTTTTATAGAAGCCCCAATAATTTCTTGCCTAGAAACTGTACCTATGTCCAACTGATTTTTTCTTCTTTTTGTTTTCGACATAATATAACACAACATATTTTCAAAGGCAATTACACGGACACATACTTTTGTAACTTTAAAATAGTAATAATATTATGGATACCATAGTCTGATCAAGAACCACGTTGTTCTCCAAAAGCTTCTTTGTGACCTGTAGCATCCTTAAGGTAGTCTAACCCGAATGGGAACCTCGCGACGTTGGAATTATTCGGGCGACGTCGAAAACATTAGGTCGTGGAACTTTCCACCGCCGAATGTTTACGACCACGCTCGAATGAGTTCGGATACGTAACGACGACGCTCGAAAAAATCCGATGATTTATGAATCTAAAAATTGCCACATTACGGGTATTCTACCTTAAGGGGGAAGCATGCCTCCTTTATTAGACTTAAGTTGACCACAGGCTGATCCAGAACTAGGACAGTTTCAAATGCTCCAAGGGACCTTTTTGCCGGATTCTGGCTCAAATGCAATTGATCAGTAGAAAGGAAATCGAAGATTTGACTCGTAACTGATACGAAATTGATCTTTTTTAATGTTTCAGTTATCTAAACTAATGAAACTTTATTAATATCGAATTTATCTGTTTTTAATGTATGATTTATTTTAAGAAATGAACTTTTTAATATAATTTTGTTATTAATCTGATCGAACGACATCTCTTACTTCAGACAGTCACATGTCGTGACTTTTTTCAAAACGTCATAGGATCTAACCAATTTTTAGGTAAGCCGAAGTTGTGAGTTTTAAGCAAAATCGAAAGACCAACCTAGCTATCCAAAAACATACTGAAATATTGCTGTTCAAGAAAAATCTCGTTACGACACAAAGCTGCTATAAGCAAACCGAAGACCACTTTTCTGTTTTCATTACTAATATAATGTATGTCTAAATTGTGCAATATGAGAAAGGAGTTTTCTGCTTAAGGTAGTCTAGCCCTATTGAGATTCAAGCGATGTCGGAATTATTCGGGCGACGTCGAAAACATTCGGCGGTGGAAAGTTCCACCGCCGAATGTTTACGACCGCGCCCGAATATGTTCAGATACGTAACGACGCCGCTCGAAAAAATCCGATGTTTTATGAATCTTGAAATTGCCACATTACGGGTATTCTACTTTAATAGAAGGAATTCTGTACATATGTTTGTCTATCCGTCCGAAGTTCGTGCCCTTTAGCAAAATGCTTTCATTTCGAAGCAAGACCACCGGTTTAATGCAAAGGGGGATGAAAAAGAATATCTTGACATAAACTTAAAATTAGGAGGATAATCTCACCAATTTGACTCTTTAGATGACTAATCCACGAAAACAAAGTCAAATTGTTTAATTCTTCATAATTACTACAATTTTGTGTAAATTGTTCTTTTTTGCTGAGATATTGAGATTGTGTGACACTGGTTTACTAGTAGACACGAGAAAACGACTCTTTTCCTTCTATATGAAAGAAGGGGTTTTATAGTCCTGGTGCTACTGTTTTTGTAAATGGTACTGATGTTGCTGCTATACGTGATGATTAAAAATGGCACCGATGACAATGATGTGGTCTATTGTTGCTTATTTTATGACTTTGTGCATGATATCGTACATCTAAGCTGGAAACATTATGTGGTGTGGGCCTAGTAAACTTGTAATTTTTACGTACTTTTCCGGGTGAAAACCTTGTTGCTGTTCGGACGTAACACTATTCCGTTTGATATCTGTGTGGTTCGTTAGGACTTATTTACCTATCTGGACTTCTTGTCATTTACCTAAAGATTCATTTAACTTCACTATGATCCTATATGAAACATGCAGAGCATTCTCTTCAGAAACTAACCCAGCCCGTGCGAATCTTAAAAATGCTTGGGCAGAGGTTGCTTCTGTTTGGGTATGTTATCCGAATGTTACAATAAACAATGTACATGTATGTAAATTGATGATTGAATGCACGACTCGTGCTTGTTTTGTACTACAGAAAAGAAGTGTAATTATGTGAGCAATATCGCCTATTCCATGTAAGAAAAAGTCTTCTATTTCAGCGTTATTTTCCATTCAGCACGTGTCACCTGTGCTATTTAATTAAGTCGGGAGATGAAAAGATCAATTAACGGGGTATCGTTAAGATCTTACCCAATGTGACAGATACTGATCTTTAAGACAATATTATTATGTGTCACAGAAAAATGGGTGTTGGTTAAAGATATGGCCAGTATGAATTATCTACAAATCCAAGCTGGTACGCTAGGTATATTGTTATCGTTCTATTAGAATCACGCGTACGATATTTTCCGGCCATTTCGGTAGAACCTTTGATACGCTCGTAGGGCATTGTTACGATTTCATATGATCCTGTTCATAGGCGCATCCTCATCAAATCAAGGTTAATTCCGATTACTCTCAATTCCGTAGAGCAATGAAAATGTTACACACTTGAGGGATCAGAAGAATATTGGCCGGATCTATGCAAAATTATCGTAATCAACGATGGTTTCTTAAGGCATAGGCCAAATTGCGATACACACAGTGAAAAGACAAAAAGAGACCAGGGTAAAGACGGACAACTGAGGCGCGTTCTTTAGAGCGATATTTTTAATGATCTCCTAAGGCGTTTTGGATAAAGCGTTTTTAAGACAGAGACTTTGACCGAACTGCTCCGAATGCTCCATATTTATACAAATGACGTCCTCATGACGTCATTTGTATAAAGTATGGGGCATTCGGAGCACCGCGGTTTATAAATTATGGAGTGTTCGGAACAACTCGGTCAAATCTCTTTTATATTGTTTGTACACAGTTGACCGGGAGGTTCAGCACGAGGTATAGGGTAATGGCGCCTCCCATTGAGTGTCTTAAAATCTTGCTCTTAAGAATGCTTTATCTTAAATGTCTTAAGAAATCTCAAGATATCTTAAAAAAATCTCGCTCTAAAGAACGCACCTCGCGTAAACAAATTCGCCAAGATGAAAACAACATCAATGCAGGGTTTTAAAGGGTTCATTCAGTTTAAGAAGAGCGGCACAAACATATCAAACAAACGATTAAGTATGGCTTAAAATTGTGGCAAAGAATAATTGTAAAACGTATCGTAAATTTCAAATTCATGTCAACAACAAAAATAAGTTCGTGTGGGTTAAAAAGAACGACCTTAGATACAGGTCATCCTTTATCAAACAGGGGATTATGTAGTTGTAAAGAAGACTAATTCTTGTGTCAAAGATTTCAACAGATAAAAGAAATGTGTACCTTTCTCTGTTGGTATTTAGCCATATTTGCAAACTATGGCAATATTAACCTATATCACGCTGATTTTACAATATTTTGACCATTTTGGCAGGTTGTATTGGTGAAAAGTAGCAATGTCCTAGGCACAGTCTACGGTGGCACTAAGGTGACATGTGAGTTTTTTTTCCTTTTTTTAAGAAAAAAGAAAAATGCAAAAATAATGCTGGTGGGTGTTTTTCTTTTTTTTGTGTGTAAAAAAGAAAAACGCTCAAAACCAAGTCACTGAGCCGTGACCACGACTTAAACTAGAAATCTGGTCTGGAATACCTATCCCGTCTACACTACGTTGATTGAGCCGGATAAGACAGATCGCCATGATATTAAGTAGAACATGCTGATAATAAGCTTTTTCTTCTTTTTCCTTGATATTTACAGGAATAATCCTATCTCAATTAACAACCATTTATAGTAGATCTATGCAGCGACTCGAAATTTAGCCAATCAAATCCGTTCAATAGAGTAACTAGTTGAGATAGTAATTGAGATAGGATTCTTCCGGTAAATATCGAGGAAAGAGTATATCTGTTCGGAGCTTGAACCCATCTTCGCAAGCCAAGGGTGACATCTACGACGTAACGTCGTTTCTGTATTCACCCTTGGCGTATTTAGTCCGATTTTCTTGGTCTCCTGGAAAGTGTTTTCATTGGTTCAAGCGAGGTCTCGCTGGAACCAATCAGATTGTCGACTGACACATTTGTTATGAGTAACCAAATCATGACAACGGGTGGGAAAAAGCATTGCATTTGCAACTCAAAAACGCGAAGATGAGCGATTTTTCGTAAGAATTTCACTGAAATATACAGGAATTCCCTAACTTTAATAGACGAATTATTATACTTTCGACAATTCGACCAAAAAAGCAGCTAACTTTTACATAACCCGCATGACATTTGACGCGAAAGACAACGCGCGTTAATGACGTCATCAGTAATGGACGTAAACAACCAGCAGAACAACCGCTAGGCGGCGCTTCGCGATTTCAAGAAAATCGGACTAAATCCGCCAAGGGTGAATACAAACGTAGGTTGATTCAACCTTAGCGAAGATGAGCTTGAACAGGCTCAATTCTTTTAAGAATATGACAAAATATAGACAAAGACACACCGTATTTTGAAATAATTACTATTTCAAAAGAATCATGTTTCCAATTATTTTGTTTAGGCCGATTAAAGCACCATCCAATTTCACTTTCATTTAATCAGAGCAAAGTTATCTTGAATATGCACTAAGGGTATAAATCTTTGTTAATGAAAGAATGTCAAGTAGGCTTAAATTTGAAATCATCTTTTTTATTGACATAAATTTGAAGTAAACATGATTGTATCCTACCCCCAAACGTGCCCAAATCTCACCACACTCAACCTAATTTTCTTGAACATGCACAAAGGGTTCTAAAGTTTGTTAATAAAAGAATGTCAAGGAGGCTTAAATCCGAAATGATCTTTCATTTTTATTGACATTATTTTTGAAGTAGCCCTATACCCTTGAATAACTATACGCCGACAAGCAAATCTTCTCCAGGTCAGTTTATCAAATCTCTTTTTACTCATTTTACAGACAAGACATTGGTTTGAGGTCCATAATGGAAAAAAGCTCGGAAAAATATCGAGACAAAAGAAGAAAATGCTGATAATCAGCATTTTCTCCTTTTGTCTCAATATTTTCTCTGCAATATTATACACAAATGCTACCTTTATCAGTATCGGTTATTCCGTCTGCAGCACTTTTCAATGTAGACCCATTTTTTCTGTTTGAGAAAGTGTTAAAGTAATTGGCTGTTCGAAAGTCTTCAGGGCTTACAGAGTTGAAGTTTATTAAATTCATTTATCTTTTCAAACGACGTCAAACATTCCGAAAGCAGAATCCCCGGATATAGATTCTATTACGAAAGATACCATTTCAAAATACAATTTACATTTGAGCCAGGATCTTGAAAAAATGCTCTAAACTTTTGGGAACACAAATGTACAAGTACATGTATCATGTTTCCATATCAGTTTATGCCTAAGAGAGGTCTGATCCGGATCGATGTAGGTCGCGCAATAGTTTATCAGACCTGATGGTCCCTGGTTATACGGAAATCAAAATGTGGAGCGATGGGAACCGTAAACAAGTGTTAAGGTATATGACCCATCATTAAAAACTCCACTTTCTATCCATTGGACATGCATCAAATTACACACTCTTGTAAATACACTTCAAATAAGTTGATTCACCGTGCCGAATTTCAAGAGTATGCTTCAAGAAGAAACTAATTCACAAATATCTTTTTGCTCTATATTCATATGCAAGGGAGGTAATTTATCACATTTTTGTCAAATATTTCCACAATTATGAATTAATTCAAAATTCTAAACCGTTCAAAATGCTTATGTTTGTATTTGGAATGGAAATATAACAAAGTTTAGGATTTACTGCCACTTTTCAAATTCCGCCTTTGGCTCTTTGGTGCTAATGATGAGTTGTATACGTTAAAACAAAATTCCACAGGAAAAAAATAAGAGAACGAACGTAATTTTTAGAATCACCGTACCGGGTCGTCGTATGTTTTTTCGACTCTGCTGAACGGCATTATCACCTGTTGCATCGATATTTTGTGAGATATATTGTACACTGATCATATATTTTTTGACACCAATTTCGTCGTTTGAGAACTTTTTTCTACATCACCTGGACCATTTTCCAACAAGTGAAAAGTTTGTATTTGTAAATGTTTGGCCTAGTTTTGATTGTTGAATTGTTCGTATTGTTGTGTGAATGAATTATAACTTGTTCATTGTATCCAATTATAGATTGGAAAACCTATGTTTGTCTCCTTTAGTTGTGTAAATATTTTCATTAAAATCTCGCTCTTGAGTAAACTTTAGAAATCTAAAAAGTGGTCAAAAGATAACAGGCTTTATTCATATAATTCTCGTAACATTGTATTTTGATACAAAAATATACTTTATCATTTCGACAAAGCTATGTGCTTCGCCAGCGCTGTCAACCGATGGCTCGTCTGTCGTTATGGTTTTGAGTATCGTTAGAAGCATACATTCAAGACTAGCTCAGTTGATTCATAGTTGTTAACATACTGCACAAAAAGCCAAAAAAGCAAACGAAAAAATTTGGTACTCGCGTTTTTATTCCTGTCTATTTTGACATTATTATAGTGCATCAAGCAACGATGCAAGTGCAGATTGCCCAAGATTACATTGCTCCGATTCCTAAATTATCAAGTTAGGTTCCCTTTAAGACCTTTAATTTCTGGATAATACCGTATTTGGATGATCAGTATGATTTTGAATTCCTCAAAGCAAGTTATTCTATTCAACATAAAATGTAAATATTTGACTTGTGATCTATAAAAGGTAACTTTATAAAATATGTGCAAACAAACTTACGAATCATTTTAGGTTATAACACAAATATTTGAGACAAATATTACCAGTTTAACTAAATCCTAAATAGTGTCTATATCTTACTCAATTTGAACGAAAGTTGTTGTAAACCGATGGAAAAGTGAGCTTAGCTTCACGAAAATGACATTCGTTATGGCATCAGTAAAACTGGGAGTTTAAAAGATACATACTTACTTATTTTCGGATTGATTTTCTGCAAAAATAACTGTACATAATTAAAATATGGCCTTTACTTTTCTCTGTGCAAAATTTCAGCTCCGTCTGACCTGTGTTACAACCCGTTTTGTAATAATAACCCGTTTTGTAATAAATATAACAAAGTGGAGGATTATTACAAAATGGGTTACAATGTCTAACCCGTTTTGTAATAACCCGTTTTGTAATAAAATTATATTTTTCGATAACTACCATTTGCTTACAATACTCAATGTTAGCTATTTTAATCATTCTCAGAACAGCTGTGCAAACATTAAATTGAAATAATTTTCGTTTTGCAATGAATTTAACAAATGTAGAAAAAATTATATAACGCAGTATGTGATAATGTATTACAAAGTGTGGGATTATTAACAAACGGGTTAGAACGCCTAACCCGTTTTGTAACAACCCGTTTGGTAATAAAATGTTCACATTGTTTTCAATAAGTGATATTTGCATACATTATGCAGTTTTACGTAATTTTAACACTTTCTGAATAATTTAACGTCTGTAAAGAGAGCAATTTTCATCTTAAAAAGAAATTTCCATCCGTAGAGCATAGATATAACACAGTGTGTGATAATGTATTACAAAGTGGGGTATTATTACAAAACGGGTTACAATGTCTTACCCGTTTGGTAATAACCCGTTTTGTAATAAAATTATATATTTTCCGATAACTACTATTTGCATACAATACTCATTTTTAGCTATTTTAAACATTCTCAGAACAGCTGTGCGAACTTTAAATTGAAATAATTTTCGTTTTCCAATGAAATTAACAAATGTAGAAAAATGATATAACGCAGTTTGTAATAATGTATTACAAAGTGGGGGATTATTACCAACCGGGTAAGAACGCATAACCCGTTTTGTATCAACCCGTTTGGTAATAAAATTTTCACATTGTTTTCAATAACTGATATTTGCATAAATAATGCGATGTAACGTAATTTTAACATTTTCCGAATTATTTTACGTCTGTAAAGAAAGCAAATTTCATCTTAAAAAGAAATTTCCATCCGTAGAGCATTGATATAACGCAGTTTGTGATAATGTATTACAAAGTGGGGGATTATTACAAAACGGGTAACAATGTCTAACCCGTTTGGTAATAACCCGTTTTGTAATAAAATTATATATTTTCCGATAACCACTATTACCATACAATAATCATTTGTAGCTATTTCAATCATTCTCAGAACAACTGTGCGAACAATGAATTGAAATAATTTTCTATTTACAATGAAATTAACAAATGTAGAAAAATGATAAAACGCAGTTTGTAATGATGTATTACAAAGTGGGGGATTATTACAAAACGGGTTACAATGTCTAACCCGTTTTGTGATAACCCGTTTTGTAATAAAATTATATTTTTCCGATAACTACTATTTGCTTACAATACTCAGTGATAGCTATTTTAATCATTCTCAGAACAGCTGTGTGAACATTAAATTGAAATAATTTTCTATTTGCAATGAAATTAACAAATGTAGAAAAATGATATAACGCAGTATGTGATAATGTATTACAAAGTGGGGGATTATTACCAAACGGGTTAGAACGCCTAACCCGTTTTGTAACAATCCGTTTGGTAATAAAATTTTCACATTGTTTTCAATAAGTGATATTTGCATAAATTATGCAGTGTAACGTAATTTTAACACTTTCCGAACAATTAAACGTCTGTAAAGAAATCAATTTTCTCATCCATACTGGGTGCATCTAAAAGATAATGAGAAGAAACCCTAAAAATGGGGGAAAATAACAAAATAGTATAAGGAAAAATAATAAAAAAAATATATAAAAAACTTAAAAAAGACATATATATATATATAAAAGATTAAAAAAAAAATAAAAAATAAAAAAAAAAATCTGTCATGTGGTTTTCGACCTTGACGTAGTTGACAGGCTTATTCACCAACAGAAGGCCAAATAACACCCGTATTATTGTTTTTCGAATTTTGTAAACTGCAAATTTTAATTCAGAATTTTTGTTCAAGTCAGGCTGAATATGACTTGCATTTAGAAAGATCCTACAAACACAGATGTATTTGTCGCACTAAAAGGTATTTATGAATCTAATTGCAAATTGCAAATCTGTCATATTCAGAGACACAAAACTCAGTATGCGATATTATGATTTAGGTTAAAATAACTCCCATATAAGTTATGAAGGTCAGCATTGTTTTTTTTTTCAGATTTGTTATTGATCAAGCAATATAGAAATTGGTCATTTTGTCCAACTCAGAGACAGAAAATTCCAGGATGTGACATTTCAATTGAGTTGAAAATGACACTCTTAAAAGATATTACAGTAATTCACACCGTGTCTCAGTTTTGTCTTGTTTCATCGATATGCGTTGTCGTTAGGGTAAATACGTCGAACAGGCAATGTTTTCAAATTTTATAGCAAATTACCTTAGAATTTCTGATCTGATCAAATTGAAAACCGCACTCATCCGAGATCTTATGGATATTCGTTTTATAATAATCCCCCACTTTGTAATGTATTTTCACAAACTGCATTATATGAATAATCTACAAATGATTTTTTCTTTGCAAGATGAAAATTGCTGTACTTACAGACGCACGGTGTTTCGTAAAAAGATAAAATTACGTTAAACTGCATAATTTATGCAAATATCACTTATTGAAAACAATGTGAAAATTTTATTACAAAACGGGTTATTACCAAACGGGTAAGACATTGTTACCCGTTTTGTAATAATACCCCACTTTGTAATACATTATCACAAACTGCGTTATATCAATGCTCTGCAGATGGAATTTTCTTTTTAAGATGAAAATCGCTTTCTTTAAAGACGAAAAATAGTTCGGAAAGTGTACGCTACATTGCATCATTCATGCAAATATCAGTTATTGGAAACAATGTGAAAATTTTATTACCAAATGGGTTGTTACAAAACGGGTTAGGCGTTCTAACCCGTTTTGTAATAATCCCCCATTTTGTAATACATTATAACATAATGCGTTATATCATTTTTCTACATTTGTTAATTTCATTGCAAAACGAAAATTATTTCAATTTAAAGTTCGCACAGCTGTTCTGAGAATGATTAAAATAGCTAACATTGTGTATTGTAAGCAAATAGTAGTTATCGGAAAAAATATAATTTTATTACAAAAGGGGTTATTACAAAACAGGTTAGACATTGTAACCCGTTTTGTAACAATCCCCACTTTGTAATACATCATTACAAACTGCGTTATATCATTTTTCTACATTTGTTAATTTCATTGTAAGACAAAAATATTTCGATTCAATGTTCGCACAGCTGTTCTGAGAATGTTTAAAATAGCTAAAAATGAGTATTGTATGGAAATAGTAGTTATCGGAAAAATATATAATTTTATTACAAAATGGGTTATTACCAAACGGATTGGACATTGTAACCCGTTTTGTAATAATCCCCCACTTCGTAATACATTATCTCAAACTGCGTTATATCAATGCTCTACGGATGGAAATTTCATTTTAAGATGAAAATTGCTTTCTTTACAGACGAACAATAGTTCGGAAAGTGTTAAAATTACGTTACATTGTAAATTATTTATAGCGGACGAGAATTGATCTTGCAGAGCATTCCATTCGATTAGCATTGGCTGCTCTGCCAGGTTATTTATCGTGAGGTATATGCAAATATCAGTTATTAAAAACAATGTGAAAATTCTATTGCCAAAGGGGTTGTTACAAAACGGGTTATGTGTTCTTACCCGTTTGATAATAATCCCCCACTTTGTAATACATTATTACAAACTGCGTTATATCATTTTTCTACATTTGTTAATTTCATTGCAAAACGAAAATTATTTCAATTAAAAGTTCGCACAGCTGTTCTGAGAATGATTAAAATAGCTAACATTGAGTATTGTAAGCAAATAGTAGTTATCGGAGAAAAATATAATTTTATTACAAAACGGGTTATTACAAAACGGGTTAGACATTGTAACCAGTTTTGTAATAATCCCCCACTTTGTTATATTTATTACAAAACGGGTTATTATTACAAAACGGGTTGTAACAGACCTGTACTGGCTTAGATTACGACGGATATGAAAACCAATATCACATCATTTCGTAAATACTATCACACCGCTGTTCATATTTTACATAATTTTACACTGTTGCATGATTGCTAGCAGAACTGGTTCTCGTTACTTTGCACTGTTCTATTGGATAAGCAATTTTCAAATTCATCTTTAAAATTGGTTTTGAGAAAGTCATTCGGAAAATTGTTTAGTTATTCGAACATATTTCGACAATTTCGGTAATTACATCATCACTGTTCTATGCTAGACAGGCTTTTGATCAGGAAATTAAAACTACTCGTACAATCTGAATTATTGTCTCTTTTCATTTAAAATTCCTTGAACGTACATTTTCTGCTTTTTTCTGCTTCCAAATACATTGTTTGTCTGATACGGACTATTAACGGTTTCATGTTAGGAAAAAAAATCACAAATACAGCTTACTTGTGAGTTATTTGATTGACTCAATTAATATTTCTGTGTAATCTGCAAATCTTATTTTGGTTAAGTAACACAACTGCACTGTATAATGGCCATCTTTGACCCTCTTTGCGCCAACAAGTGTTTAATAAAAACGAACAAAAATCTGAAATTTCATACGATGTCGAATATAAGTCAGCAAAAACATTCACATACAAACTCAAACAATAGATAAAAATGTCACATGATCTCTCCTTTATACATCATTTTTATATCATGATATTGTTGCCCTGTAAAGAAATGTAATATGTACGAGAGGCGGTTGAATTCAAGACCTTGATCTCCCTTTTTAACTCCCGCCCATTTATTATGTGGACACGCAGAACTATTGAGAGTTTGAAAAATGATTATAATGTCTCGGACTCCTCCGATGTGTCAGATGGCTTCTAAAACACCGTAACTATAAATTGAACACGCTGCATTTACGATGTTTTAGAAACAAAATGGTGTAATAATAGGGTGTCAAGGATGTTAAAGATGTATCAGATATTAACCCTTTCCCAAACAACAAAACATGGAGAAGGTCCTCATTTAAACCTTCAATAGACAACAAAATAGATAAATGAAAAGTAAATAAGAAATATTTCTTCTTCTATATTGTATTTAAAGAAGGGTAAATATTGAATGAAAAGAAGAAAATGCTGATTTTCAGCATTTTCTTCTTTTCTCTCAATGTTTTCTAGACCATTATGGGACGTAAAAACCTAGATTTTGTTTGGAGAAGGGTAATTTTGTGATTGTCAGCCCGATGTATTGTTGACCGTTTTTATCATCTAAAGATGAATAATTTGTAACATCGCGAGTCAATGTTGCGGTAAAAATGGCCCCATTTTTGTTTTCTTCCCATTAACAATGCTAACAAGACGTTCAACCGTATCATTTTTCGTAATTTGTAACTTGAATATCCTATCTTGTTCGTTCTTTGTAGCTATTTGTTAAAGGGATGGGAAGGAAAATATTATGAACATCCGAATATTCGTTCTGATTTATTCAAATACTATTTTCGTGGCAACTGTAATAATATGCACCAATGAATGGATGTAAATGATTTTTTTTCTGAAAGGATTGCACAATGCGTGTACCACATTGCGCCATTGATAAATTGAATTACTTTTCTAATAGTTTCTTATAATTCATAATTTTGATTCAGATTGTAACATAAATTCCAATTCGAGTTTTTTCTCGCAAATACAATACAATTATCATTTATATTACACATCTTCTGTCTCTTAAAATTGTCAAAAAACATTGTACGCGAAAACTGATGGATTTTACAAAATATAACACGACAGATAGGGACCTAAGTGAGACCTTCCCCGTACTACACTTTCATGTCATCAGCATTTCCTTCTTCTTTTGTCCTTCTATTTCCTTCAGCTTTTTCTTTCAAGGACGTCAAAACCAGAGCTTGTTATGAAAAGGTTTAAAGTTACTAGTAGTTGTTTTTTCATCAAGTAATAAAACATCTTTATTTAGTAAAGATAAAATCAAAGCATTTTCCGTATTCAGAGCAGTGTGACTTATAAAAAGTTTTAAATTATTTATTTATTTGATTGAATCACTGTGGCACAAGAAAACGCACATTTTTCGAATAAATAGATTGTTCCAGTTGGCATCTTCCAAAAACCAGTCTTTTCTGTGACCACCAGAATTCTTTTTCGTCAATATTTTAAAGTGACATTTAAAATTTATTTCATTTTTTTAAAAGTATGTCGTGATGCAAAGCTTGTTTATTCTAATGCGTAGAAATGTTATCAATTTTTTGAAGTTATTATTTATAAGGGAAAAATACGCCCTTAAAGTTGAGACAGAAATGACAAATTCCACAACAATTTGTTTATTTTCAGCACAAAAATGTATATTTCTCGTAAACTGTTCAATATTGTGACTTGAAATTTTCAGAATTTTCATAAGAAAAGATGTTCTTTCAGATAGAATAAAGTACAATTTATGTAAAAATAATTGTGAAATGTCACTTTAAAACATGATTATATCCAAACAGTTTCAAAGACCCTGCTAGATGTGGCTTTAGAAAGCATATAAGATGAAGAAAATGCTCCTACTATTGAACACTTTCCCAAACAATATGTCCTACCTTGTTTTCACAGTTCTAGTATTTTCTCATTTTTCTGTACCTTATACATTGTACTTATCAAATCATAGTCTTTTATTCACACCCAAATTCTCATCTGCAGTAGTTTTCAATTTAGACCTCCCCTATTTTTGTGATTTTGGAAAGGGTTAAGATTTTCTTTGCTATAAGAAAGTATATAAACTCAGCAAAAGTTCTAATCGGTCACCTTATACTTTGCGTCATAAAATCAATAAACAAACAATTCCAAACATTTCATTCTGAAACATTGTTGAAAAAATCATTGTCCAACATGACTGTTGCAATTCGATTATTTTAAGACACTTTAGTGAGATCTAACAACAGTTCTTAAACAGGTACCCTCGATTTCAAAATTCACAAAACAAGAAGAGCAGTGTTAGCAACGTGTGAAGCCAACGTTAGCTTCAATAACAGCTACACACTAGCTTGTCGTGGAAAAGCTAATGTCAAGAAAGACAATCACAATCAAATTCTGTCACTCTGAAACCCACCACGACAGCGAGAAATGAGCACACATCCGTCAAAAAACTGATGCAAAGTTGTGGTCTAATTTGTTAAGAAGACGTTGGCCAATGCAGCCCTGGTTAAGAGAAGGTAACGTCGCGCCAAAGCTAGACGGACATTTCGATGACGTCTACAAATAACAACACCTTTCAACGAATTCCAACACTTTACAGCCTATTGTGCACAGTCTGGGGTGTGATGTTGCGTTCATGTCGACCCCGTAGTCACCCTGAAGTGATTGAAGACGAGAAGAATGTGTTCTTTCATATGATAAAGTAATATACTGGCTCTGGCGTTTCATAGTAACTCGTCGTCTCCGTCTCCGATGGCGTACTGCAGCACTTCCGGTGGCCTGAAATTCCATGTGAAAGGCCTTGATGGTTAGCATAGGCCTACGTAAGCGTTCTGGCGACTTGAAAATGGGTGGAAACAAGTTATCAAAACTGCAAAAAGGAAAACAAGCCTCAATTGCCACCTACTTCCGGTTTTCTCTGCAACTAAATTTTACCAGTCGTAAACAAAGGCCCCGTTGCAGCATTCCGATTGCCCTGCCTCTCACTTCGTGTATCATTCTGGTCATGTTATGTGTTTTTCTGACTATACAGTCGATAGAGACTTCACGTGTGTAAACTGGGCCATGGCTTTTGTTTTCAAAATTTTTCACGTGCAAATCGGGTAAAACGAAGTACACGGACATCTTTACCACCCCTCAATGTTTCAGCGCTCTCAAAAATTCGCATAGTCAATGCTATGGGCAAAAAATAACACATGTAAAATTTTTCACTGATTTGTTGATAAACAATCGAGATATTGCAATTTTAAAAGTGACCGATTATAACTTTTGTTAAGTATATGAGTTAGCTAATACATGTAGATACATTCTGTTCTCTGCAACTCCTTTGCAATTTTGACCAGTCTAAAATATTGTCTACAGTTGTGTCATTTGTGTAAGAGTTAAGTGAATGACAGTTGATGAAGGCGACATATCGTCGCCTTTCAACAAAAACCTCGCAACTGCTGCTTGTTTAAGCTGCAGTTACGAGGTTTTTGTTAAAAGGCAGCGACATATCTCCTAAATTACCTGCACTCAAACTCATAATAACTAATAAATGGACTGATTCATGCGTAAACTATGTTAGGTAATGGCCCATGTTAAAATAATATATACAGGGAAATAACAACCCACTTTTATACTCACATAAAAATTAATGAGATCAAAGAAAGTAAATATTTTTCAATCCTGGTAGATTTTTAAATACGTTTTAAAGAGCTTTTAGTTTAAAATCTTAAGTAAAAGAAAATTTGAAAAATGAAAGCGTTTGTTCGATTAACCCTTTCGAAAAACAACACACTTTAATGCTCATATTTTTATTAATAACTTGAAGTCTAAAGGCCTGAGCCGCGTTCTTTAGAGCGAGATGTTTTAAGATTTCTCAAGATGTTTTGGATAAAGCGTTTTAAGACCGAGACTTTGACTGAGATGTTCCGAATGCTCCATATTTATACAAATGACGTCATGATGACGTTATTTGTATAAAGTATGGAGCATTCGGAACACCGCGGTTTATGAATTATGGAGTGTTCGGAACATCTCGGTCAAATCTCTTTTATATTGTTTGTACAGAGTTGACCGAGGGGTTCCGCACGAAGTATAGGGTAATGGCGCCTCCCATTGAGCGTCTTAAAATTCTTGCTCTGAAGAGCGCTTTATCCTAAAATATCTTATGAAATCTCAAGATTTCTCAAGAATTCTCGCTCTATAGAACGCGCCTCTGGTCACTCTCAAAATTCCGCGCCCACATCACGACTGGGACACGTCAAAAATGGTCAGTCCAACAGTATATCTTTGGACACGATGTGGACGTGATTCCAAGGTTTCTTCAAACATTCAAGACAAATTCGTTTGAATGATTGAAGAAACCATGGAACTCAGTACAGATTAAGATACAACCGGGAATGTCCCTTTCAAAGGCGCGTGCGGTGCACTTAATCTCGTCAAAGTCCATAGAGTATAAGCTGAAAAATTAAAGTGGCATTTCACAGGCATTTTTTCGTAAATTTTGTTTAATTTTCAGCTGAAAGAGCATAGTTTCTGAAGAAAATTCTGAAAATTTCGAGCCAAAGTATTGTGCTATTTACGAGAAATATACATCTTTGTATTGAAATTGAACAAAATGATGTATACAGCAGTTCAGATTTATATGAAATCTGTCATTTCTGTCTAAATTTTAAAGCCGTGGTTTTCCGCTTATCAGCAACAACTTCAAAACATTGATATCATTTATACGCATTAGAATAACCAATTTTGGCATCAATGCATACTTTAAAAAATGAAATGGGAATGTGATGTCCCTTGAAAAAAAATTACCTTGAAGCGGACGATTTTTCGGCGTGGACGCTTCCTAAAAGTCACGTGGATTACCCACTCTGAATTTAATATTAGGATTTGGAAAAGAAGAATATATTTATCCATTTTCCCTCTTATTTACTGGTTGATTCTGTTAACAAAATGCATGATAATGAAGATGGAAGTTGTTAACAATGCAACAAAGAAAACATTGATACAAAAGAGGGGAATGCTCATTATATTAATTGTCTTCTTTTCTTTCAATGTTTTCTATGTCAAGAATGTGTGTTGTTTGGGAAATGGTTTATGATGGAATTCGCCTGATTTAACAATGTCGCTCCCCCCCCCCCCCTCCTATTGTCTTGGTGTCACAGTAAACGTAACACTGTATAGTAACCCTTTCCCGAACGGCAAAATTTTAGGGTGATCCTCTTCAAAAACTGCAACAAATGACAAAATAGAAGTTATTGAAGTTAGAATTTGTGTAAAATATGTCATAGAAAATATTGAGGCAAAAGGAGAAACTGCTGGTTATCAGCAGTTTCTTCTTTTGTTTC
The DNA here is from genome assembly GCA_963680895.1 of Fragum sueziense. NCBI lineage: Eukaryota > Metazoa > Mollusca > Bivalvia > Cardiida > Cardiidae > Fragum > Fragum sueziense. The sequence continues at coordinate 53,185,361 of OY804594.1, read as the reverse complement.
AATGTTTTCCCAAGCCTATTCTCTCAGTGACGTCAAAACCAGGTCTTGTTTGGGAAAGGGTTAACCCTTTCCTAAAGTGCCAATATTTAGGGTAGTTCAATTCAAAAGCGGATGCGAAGGACATAATTGGCAATGGTAGTGATCAAAGTGTATAAAATAGGAGGGAAAATATTGAGGCAAAAGGAGAAAATGCTGGTGACCAGCATTTTCTTCTTTTGTCTCAATGTTTTCCAATCCTTTCTTCTTTAAAGGACGTCAAAACCAGGTTTTGTTTGGGAAAGTGTTAATAACGTAATTCTATATTAATATTCTGAATATATTAATATTAATTTCTCATTATCTGTCAATAGTAACACATCCCATCTCCCGAAAACTTTTGATCTTTCAATAGATGATGAATATTGAGAGTTTTGTTTACTGCTTAGTTTTTGCTCTCCTCAATATTTCCATCTCTTTTTCTAAAGAATGTTCTTGCCACCTATCGCTGTTATTACAAATGACTTTATAGTATTAATTATACGTAATCACTTGCATATATAGTTGTCGTTTGTAAACAAATGTTTTCATCTTTCACATACAATGTTTCCCATTTATCTTCATTATTTTCGTGCTTTTCTCAAAATTTCCCACGTTCGTTCCTGGATGGTTTCATCATTTTTCTCGTTTGATATTTCGTCAAATTTCTTACTTCTCAAAGTAGCATAATAAAAAAGTCACCGTCCCCTACTACTGGTATATCTTATTGCATTGTCTCGTCTTGTCCTTCTGGTTTCTATCTAGGTCTGTAAATACCATATCTATTCAACTGCCTAATGTTTCGGGATTTTCAAATCTGACCAATAAGTTTCATATCATTGCTAGTATTCTTTGCTTTATATGATCCTCTTTTTTACGAACTTTAAAGAATGCACTGGGCTCGACACCAATCCACAATTCATACGTAAGTACGTATGTGCTATATAATTGAACGTTGAAATAATGTGGGGTTTTTTGTTGTTGTTGTTGTTGTTTTGTTTTGTTTTGTTTTCAAACGAATTAGCAATCCCTTTTGGAAATACAAATGTACATATGATATACGGTTTCTCTTAAATTTGTTTTTATAACATTTTTTTTATTTATTTTTTTTATTATTATTTAAAAAGGAACGTTTCTAATATGTTGCTTATCTACGACATTGCATTCGTCTTCACATGTAAAATATTTAAAAGAATTCCGGATCGTCACTGAGTGAGCAAATGTCGTAACTTAGGACGGACCAATCAGTCTAATGCAGGATGGCCAATGGATGTGTTTTAAACGAATTAGGGAAAACAGAAAGAAAATAATACATAATTTCGTGGTTTTCAACAAAATCCTCGTAACTGCAGTTACGAGAATTTTGTTGAAAAACAGCGATATAGTCAAATATAGAAAATGACTGTGGACAATTTACAAAAAGAAAGCGCCTACTCACCACATTATGATACTCCAATTAATAACAGAAATATTGTGTTGTTTTCCCACATCGTTGAACAGCTTCACCAAATTCGAAATTACCTCTCACCTCACCGCGAGGACTAGCCTGGTTCACTGATTCAATAATTTTTACACGTATAAAGGAGCATTAATTTGACGGAAATAAGAGAAACATAGTGTCACAGTCCACTTGCCATACAGTTCAACTCTTTCTCTCCGATACAATAAATAGACTTGCCTAGATTAAAAGATGCTAATGACAATAAGATCCGTGTTATAGCGTTCAAGATTTCACAATTGTGTTCATGATGTGATATCGAACAAAAACATGGAAAGAAAAAGGCATTTTTTTTCCTTTTTACATTCAATGTTTTTAAATCGCTATCGAAATCGTTTACAAATTAGACATTGCTTGGGAAAGGGTTAAATACGCTATTATAGTAGGGGTGATGGGGCGCGGATCTAATTTCAGTTTGAAAAGAATTGTTGGTTTGTAAGATCGGTCCCTTTAATGAAACCTATTCATGAGTAGTCGATCGTGGTTAACTGACCAGTTCGCTTTATCACGGGTGGTAAACTTTGGAACGACCTCCAAAAAGAGGTAGTGAATTTCTGTTCCCATAGCACATCCGGGAACTCGCGAGGTCGGTCCAATAGCTAAAAACGTGTAAACAAAGGTAGGTGTCGGTGGTTCTTTTGATTGTTTTCGAGGTTTCTAGCAAAAAATGGATAATTATGGCAATGCTATGTCGTGTAAAAATGACTTATCGACGCACACGGCCCAAAACTGCGGTCGAAACCGAAGTAATTTCCGCTGGATCGTTTTTAAAAGTTCGAACACGATATTGTTTTTTCACAACAGTTTGTCAACAACTGTCACCTTTTTGCATAATTTGTGGTTTTCCGCGAAGAATACAGCCCCGGTACGTTCGTCCTGGGGAAACTAGTACTCTGAATCACATATCCTGTTAAAAACGGCAACAGGGCGCATTATTTAAGAAAATGATTGAGAAAATTCCAGTAGAGGTCGTTCCAATAAGGTAGAGCTTGTTCCAATTTGAATGAGATCGTTCCCAGTGCTCCCCAGTGCTCTCCTGTTTTATACAATGAAATAATGCCTGTGATATCAGACCAGCCAAACTAAGACAAAAATTAATGATGGCGTTTGAAATAATTATCAGAATTATCGTCATATCAGAGGCGTCGTTTTGTCTTGTGTGGTGGCTTTGTTTTACATGAAAGTCTGTTTCTGATGTTTCTTAAACTCTACGCATGGATCTCTTGAAATGCACTTTTAGCTCACCTGAGCACGAAGTGCTCGAGGTGCACTATTGTGGTCACTTATTGTCAGTTGTCCATCCGTCTGTCTGTCTGTCCGTCTACACTCTAGCATCCGCAAGCTTTATAAGCCAATCTTAAACTTGGTCAAAATAATGATGGTCACATAAGTTCTTGGATGAGTTCGAAGAAATAGTGAATGCTGAAGAGTGAAAGTAAAGTCGAAAATTGCAGTTTTGTCAAATTCGAGGACAGATAACTCAAGATGCATAATTCTTATCAGGATGAAAGTTTTACCTATGCAAGATCCTATGGCCAACAATATTCAGCCCAAGTTTATTTTCTTAATTGGAAAATATTTGTAGTAGCTAGACTAGTGAAAACAAAGTCGAAAATTGCAATTTTATCAAATTCAAAGCAGATAGCTCAAGATGCATTCTGATTAGGCTTAAATTTTCTTTTAAGTAATATCTTATTCTCTCAAGATCTTATTTCTTTGGATATAATTTTGATTGAAAGAAACTGTGAATGCTGAAGATTGGAAGTAAAGTCGAAAATCGCAATTTTGTCAAATTCGAGGGCAGATAACTCAAGATGTATCTTTCTAATCAGGCTGAAAAGTTTACATATACAAGATCTTATGTTCAACAATATTCTGTCCAAGTTATGTATTGATTGATAAATATTTGTGGATGCTAGAGCGGAAACAAGGTCGAAAATGGCAATTTTGTAAAATCAAGGGCATACAACTCCAGAGGTGCATTTTCAATCAGGCTGAAAATTAAACCTGCCCAAGATATTATTATCATCAACTTTTCTGTCCAATTCTTGTCTTGATTGATCAATATTTGTAGATGCTAAAGTGTAAACAAAGTCAAAAACAGCCTTTTTGACATTCAAAGGCAGATCACTCAGTACATTCTAATTCGATCAGGCCCATAATCGAACTCATCCAAGACCTTACGACCATCATTATTTTGACCAAGTTTGTTTAAGATTGGCTTATAAAGCTTGCGGATGCTAGAATGTAGACGGACAGACAGACAGACGGAAGGACGACTGACAAAAAGTGACCACAATAGTGCACCTCGAGCACTTCGTGCTCAGGTGAGCTAAAAGTGCATTTCAAGAGATCCATGCGTAGAGTTTAAGAAACATCAGAAACAGACTTTCATGTAAAACAAAGTCACCACACAAGACAAAACGACACCTCTAATTTGACGATAATTCTGATATTTCAAACGCCATCATTAATTTTTGTCTTAGTTTGGCTGGTCTAATATCACAGGCATTATTTCATTGTATAAAACAGGAGAGCACTGGGAACGATCTCATTCAAATTGGAACAAGCTCTACCTTATTGGAACGACCTCTACTGGAATTTTCTCAATCATTTTCTTAAATAATGCGCCCCGTTGCAGTTTTTAACAGGATATGTGATACAGAGTACTCGTTTCCCCAGGTCAAACGTACCGGGGCTGTATTCTTCGCGGAAGACCACAAATTATACAAAAATGTGACAGTTGTTGACAAACTGTTGTGAAAACGCAATATCGTGTTCGAACTTTTAAAAACGATCCAGCGGATATTACTTCGGTTTCGACCGCAGTTTTGGGCCGTGTGCGTCGATAAGTCATTTTTACGCGACATAGCATTGCCATAATTATCCATTTTTTTGCTAGAAACCTCGAAAACGATCAAAAGAACCACCAACACCTACCTTTGTTTACACGTTTTTAGCTATTGGACCGACCTCGGGGGTTCCCGGATGTGCTATGGGAACAGAAATTCACTACCTCTTTTTGGAGGTCGTTCCAAAGTTTACCACCCGTGTTTATGCGCTGGCTAACGTGTCAAACTTCAGCCGCTGGATCATACGAGGGACGTTCAATTAATTTTGGAACTGGGGTTCTATATGCCATAGTTATGTCGCAATTCAATTTTAAGTTTTTTCAATCCTTCGAAGTAATCCTCTGTGACACCTACACACTTCTGAAGTTTTGAGATTCATTACTTATATGCCAATAAATGGGCCTCGTTTGGAACACCCCGCAGACACTGGTAAACTGCACTGCATATGGAACATGAAGGCCTATACCGACGACCAGAGGCTTTTTTTGCCATCTTGGGGAACACAAAAAGCCACACGGACTTACGCCCGGCTATAAGACTGGATGAAGACGCTGTGAAGCATGTGCTTCTTTTAGGAAGCCTTGGACAAGATGACACCTGTGGACAGCTCTGTTGTCATGGATTTGGCACATGCCTTTTTAGCCGGTCCTAGACCTGCTCTTTTCGTGATATTTCTTTACTTTCGCCGACATACATTTCGTGTATGAATGATCGGCAATAGTGGTACTATTTGAAACAATAGTTTGAACAATACACTCGTTACATTTTAAAAATTACCGCGTACAAAACTTTTGCCGCGCTTTTAATTTTTTGTCTATTACGGACCTTGTCTGATCTTTTCGCAACCATTGCTTGTTAATGACACGCCATTGGTGCTCATATTAGTAGATTATTGTTTAATCATATGTATAAAGCTCAGAAAGCCCACATTTGTTGCATTTATTGCATTATTTCAGAATATATTTTGCACGGATGGCTCTCTGTCCTTTATGCAGCAGGTGGAGGACCCAATGGGCACAAACCTTTCTGTGTTTCAACCCTTTCGTCAAAATCGTGTAACATGACCCCAATGAAAAACCAACTTTATCTGCTATTTCTTGCACATTGAACCATGCGTCTTGTTCGGTCATGTCGTTATCTACAGCAACATTTACTTTGGTAATGGCTCTACCCGGGTTGCCTGAAAGGGGGCATCATTCAGGCCAGTTTTACCTATTTTAATTTTTATCATCTTCCTAAAAACTGACGTATATTCAACGTTCTAGTGTCCACGAATCTGATATAGTTCATTATATACATGTGATGCAAATATTTCAAAGCCTATGCGACCTTTAATGTAGACCCGTAAATCCTACTTCAGTTCGTTTTCCATTTTGCGCACAGCGCAATTAGCCAGTGTATATGACTGAACCAACTTTAAAGTTCAATAACTTTTGAAAGAGTCAACAAATTTGTCTCAAATTTTGACCAAGTATAGAAAGTAACTTTCCCGTCAAATAGCCACAAACACCACTGGTTCTATAGAACCGTGGGATATAGTGGACCATTAGTACCACTTTTAATTGAACGCCCCTCGCTTGTTAAGTTTTAATATGATCAAATGTCTCCTTTAATTTTAAATTGGAAACAGGCGTTAGACCCAGTCTAATCACGTGTCTTCTCATACGACTGGTACTAAACAAACATTTATATAGGGTGTCCAGAATCGTTGTTAAGTAATAGACATTTAAAAAACAATTCTCGAAATCCGGCGGTGCTTTATATCTGCATGCATATTCATGCTTGGCCCAGCAACATGCATAATTGCATATGCGTGTAGATCTATATTGGTGTCATATTTCTGAACAAATGTCATACATGTACGACCTGTCACATCCATATGTTTCTGTTGACACGGTGCGTGTGTTTATCCATGCCTGTAAATGTAGGCTAACACGAAAAATGAAACCTTGTCCAGTAGACCAGATTGACCGATTGCTGTAGGGGTTAACCATTTGCTGGTGCATGGGAGAGGTTACAGCAATACTGGAAATATTATTGCCGTCAAATTCCTACATTCAACCATTTCCATAAGCTATATTCGAGCATATATCTTTATATGTCTCCACGATTTTAGTTAAATGATTTGAACATGATTTCAATATTTGATTTCACAAGCCCTTTTCCAGGAATTGAATTTGTCTTTTGCGAAGAACGACTTAATTGACAGCTTCAGTCTGAAAGCCACTGTCCAGAGACGAAAAATGAATAACATGAACTTTGTTTACATTTTAGCATATAAAATATTTTGCCAAACTTAAAAAATGTTGTTTTTTATTATTTTCTTTTTCTATCTCTTTGCTCAAGCCTTTGCTACTTTTAGAGGCGCCAAAACCAGGAGTTTTCATGGAAAGAGTTGACATCATGTAGGCCTCAACATGTATTATTTCAGACTCAATTTAAACTTCACATATATTATAATATATTCTGAATGGTTCATGGGGTACACAGATGAAACCCAAGCAAGGGCGGATCTAGGGGTGTGGTTAGGGAGTCATGACCCCCCCCCCTCCCGCTGGAATTGGCCGAAAATTGATTTTTGACTATATAACTTTACATACGTATTTAACACATTTTAATTTGACCCTCCCTGGAAAAAATCCTGGATCCGGCCTTGCCAAGGATGAACAAATTATTTTGAATTTCATAGTTTGGATGTTTTCCTAAACTTTCATCCAAATATTACATCTCACGTACTGTAATTGTTATTGTATTTGAAATATTTGGTTGTATCTCAGCTAACCTTTTGTCAAAGGCCTTCGGATTTCAATGGCTATCTGATATACAAAAACGTTATATTCTATGTCGGAGTTGGATATGACTGATTTTATGGAAAGAAAAAAAATAAAGACAAAATGAAATTAAAATAGATGTTTGTAAAAAAACGTACAAATTATTTCAGATCATATTTGTTTCTGTCACGATTTGGTTTTCTTTTCAATTGGAAATGAATTGCCTTTAAAATACAAGTGAAGACGAAATGGTGTGACATTACATTACGTGTATACATGAGGTAATATCATATTAGAATAACGATTTTCTACTTTCTACATACTGTTTTACTTGATTGCTTCAAATCCAGAATGTTTTTGGTCAATACGCAGTAAAAAGTCGATAGATCAAGCGTTATTTTCATATTTTAGTCAAATTAAAGTTTTACATTCATAAACAATACAAAAGAAGACAATGCCATGTCAAAAAAGAACTGGGCGTGAAAATAAAAATCGCCTACAAACAATAATTGCCGCATTCCTAAAACTCACAGCACAATAAAAACAATGTAGTTTAAATGGGCGCTCAAGTTACTGATAGTGCATTCATTGTCCTAGGGAAGAATAAATATACGATAAGCGATCTGGAGAAAGAGCCCTTGAAGTTGATGTATATACTTTAGAATACATTGGGTTCACATCAACCTTAGCATAGATGTAATTCAGGATCCCTACTTTTCTCTAAAAGACCATTTAGGGAAAGAAAAAAATGTAGAATCAACATGGATACATACGGATTGAGCGTACACTCAGTCTGATCTTGATCCATGTTGATTTCCAAAGCCATGTTGACCTTTTTTCTATATCCCCGCTGATACATTTTACCAAGTACAACCACCTGTATTGGTGAAATTGGACCAAAGAATTAGTTGAGAGATTCATATTTTTCATAGCATAATAAACATTTCCAACGTACATTTTAACACTTGCACAGCGCAATAAGAAGTTTTTGTCGCGTCGACAATATTTTATTAATGCTGGTGGTGGTCATGTGCGGATCCGGGCACTTTTCCCAGAGGTGTTCCAGAGGGGGTCCGACTGAATTTGCGCATGAAACATTCCTTATAAATTACTTTTTATAAATCCGAGACGGCGTTCGGGCCCCCGGTCAAAACTTTAGATCCACGCATGGTGGTGATGGTAATAGTAGTGATATAATCGCCGCTACTGCTGCTGATATTAATTTTGCTGATGTAACAGTTTTACTGCAACCATCATCCATGGTTTGTCTTTTTATTTAAAATTTAATATAAATAGAGTTTATAACCCAATTTACTTCTGCCCCTGCATAAAACACACATTCGCAAATCAATTCATCTGTAGATGACATGAAAAGCATGTCGCGAGAAATGATAAATACGACGTTTCTCACTGGGGAAACATAGCGAAAATACCTCTCGTGCTTTGATCTCTGTACAAATTTGCTCGGTAGGGAAAATCAAATGATATTTCGATGCTTTTCAGCAAAAACCTCGTAACTGCAGCTTAAAACAAGCTGCAGTTACGAAGTTTTTGTCGAAAAGCGGCGACAAATTTGCTCGGTAGGTAAAATCAAAGGATATTTTTGTAGCTCTCACGCTTTGCAGGCCATGCACATTTGATTTTTTTATTTTCCTTCTGTTATCTTTTATGCGTATCTGTGGACCACCTTATTCAAATTAATCAAAATTGTCAAATGATATTGCAATAGATATGGGCTAGCATATTCATGTCCGGACTTCCTAGTATCAAATACCTGAGGCGTGTTCTTTAGAGCGACATTTTTAAGATGCTTTATTATAAAGCTCTAAGGCCTAGATTCTGACCGAGGTGTTCCAAATATTCCATATTTCATACAATGACGACGTCATTTGTATGAAGTATGGAACATTACCATGGGATCATTCGGAAGAACTCTGTCAATTCTCTCTTACATGTGTATATTGTTTTACATACATGTAGTTAACAGAGGGGGAGGGGGGGGTCCGCACGAAGTATAGGGTATAGGGTAATGGCGCCTCCCATTGGGCGTCTTAAAATCTTGCTCTAAAGAACGCTTTGTCCTAAATCACCCTTAGAAATCTCAAGATATTTCAAGAAATCTCGCTCTAAAGAACGCACTTCAGCTGTGTGGCATCAATATGACTACAGGCAGTTTTCTATATCCTAGTTCAAATTTATTTGGTTCCAATTGTCGTGTAAAAGAAACACAACATATATCAATCTTTTTCGAAACAATAATATTTTAGACAGGATCAATTTTAGAAAGTAAGTGGATAAAGGAAAACCTAGCTTAGTGTACAGAATCTTCCCATTAGAGCATGGAAAGTGTTGAGTGAAAAGGAGAAAATGCTTGGTATCGGCATTTTTTCCTTTTCTCTCAATACTTTCTGAATCTTTTTATTTTACGGACGTAAAACCAAGGCATGGAAATAACTCAGCACTCATGGCTTATGAATATGAGAAAAAGGTATAGCTAATAAACATAGAAAGAATGTGTAAGGGTAAATAATTTTGATTGCTCAAGTAGTTTCCCAAACAAGACTGTAAATAGCCCCATATCAGGCCAAATGACCATAACTATTTACACGTAGTTGTGAACCTTTTCAATTTTGACCGGAATATGAGAAAGGGGCCCTTATGGTTTTTGAGTAACCATTATCTACATCATATGCTATTTGTAAGCACCGTCTGATAAGCAACAACGATGCATGGCAATTTGATTAAAATCCTGTGTTTACTTGCAGCGATATCTGACAGACTCTAGTTAGGGGTCATCTCCTATGACTCATGGAAAACCAAAATCGTTTATATTAACGCTAGCCAATTCAGCCGCTTGTTATATAATCATTTTCCATGATGAGCACTTACAAACACATGGTTCTGAACTAAAATGTGGAGTCTTCGTGGCCAAGCTTTCGGTTTGATTGCTTTCAGAATCTCGAAAACGTTTATTTGATTAGTCAGAAAAAAAGGTCTTTAAATATGACCCCTTATTGGTGCCTGTCAGATGTTACTGTAAGTTTACGCTAAATTTTAATAGATTTAGATGTATGATAACGTTGCCACATGTTATGACGAAACTGTTTAAGAACAGCATGGATTTTGATAAGACTGTGCGAATCCATTTTTTTTTTTTTTTTTTTTTTTTTTTTTTTTTTTTTTTTTTCCAAATGACACGAAGTCTCATTTTCAAGATTCCAGCTCAATTTACATTTTTGATAGATTTCGGTGTAGATTTATAGACCTTCATTAAACGTTTTATTGCGGTTTTATTAAGTCTACCTCACATAATTTATCACAAATAGTATTTACTTCTGATATGTTAACCCCAAATGAGAAATGACCCTTCTGGGAAAATAAGTTTTTTTTTTCATACATTTATATTTTTATGTCCTACAAATTTTGAATTTTGAAGAAATATGTAAATACCAAATACACATGTATGTATACCAAAATTCATGAATAAATGTCTTGTTTAAAAAGCCTATATTGCATTTGAGACCACCACACGCAAAAAACTATTCAAGACTCGTGTTGGTCTCTGAAAGTTTTTCATGGCCAGCAGCAACTGTTAGAGAGCAACTTGGATCCCTATTGGGCATGCCGTAAACACCTTTTTCGTGATACTGCCCAATTCTTAAAAATATACAAAACGTTGTTCACTGGTGGTGAACTCGGCCAAAGCGAGGGACGTTTTTTCGCGATCAATGTATTCCGTCGATGTTGTTATAAAATATCGTAACTACGGCTTTATCGAAGCCGTAGTTACTAGATTTTATAACAACACCGACAGTCTGTCAATACAAAACGGTAAACCCGGTCTGTTTTTAGACCAAGTTCATAGTCATTAGAACGAAAATCTATAAACTCACATTTAAACGCAAAATATCTATACCTTGTTGTAGCGAAAATTGTTTTAGTTCACTACCAGTGTTGTTGGAACACTTAAATTGTTGCAGACTACGACAAAAGATAAATAATGTTACAGTATGGCAAACAAGAAAAAACATGTAAGGAGACAAACATGGACTTTATACAGAACACGGTGAAACGAATAGAAAAATAGTCATAGGGAATCAGACAAGAAATAAGTCAATGGTCATAGGAAAGAAAACAAGAGTCTATGTTGTTGGAATAGATTGGTTAAATAGAGAAATGTTTGTATATAGATCCATAAAAGAATCCGTAATCAATGACCCATTGCGTTTTTAATTACAAACTAATGAACCGGTGACTGGATTAGAAGGTAAACGCGTTCGTTGCACTATTTTATTATTAAGGCCTAACATTCCATAACTAACATAAAGCTTTTGGGTAGCAATAATGTTGTAACTGCAGGATGAAAAGCACAAACATACAACGATTTGCCATAGAGATTTCATGTTTCTTATTATTATGTATGTGTATTAAGTGGGATATGGGAATAGGACCTTTATGAAAGTAGTTTCGTGTAATCTGATAAAAGGGCTCATTTCATTCTATTACAGCAGAAAACCGTAATATTCTGTCTAACATACCGTCATTTTTCTCCGAAAACTTCGAACTAAATCAATGTGTCGTCTATAGCAGCTTTAGATATAAACAGTCTACAGTTTTCTCTCTTCGAAAGTGTTTATGTATGTTCATGTTTCGAATTCGATATCTTGTTGAGCTCTGCTGTTTCTGGTCTGTTTTCCTGTATTTGGTTTAAGGTAGAATACCCGTTATGTGGCCATTTTAAGATTCATAAAACATCGGCTTTTTCCGAACGGCCTCGTTACGTATCCGAACCTATTCGGGCGGGGTCGTAAACATTCGGCGGTGGAAAGATCCACCGCCGAATGTTTTCGACCGCGCGCGAATAATTCCGACGTCGCGCGAATCTCGTTAGATGTGGACTGCCTTAAGGACCTCCCTGATGGTCATTTTTTGAGTGAAAGATTAATAATTATCCCATTACCAAACATTGACGCTTTTGGACGCCCCACAAAAAGGCTTTGGTAAACATTGTGGAAAATGAAGAAATTGCTTGTGACAAGCAATTTCTACATTTCCCACAATGTTTTCTAGATCTACCAAGAAAGACCAAAAATGTTAAATTTTGTTCAATAGAAATTGTCGTCTGCAACACCTATGAGTTTGCACTAAGCTGAAATTTTGTTGTTTGGTAATGGATTAAATATAACATTTGTCAAAAAAATGATTTAATAATCAGTAGTTATAGTACAGAGTGTCCCAAAAAAACGGAACCCTATTTCAAAGTCGAATATTTTAAAGCGAAAGCATAGAATCTAATTTTTGAATTTGCAGTACTAAAGATACATTATTTTTGCAAATGTGTTCTAAATTTCAGTTCAAAATATGTATTGGTTCAAAAGTTATATGAAATTTAATAAAGACACTAAAAACTCGTTTTAACACGAAATCGATATTTGCGTCTTGTTTGTTCGTAAAAGCGCACTGACGGTCAACTGTTGACTTCTTTACCGTTGTACAAGTACGTACCAGTTTTCTCAAAATTTATTAATATAAAAGTGCCGCATGTGCAAGTTGAGTCCATAAGGTGGTTGTTTGAAATAATTTTAACCCTTTCCCAGACCACAAAAAGTTAGGGTGGACTGGATTGAAAGCTGTTGCTGATGACAAAATTGACGCTGATAAAGGCAGAATTTGCGTAAAATACTGCACAGAAAATATAGAGGCAAAAGGAGAAAATGCTGGTGACCATTATTTTCTTCTTTTGTCTAAATACTTTCTCAAGCTAATTCTCTCATAGATGTCAAAACCAGGTCTTGTTTGGGAAAGGGTTGAAGTACTTGGCATTTGAGTGCTGACCGGCATGTTGTAGAGTAATAAAATAACTGCATATGATTACATGTATTATGAATCTTTGATACACTTTGATATTTTGTTTGTATTCATTTTTTGTTTAAGTTACACCGCAGCTCTACTTTAACAGTTTATTTGTTAGCGGGAAAGATGAAACGAAAATGTACTATTGTAAATAAAAAGTTTCGATATCACTTTTGTATTGTATTAATCAATTGTGAAGAGTCAAGTGTAGGCGCGCGCTGCGAACGGAAAGCTCGATATCGTGTTAAAATGATTTTCCGGGTGCATTCATTTGAATGCCAATATTTTCGAAACTAATTAACATTTTTCAACCAAATTTTAACTGCTGATAGGAAACTGTCGTTTCTATTGCTTATTGAAATTTGGTGGAGACATATTTCTTAATACATGAGCAATTCACTTTCAAAAATGGGTTCCGTTTTTATTGGGACACTCTGTATTACTGTAATAGGATACTGAATCGGAAACGGTGTCTAAAGTTTCTTCAAAACATGATAATTTTCACCACGTGATATCTTGGTAACAGACGCAGAAATTTGTAAAAGATGAGTGCTTAAATCTTTCTTCCCAGACGTCAAACTCAAAGTTTTTACCCTTTCCCGAATAAATGCCCTTTGCCACAACTAACTTGCAATGTTTGTTGGAAACCATTGGTGCAAAATTACCAGCTGTTTTTTTCTGTTGCCTCAATTTTTTGTGCTATAGTGTACAGAAATCGTTACTGATATAGAATAGTGGCCATTTTGAGATTAATAAAACATCGGACTTTTTTCGAGCACCGTGGTTAGGCCTACGTATCCGAACCTATTCGGGAGCGGCCGTAAACATTCGGCGGTGGAAAGTTCCACCGCCGAATGTTTACGGCGTCTACCGAATAACTCCGACGCCGCATGAATCTCATTAGGGGGGACTACCTTAACATCTGTGTTGACGCCTGCAGCAGCAGAATTGGACAATTCTAATGTTTTGGGAAGCAGGTTGACTGATTATATCTCGCTTAAAAATATAGATTTCATTGTTTACCATTCGTTAAAAGACTTGAACAGTGTGTTCACGATTGTACGTTTTATTGGCTGAAAAGATATCTTGCAATCAATACCTTATATTTTTACCACCAATGTTTTATTTACAAAATTTATGTCTAGTCTGATCGGCATTGGTCATTATTTTGGAAAGGGTTAATTTATTGAATCATCATGCCCAGGCCTAACCTTTCAATTAAAAGGATTCTTAAACTTAGCAACGACTTCAAAAGGTTGGAGTATTTAAACTGGATTAGTTTTAACAAAAATTGGTAAAGAGGGCTAAAATCTTGGTTGAATTAGGATTTGATCAACCCTTTCCCAAACGGCAAAATGTTAGGGTGATCCACTTCAAAAACTGCCACAAATGAAGAAATGGGTGTTATTAAAGATAGGATTTGTGCAAAATATGGCACAGAAAATATTGAGACAAAAGGAGAAACTGCTGGATATCAGCAGTTTCTTCTTTTGTTTCAATGTTTTCCCAAGCCTTTTCTATTAGGGACGTCAAAACCTGGCCCCGGTTTCTCGAAAAAACTTAAGTATATTCTAATGAGAACATGCTCAACTTCAAAGGAATACTCTCCTATGTTGGAGGGTATTCGATTGAAGTTCACGAGGATTTCGTGCAATTTGAGCATGGTGCTCAGATTTGAGCACGAGAATGTACTTAAGTTTTTTCGAGAAACCGGGGCCAGGTCTGTTTTGGGAAAGGGTTAAGCTTGAAGCAAGTGGTTCGCGTGGGTCCGAAACAAAACACCACATGATTTTGTCTGTGAAATGAAACATTACAAAGCCCTTTCTCAAACGATTCCGACGTCCCTAGTAAAATAAGCCCGGGGGATTTGTATGGATAGAAGAAATTGTTGATATTTGCAAACACCTCTTTTCAATTGATACTATAGTTGTCGCCACATCGTATGGCACAATGTTTATGTTTTGTTCAAATGTAATTGAACGTTAAAGAAAACATAAACACGTGCCATACGATGTGGCGACAACTGTAGTATACAAAATGGTTTACATATATTTTTCAATTTTGAAATAAGTTATTTTGTCGTCTGCAACCCTCGGAATGTTTTTTTATTATTTGAACGTTTGGAAAAAGAAAAAGAGAAAATTCCACCAAGTACAATACCAAATTTTCGCTCATTACTAAGACCCAAAACGGGAAAATCCATCGTGTGAAATGCATACCCAGTAAAAGAAATATAGACTATACAACAGAGGATTATTATCTTTAAAAAGAAACTTAGTCCTTTCCCATACTATCCATTGTTTTGACTACACAATTTGAAATAAATCAACTTTTGAAAAAAAAGATGAAAGTCTACATTCAAAAGGCGAGGATGCTCATTTGTGGAGAAAACTAGTTTTTCGTATACCACATATCTAGATACAAAAAATATCATCATTTAACCAAATGATCAAAGAAAATTAGTAAAGTAATATGATTTATATTAGATTTGACTTTTGAAAATATTTTTTGAAAATGAAGAAATTGCTTGTGACTAGCAATTTCTTCATTTTTCACAATGTTTTCTACCCGAAAACTTATGCAATTTTAAATTTCGTCGGTATCAAAATGTCGGCTGCACCTTCTTTCAATTTAGAAAAGCTTAAATTTTCTTGTTTGTGAATGGGTTAAGGAAAGCAAATATTCTGCAGGTGCGGAATTGTACATTTTTGTGAAGAAAATGAGTTATTTCTTAGATCAGCGATAAGACAGGAAAGGCATTATTAACAATTGTCATTTTTGTATTTGTATAAACTGTAATTTTTCTGGCCGGGCTTGTTATCTTTTGTATATATGTAATTGTCAAATTATACCGATTCCAAACTAGACGTTTAGTAGGCAATCCAACAGAAGGCAGTATAATGAAATTTTGTGTGAAAATATGAACATGTTGGTTGCAACAACAGATTTTAACTAAAAACGTAACTATAAAGTGTGTGTTTTCTATTATAGAGGCATCAATGTTTTTCTTATCTTTTGCAACATCTTTAAATTGGGATCAGACTGAAATTTTTATGTTTGGGAAAAAGTTTAAAAGTTTCCCTTTCTCTTGAGCTTATCGGTGTATTGTCGTAAGATTCTTTGACAATTGCCAAATTTACAATACGCACACCGAAACTTGGGTTTTTTCAGTGAAGAAATTGAAAATTGGTCGAATTAACTGATCAAAAGATTAAGCTTTTTGTCGTTGCTAATGTAAACTTTCATTTCCTCTTTAAAATAAAACTCTTTTCGTTGTCGTTTGATGCATTGTTCGTTTGTCATTCATTTTCATACTTTTGAAAGTACAAAGAAACTTGAATAGAATTGGCAACTGAAATGTGCCACAATGCAAACGAATATATGGCGCATATCAAATCGTTAAGCACATTTTGTTGAAGATTTTAGTTTTAGGCAATACAAATGATGCCTTTTCCTCAGTCTGATTTCCGTTGTTTTATCTTCAATGAATGCAACCTTTATTTCTTATTAGTTACTTATTTTAGATATCCTAAATGTACAAAGAGTTCTTGCAGTTATTCATTTCTCCCAATTTTCTTTATTCATCCGGTAAAAGACATCAAAATGATAGACTGGCCCAAATAAACAAAAACTGTTGACACAAAAAAATGTCATAGAAACAGAATTTGTATGTCTGGAATCAGTTAATATTTAGGGAAAATGATAAAGTGTAAGTCATCATCTCAGCATTTGATTCATTTCTCTCAATGTTTTCCAATGCTTTCAATGATAGGGACGTCAAGGAACACAGACAAAAATTAAACAGGAGCTGAAACATATCAATGTTTTCCAATTTCAAGCTGCTTTAAACTTGTGTGATATATCTCACGATAAATGACCTGACAGAGCTTCCATAGCTAATAGCTAGAGAAGCTCTGCCAGGTCATTTATCGTGAGCTATACACATTTTTTATATTTCATTACAGTTAAGCTTCACAGACGATTATGATACTGACATAAAATTTGACGTGGCTTAAATTCTTGAAAATTCTGACCAATAAAGGAGAAAACGTGTTTTACAAAGAATTCTCTGTAAGGAACATCGAAATGCTGTCTCTGAAGGGTGTACATATCGATGATTCAGCGCGAAACAGTTGGCAGTTACAACTATTTCGCGCTGAGGCATCGATATATGTCTATTGACTTATATAAGTACAAACCAACATAAAAGCCGTTAAACCCTTTTCCAAAGACAAGACCCAATTTTGACATTTCTTATTATAAAGATATGGGAAAACATGGGGGACAAAACAAGAAAATGCTGAAAAATCAGCAATATTTTCCTTTTCCTGCAATACTTTATGTGCTACTATGTACATACATTCTGTAGGCCTATTCATTAACATCTGTTGTGTTGTCTGCTGCAGCGTTGAATATGTAACACCCTGTACCATATTGTCGTTTGGGAGAGGGTTATTACTGAAACATTATCTATGGAATGGAATCAAAAAAGCGGTTATGTATTTTACGACAAATAAACATTACCAGCATGCATTGATAGAGATTGAGGAAACTGCATGTGTTAAAGAGCCGTAATCTGTATTAAAAACTGAAAAGTTCAAGTAGGAGTTTTCTCCCTTCTTTAGTCGGCAATGTGATAACCATAGACACCAATGACTCGTTTCATTATACTAAAGTCTTACGTATATATAATTTTAATAATCTTGAACTAGAAACGGGAAAATGAGCTTACATAAAACCTTTCCAAAACATGATCTGCTTTAGACGCCCCTATAAGAAAGACTTTGGAAAACATTGGTTGAGGCATACGAAGGAAATGCTGATATCCAGCATTTCTCATTTTGCCTCAATATTTTATGTGTTATAAAGTGCACCTACATATTTTAAGTCTTTATTTGAATTAACATTGATTGTGTCGTCTGCAGCAGTATTCAAATCGAACAAGTCTAGAATTGCGCCGATCGAAAAAGTGTTAGAAATTCCGAAAACAATATTCGTAATACGTGGATTTGTATCTAACCTGGCCCAGCAGTGCATGTGTAACCCAAGTATTAAAGTCACACCACAAAAGTTGCACCCTTTCCCAAAATGATGCCTGTTTTACATCCCTGTCAAAGGTTGAATGGGAAAATCTTAAGCGAAAGAAAGAAAACACTAATGACTGTATCCATTTCTCTTTTCATCTAAATGCTTTCTCTGTTTCAAAATACTTTTCTTCTCGTTACATTATATTTCTATTGACGACTGCAATTTTACGACCGAAAACTAATCAGACTAAAACTGTTTTGAATGGAGAATTAGGAAAGATTTCAATGGTTAGAATACAAGACGAAACAAAATCTTTCATATTTCCTCTAATTTTTATACGTGTATTGTAAAGTCCTAGCATTGAATATAATTCCAATGACATTAAACACTCTATGACTTACATAACCATGGCACCTTTAGTCCAGTCATGATATAATATCACATGTTTACAAAGGATGGATTGCAACAAGGGCTCAAAAATGCATTTTTTAATTCTGTGAATTGATAGCGTTACATAATAACTTAAATTTGTATGTGTAAAAATTCTGATGGGGACTTATTTTTTAGAAATAATGGCTAACAAAGTGGGTGGGGTAAATTCACACGAAAAGCAAGCTTTTACTTTGAAGTTGAACAACTTCTTCTGTATAGATCAGATCAAAATGAAAATGTGCATGTACTTTTAATGGATAATACATTTCAGGAATCATTATCAATATAGATCTAGATCTATATCAGTTTGTTGATTTTCTGTATTCGTTCTTCTGTCAATCTCAGATTTTGTTTATTTTTGATTTACTAACTTTACAAAACTATCTCTATAGCTTTTATTTTTGTTTTGAAATGTCATGATAGTTTGTGAACCTAATCCCATATAAATAAGTAAATATGTGCAAAATTTGAGTTGAATTCATTAAATGGAACTAAAGTTATTTGACCTTGACCTTCATAGGTCATTCTAAAAAAAATCAATTTTCCTTATTTTTCAGCTTTATCTTGATATGAAATAGGCTTATAAAGTATATTCCAATAATTATGTAATGTCACAGATTTAATCGTACTGATGTTCTAAGACAGTTCCATGCTAATTTCATAGTAAACCTTGACCTTGGCATACAAAACAATAATGATCATTGACAAGGAAATTGTCCACTTGCCTCTTCAAAATTCAGTATTATCATGTGCGTCAAGGTCAAGATCAAATACGAATTTGCGATAGAACTAAGTAATTACAGTAAGGATAATTACTTATGACAATGACATTATTTTTTGAAAATTCACTTTCTATAGTAATTGAAATGATAAAATTGAGCTAAAAATCCTAAATGTAAGATTTTAAGAATAACCTTTTAAGGCCAAAAAAAACTTGGTTTATGCAATGTATTTGATTCAAAGTTTACACATAGTTAGCTTAATTACGAGGGACGGTCGGAAAGTAGTTGGACTTTTGACTAGTTCTCTAAAACCATTCAGCTTTTTAACACAATTATTTCCACACTGTTTGAATAAATTTTCCATCTATGTCTATGCATTTTTTTCATTTTCGTAGGAGCTTTATTAATCCAACTATCAGCCATGACGTATACCCACTGTAATAGGTACAGTGTAACAGCCGGTATCAAAGGCGCCCTGGTCTCAAATTTCTTCCCAACAAGCATTTTCTTCAGTTCTAGACACAAATAAAAGTCACGTGGGCCGAGGTCTAGGCTATAAGAAGGTTTAAACAGCTATTGTAATGTGTAATAGTTGATAATCTCCACTGTAGATGCGGTGGTATGGGAGCTTGCGTAATCATGAAGTAGAAAAAAATTTTCTTTGCTAATCTGGGACGCGTTTACTTCAACATTTATTTTTAGATTTTTTCTGAATCATTTCAGAATTGTAACTGGCAATGACATGTTTTACCATTTGTCATGAAATGAGTAACTATCAATCATCGTGAATCCAATAAAGCAATAAACATGACTGCCAACCGAAGGTAACAGCTTCATCTTTTCAGGGATGGGGAACCAGCTCGTTTCCATGACTGCTTTGACTACTTTTTCATCCAAAGTTCGGAATTATGAACCCTTATTTAATCTTCAGTGATAATGTAGTTCAAAAACTTAATTTCGTCGCGATCAAAATGACGAGAATGTTCTTTTGTATTGGTTACCTTGTTGTTTCTCTAACAAATAGCCTATGATACATAAAACACCTATCACATATAAGTGGACAGAATCTTGTATATATACAATTATCTCTGAAAATAAACTGACCACATTATTGGCAAATGGATGAAGATTCCACCAATATAAAATATGTTTATACAATTCCAAATAGAGGGACAGCAGCACGAAAAGTCCAACTACTTTCCGACCGTCCCTCGTATATGGAATTATGTTTCACAAGATATCATTACAATTTATACAAAAACAAAAGCTGTAGAGATAGTTCTGTAAAGTTTGTAATAAAAAATAAGCAAAATCTGAGATTGACATAATGGATACAGAAAATCAACAAACTAATATATATGATTAATGATTCCTGAAATCCTATGTCCTTGATATATTGAAAGTTCGTGCAAAATTTCAT
This sequence comes from Fragum sueziense, assembly GCA_963680895.1. Classification (NCBI taxonomy): domain Eukaryota; kingdom Metazoa; phylum Mollusca; class Bivalvia; order Cardiida; family Cardiidae; genus Fragum; species Fragum sueziense. The sequence continues at coordinate 53,164,770 of OY804594.1, read as the reverse complement.
CTTGAACTGATCTATACAGAAGAATGTATTCAACTTCAAAGCAAAAATTTGCTTCTCGTGTCAATTTACCCCACCCACTTTATAAGCCATTATCTAAAAAAAAATAAGACCTCATCAGAAGTTTTACACATACAAATTAAAGATATTATATAATTCTATCAATTCACAGAATTTAAAGAAAATCCATCCCTTGGGTGATTTTGAGCCCTTGTTGCAACCCATCCTTTATGAATGTAGACAACGCAATATAGTACTCAGAAACTACTGTAAGTTTGTATACGAATGTTCCAATATTGCTGGTGCTTCACAGCTGCAATACTCAAACCAACACACGCATCACACTTCATTGAAAATTAATAACGCTTTTCGTTTTTTTCCCATTGCTAAATTTTGTAAAAAATAGCGTGACCAGACAATAAGCATTTTGAAAGCATAGCCAACATATCGCTTGTATTAAGCTGCAGATATGGGGTTTTCGTTAAAAGTGACGATATCGTCGTTGTCAAACAAATACTCGATCGCAAAATCGAATGGTTCAAAATGCCAGTTGACCGTTTCATCTCGAAACTACAGCACAATATATTAATATCTTTTAATAAATGTATAAGCTCAAGCTCGACAAATACGTAGTCTGCGCCCACTGAGTGTAAGAAAAGTTCCTGGGTGTCAATAAAATATCTTCTCTGCTTTTCAGTTTACCTCTAAGAAAAGAACGGTGAAAAACTGTCACAATCGTTCAAAAGGTTATATCACTCAACCCTATAGTCTAATGTTATGGTACTTAAATTTACATTTTTTTCTCATTTAAACAAACAAGACAGGTTTCTTAATTTTCCATACATTTTTGCAAGCATTAGCTGTCCTACACCTGCAAGATTCTATCCATCACATGCAAAATTACAATATTTTGAGTTCGATTGTGTTTTGTTTGCATTGGTAAATTTCGTAAACATGTGCCATATTGTTGTGACCAGACTATAAAACGAACAAATGTTCTTATTCTATATACACTAGCACTTTTAGCACACATACTAGAATTCAAACGACCATCATCTGTCACAGCACGAAGATTCCTCTTTTAAATCATCTTTATGTAATTTAATGCTATCTTCCGTTTTGATGAAAAACTGAAAAAGAATAACAGAGATATATATTATATAGATTTAGTCTACATGTTTATGAAAGACAGTTTGATTAGAAAAACATTATATCGTATTTCTTGTCTATAAAGTCCTTTCTAATACTTTGAAATCTTATAGTGGCCCTATTTGAAAGCTGTCGGGAACGATAAAACGGATGTTAAGATTTTGTATACAACATAGCAGAGAAATGATTATTGAAACAAAGGGGGTAAATGCTGGTTATCAACCTTTCCCATTTTTGCCTTGAAGTTTTCCCAAGCTTTCTCATGGATGTCAGAATCGAGTCTTGTTTGGAAAGGGTTAACAGAAATATTAAGAAAGGGATAATTGGAAATAGCGTCAACGCTTTTCTTTGATTAATATCAATAAAAAGCAATCGCAAAAATCTTCTGGCAGTAGAATTTTTTTTAAAAAAATCCAGTAATTTAAGTTGTTTGTTGTTGCTGTTTAAAAACATCGTTTTCGCGCAAGAAACAACATTAAATTTCATTTGTCATAAAACCAATCTTAAGCATTGCAAAGATAACTGACATTATTATCTATTATCTAAATACCCTTTCTCTATTCCTATAGACTTTCGTGGTAAGGTTTTCGAATGCCTTTTCTACGTTTATGTTCCTCTTGGCGCTAACAGGGATGAATTCTACATTGCTGTGATCAGCCATCTAAAATAAATACATGTTTTGATGTTCAAAACAATAACAAACACATTTAGTGATTAAACTTACAAAACTTGATATTCATCCTATTTCATAAGATAGCACTACATGTTTAACTCACAGTTTGAAATCTAGATAAAAAATACAGAAATTAGTCTGATTGTTTGAAAATCATTCCAGTGTCAATGTTATTGAAAAAAAGTATTCCATTCCTAATTTCCTATTTTAATTGTGATTCTAAGTATATTTACCAAACATGAAATCTTTCTCTCTTTTTATTGCTTTTTAGATTAACATTTTGGGACTCATAGCTAAGCAGATAAGTGCAAAAATCATGCATTTAATGATGCAAGCATCAAATTTGGCACATACATTCATAAGACCATGTAGTTTCATAAAAACCCGTTAGCCACTCAAACATTCAAGATTGCCGCCATTTTTCAAGATGGCCGCCATTGCCGATTTGAAAATATCGTTTTCACTCTAAAACCTGATATAATTGACCGATTTTTGTAATTTTTGTACCAAAATGTATGTATTTAAAAACAAGAAATCAGAATTTAAGCATAGTTTATGCATAAAATCCCTCCTTCATATGTTTTTTTTTTAGCAAAACTGGGCAAAATAAGTGGAAATTATCAACCTTTAGGCATATTGTTTCGTTCCAACAAAAATGTAGTTAAGTTCATGTTGACCTTCTTTTTTTTTAACATTAGGGTCATTATGATTTCTAGTAACGGATATGGGAAGCTGTTTTTCAATACGAAGTATTATACTTGGTACCATGATACCTTTTGTTTTGGTCAGAAATAATGTGACGTAGGACGCAACGGTGTATGTTCCTAAGTTAACTCAAACCTGGTTACATAGATTATCTAGCATTGGTCTCCTAAAATCGTTACATACATAGTTTACCAGCATGCTTTCCTGGAGCGTCAGCATTTACATCTGCAAAATCCAGGGCAGGGTAGGCTAAACCGATGGCATCAATCTTTTCATGCATTCTTGCAGCAACAGCAATTGATGGAAGTGATTCCAGACAATATGCCAGGTGCTGCTTTATTTTTTCCATTCCCATTCAGGGGGGGGGGGGGGGGGGGGGGGGCTCAGTACTTCCATTTTCTGACCCCCATGTGTATTCTGCTTGGTGAACATCAGGCTTTGTGTATATTCCAAAGTTGCGCTGGTTTGGTATATTGCATAATATAACTTAGTATGCAAATATTTCCAGTCTCCTACACTGGCAATAAAAAGAGGTAGATTTAGTCTTATATACGGATGACCAATGTTCTTGATCTGTTTTGCCAATTACTATCTGGATAGCAGATAGCAGTCTCTTGTCCTATCTCGTAAAGCTGAAACAACATCACAGCTTGTGAAGGCATGAACTACAGGAGTATCTCCCACTTTCTCTCGCTTTATTCCCAAAACAAATACAATGTATTGTATGTAGTGACATCAACCATCAAGTAATACCCTAACCAAAAGCTCTTCAACACCAATATCATTAATATGATAAGTACATCTTTGCACTGGCTTAATCATCAAATACATTATTCCCTCGAGTTTGGTTATGCACATCTCTTTATTCACTTGATACAATATGACAATATTTTGCTGGCGTATCTGAACAATTTGTTCAGCCAGAAATTGGAAAGTCAGAGTTGTTCTTATTGTCCCCAAGACATAAATGCTTTACTTAGGTGGACTGTCTTCGGTTAGTTACTCTGTAGTTGTTTATGCTTTAACCTAGTTTTAGATTCTAGGATGCTGTATCTGTATACATTGAAAATGAACTCGATTGACATGAAAACCAATGAAGCTTAAACTGATCCATCAACTATGATGGCATAAACTACCGGTCTTGTATCTGCAACTGCAGCTATGGTTTCCAGATATTGGGCATTTTGGGACTTAGTATTGGTGTGAAGTTTTCAGCTCCAAATAAATGCAACTGGGAAATATCTATTTTTATAAGGAAAGATTTATATGAGGTAGCTTCCTCATGATAAGCAAGTTACGAACAACTTCGAGAAAGACTGACAATTTTGTTTTATGATCTTTAGCTTTCGATCACGAGGAGCTGGTGCCCGTGTTATCAAAGATCTTAAGACCACGTTTTTGTGTAAACTGCGTGACAATACATTTGATTGCATGAGAAATCAGATTGGACCAATGAGATTTGATATTTCAAGTAATTACTCAAAACATAATCGTACGATCGTTGATAATACGGGCCCCTGATTCTGAATTACTTAATTCTGAAAAAGAAGCAAGGTAAATTGGACTACGAGGTCAATAGAAGTGACCTTCATCACGATTGTCTGCAATCCATGTTAATGCAATAATTCAAGTAGGTTCCTCCAGTATGGCATTGGATTTGACCGTTTCAAAAGCACCTGGGGTGACTATAATATCATCTTTATGTAAAGATTAAGCAGTTCTGGATTTTCCTCATAAAAAATGATTTCTCTTATCTGTCATGACAAGGTGCGTCTTTCCAAAATAGTTGAAGAATAACTATTGACCCCAGGCTGTCTATTCATGGTATCTAACCTGTCGATTGTGATTGATCATGGGGAAATTCATTTATTCAGATTGAAAGACCTGAAGACTACTGAGTTCATTTGTTTAAAAGATAACTTGTCTCGAAGATAAATAGGTATCCAACGTGAATAGTATACAAAGTAAAAATAACAAAAGGGTATGGGTGTACTCAGCGTTTGATAGTTCAACGTAAAAAATAGGAGTTGCGCGTTGCGCGCATAAGAAATTGGGCATATTTTCAATTTGATTGCAGATAATTTAAGAATGACTAGACCGGTATGTACAACAGTTTACTAGATACTCTGGAGCGGAGGTTCATTCTTTCATGTTTGATTATCTTCTGACAGACTGTAAGAGGAGTTGCACACATAAGACATTGACAAGGACAAAAACAGATGGAGGAGCAGACAGACAGACGACCAGTGCCATAACATTATACGACCATTCAGGCGTATTAAAATGAAATTGTACACACTCAATATGACGTGCCTGGCGCACAAGGCCAAAAAATAATGGCATTTGTCATCATGTTCATTAGTTGCATTGCCATATTATTTATAGACACATTTGATTTGACTTGTACAGATAACTTTTGATATGTGAACTGGTCATGTTCTAGTAACAATAGAAACGTACAAATATTGTGATTCGACAGTTCCACTTGGAACTTTAGGAGCTCAATCAGCATCTACAATAGCGCAAGCCCAACCAAGAAAGTGTATTAAAGTATCAATAGATCTAAAAGCACCAATTTGAATATGTTGACTATGAAGCATGATAACAAAATTGTCTTCATCCTTCTGGCAACTGCCATTGAATCATTTTAGCAATTGCGAAGATATGTTGATTAGCAGTAATGACATGAATATGACCAGGTATTGTTGCCATAGAAAGAGCTTCTTCAAGCAGAAGAAGTTTTGGGGCAACAATTCAACAGCATATCCTTATTTATGGATACATAGTGTGCCAATATAAGGTTACATTGAAATCCAAACCAATGATTTAGGCCAGATCATACTTCTCCAGGCATTTCTTAGCTGAAGTATTGGTATGAGATCTACACCATTTTTAGTATTCAGCCCCATTTCCGCTGATTTGGCTCTCCTTCGTTTGAACATCTTGTCCTATCAGATGCAGCTATCTAGTTAATGCATATAACAAACAGTATGCAGTAGGACAGACATTTTACAATATAAATATATAGCTCACTAGGTTGCATATTGGACACTTTACAATCGTCCAAATAAAAATAAAATTTTGCTAAACTAACACTGCACCCTTTTCTAGGTTTCACAGCAGTGCGGTTTTCAATGTGTGCCTGGTTGATTCATAACATTCCTTCGTACATTTTCAAAGAAACTTCTCTGTCGGCGATGAAGCAATTAGGAAGTAGAAGACTAGTAACGATCCTGGAATACTCTTCGGGAATAATGAAGATTTTTGCTGCAGAAAAATAGATTAAGATATAAGAAAAGGATTTTTCGGATAAATTGGCGGCCATGTTGATGAAAAGCGGCCATATCGACCCATTAACTACAACTTTTTGCCATTTTCGTCATCCCTTTACACATTGCAGTAATTCCCGATTTCCCGAGAATCCGCCCTTAAAGTCGATACAAAGTTTGTAGGGGTATAATTCCTATCATGATTTGGCGGCCATCTTGAAAAATGGCCGCCATGTTTGAATTTCAGGTGGCTAACGGGTTTTTTTCTGAAGAGTGACCCAATATGAATGTTTGTGCTAAGTTTCATGCTTGCATCACTAAATGCATGATTTTGATGAAAAATCCAATTTATCTGCTGGGCTATCAATCAATTATGTTCAAAATGAAGTAATACAGGTTTACCAAGCGTGCATCTGTAGCAGTTATGTGTCTATGTGTGTCTGTCAGATCTATTTTATTGCCCGCCAAAAGTAGTTCCGGTTGTACATCACAGTGCTGCAACAATGAACAAGTGAAGAAATGACAAAAAAGAAGCTTTTGGATAAGTGCAATTATGGAATTTCGTAATTGTATGCCTTCAGATGAAGAATCTTATGATTATTTGATATTCATATGCTTTAGAAAAAAAGTTTTTGATATTCAAGCATTGATACAACCCGAGATTGTTCGTAGCTGACTTCAATATTGTCTTAATACAATTTAAGACATCTAAGTCATAGGTACTGGAAGGTGTGGTATATTAATATTTTTTATAAAACACGCCAAATTAGCTTTTATCTAAATACTTACTGTTCTAATCAGATCTATCCATTCTTTAATGTGCTCTAATGTTTCTTTACGTGAAAAATCAAATACCAGAAGAATTCCCTGCAACATATACATATAGGCTAATCATTATCATTGTATTCATGATTCATATGTTTTATAATCTACGCAATAAAGTTATATATTCAAGAAAATCAAGAAAGGGGGTGCAATAATTGTGAGGAAATTAATTGCTTATAAAAGGAAATTACGTGTACATATTTGTAATATTTACTTCATAAAGTAATATTTTTGTACCATTGACGTTTCATTTGTAAGATAACGACTGTCGCCTACTATTGATTTGGCATAATTTGAAAATATTTCTGTCAAGAAAAAGAATCATTTAACAAATACATGCCAGGTACCTGAGCTTTTCTGTAAATGCTCCTTATTACTGTCTTCATATTGGCTTGGCCGGCAGTATCACTGGATAGAAAATAAATGGACGCATTTCACCATGGATACAAATAGTCAGTATGGCTCGGTTCCAGTGCTCGAATTGACATTGAAGTTGGTCGTTTTTTTAGAAATTACATAATTGTATGCCTACATTAATTTTTTCAACGACAGTTCTGTCGAAGCTCAGAAAGGTTTTTATTGGAGCGCATTTATTCCAATATAAATTTTTGTAATTCTTTTTAATTATGACATTTGTCTTCTCCAACGACGTTAGACCACAGTTAAATGAGAACAACATGGTTCTTTACCTTTTTCCTCGGGTATATTTTAACAAAGATAACACCTACAGGAAGGGTTTTAAAGATTTTGTTGAATTAATGTTTGACTGTAAAAATTGTAAGAAGCATTTTATGAATAAAGCAGTCCTTCAAAGGACTGATGTTCAATTTTGTTCTTGAAAATAATAATGTACAAATCAATTTCCTAATTGAGCGATAGCCGAATTTGTCTTCGGACAAAATTTAAGGGGGAATGCTCCAGTTTTTCGGAACATTGTAGAAAATAAAACGTTTCGTACCATATAATGTTTCGCTACCATATTTTCAATAATGTAACACGTCATTACAATTTACCATTTTCGATGGTAAAAGCGTATTTATTATGCGAAACTGATTTCCTCAAGATGGAAATTGATTATTTAGAGCAAGACAGTTGTAAGTGTGTACGCAGTTACCACTGTTTTGCGTCATTTTATTCATGTTTAGGTGATAAAAAATGCTGTAATTCACAAATAAGTGCGCTGACCTATACATTTTCTTTTTGAATTATTACCAGGACATGTTGCTTAATACAATGATGGAGTTTTATCAAATTCTATTATGTAGAACTTGAAATATATGCAAATTTTGACATAAAACACTTCACCTTCGTTGATCGAATTGAACACTTGGGCATGCTGTTTTATTTGCTCGCTTATAATAGCACTTGTTTTGGGGTTTCTGTTCTTATTAAATGTAAGACGTTACTTTAAATCCGTTTTCGGGACTAAACGTTTATTATACAGCATAAAATTCAAACAAGATCGCTGACCATCCATTTTCATTTTTTTTTTTCAATTGGTTATAGCATGTTATTTCAACATACAAAATATAAATAAATTATATTATTGGGAAAACATTTAGAAAACTGGAGCATTCCCCCTTAAATGGTTTTTTATTTGACTAAGTCATAATATTTTTTTATGTCTCGAACGATGTTTGTTATTAGCGAATGCTGATTACTTACTACACATATAAATTTACTGTTACATCTTTGACGTGAATAGTCTTTTTTATGTACTCTGTACCTAAAATATGAAAATTATATTACAGATCAGCAATATACAGTAACTGATAATCAAACATTTATAACCTAAATATGTACAAAAATGCCATTTAATATATAAGTTTTTTCTCTATCTTTCGGATAACTTATTGTTTCCAGGAAGGTGTTTTTCCACGATTGACATAATATATTATACATGCACGTATTTCTCATTTTAGTATAATTAAGTTAAGCTGGGACATTGATTCAAAGGGATATTTGCTCCCCATTGTTTGACAAAAAACATCATGCCATTCACCCACTATTTGGATGTGCCAACATACATGTATATATACCATGCTCTGTTTTTCTCTCCAGGATGATATTTTCTCATATTTCACTGTTATACTACTTATGACAGAACAACTGTCTTTGCAATAAAAACATGACTCCTTATTCAAGAACTGCCCCGTCGTATACCTGCCTACCTCGTGTTTGAATATAACTTGGTCCGAATGTTCCATGTGCGAATCTCTGTAATAACGAACTTTTCCCACTATACTGATCCCCCATCACAACAAGGTTTACTTTCATCAGTTTCGTCGTCGTCATCTTACTTGGCATCGTGATGGACTACTAGGCTACCTTTGTTTCTTTCCCTCTATTCATGGTTTAATGGGTTCTTTGAAGACATTAGCATACAGGCATGAGATCTACCTACAAGTGGAAGAGAGAAGGTGCTTATATAACACGATTAGATGTGTAGTGTGAATAATGGATTATTTACATAGCCACCAACATACATGTTCAACATTCTAATCGTCTTCTAAAATGACGCTCTCCCATGCTAATTCTGTGTGAAATTGCTATGGTAGTCCCTAAAATAATTATCATCTCTTGATACAGTCATGTTTATTTCATTTACACGTTGTTTTCAATGAACACAAGTCTATAAGTAGTTCACTCACACTTCAATTTCACAAACATGTTGCCCAAGATCATAATTGTTACGAGTCTAGTTTTTCAAATGACTCTTATTTGACCGTGAGGTGTGATAGACATGATAGATTTCCTCAAGGGAAGTATAATGTAGATTCACCAATGTATGCATACCCTGGGACCTGCTTAACATTGATATGAAAATGGTACATAATTATGTTACTGTTAATGTTATGCTTTACACACGAAACCATGGATGAAGTGATATCAGTGCAAAACCACCACAACTTACACACTTGTGGATATCTTGGACAAAACAAATAAGATACTTTTTATGAACACTTCGGCGTTGATTGACTTCAACATAATTACAATTATAGCGAGTCATAGTGCATACGTTTCTCTTGGCAATCATCGGAGTATCTAAAATGCATGTATATATCTTTTATTTTCATTGTCTGAAAACTCAAAAACGTGTTCATTGGCGTATCAACGTGACAAACAGTATGTGTTTATCTCGTTGGTCATGTTGGACATATATGATCTGATAACGTTGTGATAAAACAAATGATATCAAGTATATTTATATTAATGAACACTGATCATCATGTGAATATTTAGATGATGCAAATAATTTAAAAATCCAAGTACATTCATACAGTTCATTGAGTGTATTTTTAAACATTATCTTTTTATTTGTTTTTCCTAGATACAACTGAAATATGGTGGTAGTGTCAGTGACGTCGATGTCAATCTGACATTAGAAGTATATCATGCCTTCTTTGTATCAAACCATTTTTATCCAATCTTCTTCGTAAGACGGGACATACTTCTGACTTAGGTGTATGATTGTGAATGTACTGGTGCGAATTGGGAATGCTAGTAAAGAATGGCATATGTTATGTGATTTTAAAGGCCGAATGTGATTCACGCCATAGCTCGAGCAATTTGACGTCATTTTCGCAGCAATAGTCTGGTCATCTACTGGGCTGGTTATCGTCCTTGTTATTTATTTATAGAGTAGTACATATCAGAGTCGTTAACCAGCCAAGAGGACGGTCAGGCTATTGCTGTGGAAATCACATCAAATGGCTCGCGCTACAGCGAGAATCGAAGTCAGCAAAAGTTATTAAAGCTACCGATTTACACTGTCCAAAATAATTAATCGGAATTTGATGGCATGGTATTTTGTCCGTAGGCGTATGATTGCGTATATATATATTTCTTGTCTGTTCTTAAATTAGCCTACGTAAAAAATATGAGTTGTTTACCAATACGTCAGATGTCCACGGGATGTGTATCAGATTTTGTATTATTTTTTTACAGGGACCACAAGTTTGTCATTCCACGTTGATTTCCGTAAGGGAAGGTCATTTCATCGATGCCTTTTCGCTTTGATTTTTAATGAAAATTAAAGGAAAGATATATTCTTTTTTAAATGCAATTTTGCAGAAAAGAAGCATCACAAGAATCATCAAAATGTGGCTTGTGAGCTTAGAAAGCAAGAAAAATGTGTACTTAAAAGCATGTTCAAAACTTGGGGGGAAAATAAGCATTGTGGTCTAACACAATTCTTCTGATACTAAACACAGGCGACGATCTCGTGACTTTGTTATGATATGCTTTCCTAACTTATGTAAACAAAAATGCTCGGTAAGTACTCACTTTTCTCAATTTTTGAATCAAATACTTAGATACCATTCGATACGTCACACTTTATTAAAAATAAGCAAAATCTGAGATTGACAGACGGACGAATACAGAAAATCGACAAACTAATATAGATCTACATGATTAATGATTCCAAAAATCTTCTTTTCTTAGTACATTGAAAGTACGTGCAAAATTTCAATTCAGTGCCATGCATACAGAAGAAGTTATTTAATAACTTCAAAGTAAAAATTTGCTTCTCGTGTCAATTTACCCCATCCACTTTGTTAGCCATTATCTAAAAAATAAGGCATTGTCAGATTTTTATGCCCCCGATAGGGAGGCATCATAAATTTGACTTGTCCGTCTGTCCGTCTGTCCGTCCGTCTGTCTGTCCGTCCGTCTGTCCGTCATTCCGTCCAAAAATTTTAACATTGGCCATAACTTCCTTATTACTTAACATATTCGCTTCATACTTTACCACAACATTCCTTGGTACATTACCTTTCTGTAGGCACATACTTTGGTGACCTTGACCCCTGGATGACCTTGACCTTGAACATAGATTGGCCATAATTTAAAATCAAAGCGGTGTCGGGGGCATTGTCATCTTACAGTGACAGCTCTTGTTTACACATAGAAATTAAAGATATTATGTAACCCTAACTTGAAAAACTGCAAAGAATGTTGACATGGTGTTTCCCTGACGTGTGCAGTCTATAATCAACACTATTATGGTACTTTGTTTTAACAGAAAGAAGTTTAACGATGCGGAAACTACCGAGACAGCGCCAACGGATACACAAAGACGATCTTTTAGAGAACAGAACGACCATGTACATTTTCATACTTCTGTGTCGGCAGGGGTCTGACATCATTGTTGTCATGGTTGACCCACTGTAAGCTAGCCACAGTAACAGGATCGCCGTGAAATTTTAATTTTGCTCATTATTTCGTAGAAATTGTGACTTTGAAAGGGTTTCTGTTATCGAGAGTAGCTCTTGATTAGCTTAAATTATATGATATATTTGTCGGGTAGTGGTTTAGCTATTTAGCGTTGAGATGTACATATTACACGATGCAAACACATAAAATCACATTGGCTCCATTCGCGGCAACAATGATCATGTGAGAACCCTGTTTAAAACCAACAGAATAAAAACAGACAGATAAATTGTTGCAGCGGTGCATGACAGTCTCTATATATTTTTTAAGCGCAAACAAATGCTTGAACAAAAAGTGAAAAATGCACCAAAAATCGTGCCTTCAGAGACGTGGCCGTTCTGTCCTTCAGCCATTGGCTCCGCCTCTCTTGTTTGCAAACCGTGTACATATTTACAGAGAAAAGTTTCGATATATATACATGTAGATTCGTTTTTTTAAGAGAAAATGGACAATGGATGATATACAGCCGATTCTATAAAGTTGTCACTGTGTTTATGGTGGTTTTAACAAAAACTTTTTTTCGTTCGATGACCCTTGCAAGTCCCCAGATAATGTAGCAGATACTAAGGTTGCAAAGAAATCAAGTATTAAAGATGACGAGACCAATGAATGGAACAAATTACAATTTGGTGCACATTTAGGACAGATAACCTGTGAACCAATGGAGAATTGTTTAGGTAGAATACCCGTAATGTAGCTATTATGAAATTAACCAAGCATCGGATGTTTTCGAGTGACGTCGATACGTATCCGAACCTATTCGGGCACGTTCGTACACATTCGGCAGTGGAAAGTTCCATCGCTGAATGTTTTCGACGGTGCCCGAATAATTCCGACGTCGTACGAATATAAGTAGTGGTGGACTGCCTTGAAATAGTTCGGTATGACGGACGAACCTTTCCCGAACGAGACAGGGTTCGACATCTCCATTAAAAAAGGGCTTGGAAAACCATTGAAACAAAAGAAGAAAAGGCTGGCAATTAGAATTTTTCCTTTTGTCTCAATATTTCCCGTGCTATATTGTACACAAAATCTCATCTTTTGAAAATATCCATTTTGATGTCTGCAGCATGTTTCGAATTGAAACGGTCCAATATTTCTTGCCGTTTGGGAAAGCGTTGATAAATTCTTTCCCAAACAAAACACTGGTGTTGGCTACCCTACAAAGATGTAAGATAGGAAACCTGCAAAAATGGTGAAAATGCTGGTAAGCAGAAAATTCTCCTTTTCCTTAGAGGATAATATATGTTATTATAAGTCTTTGAGTTGTTACATACCATTTGCGTTTTCTTTTAGATAAACTTTTAACTTCAAAATTCTGAATTTGCTTTAGGACAAAGCTTTAAAATGTTTCAAACAATAGGGGCCTAAATTGGTGAGCGTGATTCAATAAGCATATAGTCTGGTCACGACATTTTTGCACATGTTTACAATATTTACCTACGTAAGCAGCACAATATCTTACTCCACACTACTGTAGTTTTGCATGTGATGTCTGGAATCTTGCAGGTGTCTCACACCTGCAAGATTCGAATGAAAACTCACAACCATGCAAAATTGTCAACATGTGCCATGGCAATTATCGTGACTGGAGTATGGTTCGATTACGATACGATAAAACATTACAACAAGGACAGAAAACAGCGTTGAAAAGTATGCCCGAGTAAAGGTAGCCTAAGACCTGGGTAATGGGCTATGTGACCATGCAGTTATGGAACGAAATCTGTATAGTGCGAATAGACTATATCAAGGGAAGTAATTTTCATTGCTCTCAAATTTTTAGTTTTTGACTTTTGTTTGGTTTTTGCCTACTTTTCATACAATTTAGAAACATTTCACAAAAAGTGTTTAGAAATTTCCACGAAAATCTGAGCACTCTCAATTATTTCCGTTGTAACGAAAAAATGCGATATTGCATCCAATGGTACTTTTAAAATGCTCGGACTAACGGACGTCTCGGAATAAGTTGAAATATCACGATTAAACCAGAAGTGCATAACCCAGGTCTTATCTTAAAAGCACAACCACGCCATACAGTTGTTGATGGCGAATCTTTTCTGAAATCACTTGGATTGATTCAAAATGAAATGGATTTGGATGACAAGACGAATCATAAGCATCTCTTTTCTATTGGATAGGAAAGAAACTATTGGGTGAAAATGAAATTATACTGGTATCAGCATTTTAATGATCTATCACGTGTTTTTTAATGATCGACAAAACCTAGGATTATTTTTTTTTTCAAACAACCAAGCTTGAATTGGATGCAGATAAATATAGTACTAAATGTACATACATAAAGATTTCTTTTTCTACTCACTTATTCGAGAAAATATCCCTTTATGTGGTTATTTCAATTTCATAACAAACTCCATTCATGTACATGTACTAAATGTTTGATAAATATTATCTTTCTACACCTTCAGCAAAGATAAATTTCACAAGTGTATTTGTGATAGTTCATCCGATCGACCGTCTGAATGTGTTGATGACGTCGGGAAAGTGAAAGATAGTGTCAGCTTATCCTAATCGCATATCCTTTCCAAAAACGAAAAAAAATTTACAGTCCTGTCTCGTTATTTGTTTTCAAGGTTAATATTTACATATGTTACCATTGTAAACAGGGGGGCAACGTTCCTAATTTTCAATAATTTTTTGCATTGTGTTGTTTAGAATCTTGCAGGTGTGAAACACCTGCAAGATTAGAAACCTCACATGCCAAATTACAGTAGTTTGGAGTAAGATGTTGCATTGTTTTTATGGGTACATTTTATATTAATTAAGAAAGGAACATGATTTCGTGTCTGGAAGTCAAAAGAAGAAAATTTTGATTTACATCATTTACTTCTTTTACACCCAGTGCTTTTGACAAATCCTCCTCAATTAGACATGTCAAAATCAAGGTTTGCTTGGGATATGTTTATCACTTGATTGGACTTATGGCTCGAGTTATTGCACACTATCGTTCCAATCGAACACCAATAGTTCGAGCTCTTTGACGTCATTTCCGCGGCTATAGTCCGACCACCGGAAAAACTGTGGTCGGACCATCGGATCCATTACGTCATTTGGAATTCCTCAGATAAACAGTGGACCAACCAGTGTCAAGTAAACAAAGATTTTGATTGGCTGACACAAAACGGGGGTGAATCTAATAGATAGAACAGCGCTGGTTCCCAACGATGGTGCGAGCCATAATGCCAATTCAAGTCGGTCTAGATGAAATATACTAATTTAGTAGTCGCGGTCATTTGTGAGAACAAGCCGTGGACTCTTTGCCATAAAAGCCTTTTCTTTTCTTTACAATCTGATTAAAAACGAAGGTTTTATCTTATTTCATAACGTAACATCTGAGAGGCATGTGCTAGGGGTCATCTTTAGTGACATCGGAAAGTCCGGTTTTTAAACTGCCTGGCTTGCCAGGCAGGTTATAATACTGCAAATCCGACAGTCGATATGTTGAAAAGACTGCAAACTTACCATTATACGCTGAGCAATGTCTTCGAGCCAAACTATGTGTTTTCAAGCACCGAAGAAACGGCCTTTTCAGTCACAATCTACAAACTTTTTTATCTTATTTACTTTTACGACAAATAAAGAAGAGGCTAATACAAAATTTGATGTAATTTTCGCTTTTAGTAATTACCAGTTAGTATTTTCAGTGTTTATAACTAGCTTTTCGGCTGAGTAAAGGAGTTGAAACGTACAATAGGTTAACTGTATAATACATTTGTAGCAGTTACAATATTACTGCTCTGATTTTTCAACAAACCAATCAGTTGGACACATTACATTTTCCCTTTATCCGCTGAGCACCGTGTTCGAGCCAAACTATGTGTTTTCAAACACCGAAGAAATGGCCTTTTCAGTCACAATGTACAAACTTTTTTTTATCTCACTTACTTTTGCGACAAATAAAGAAGAGGCTAATACAAACTTTGATGTTATTTTCGCTTTTAGTAATTACCAGTTAGTGTTTTCAGTGTTAATAACAAACTTTGTGGTTGAGTAAAGGAGTTGAAACGTACAATAGGTTAACTGTATACTACATTTGTTGCAGTTACAATATTACTGCTCTGATTTTTTTCACGGTCATTTACAGTGGTAGGGCTGACAACCAATCAAATTTGTTATGATTATCACGTGGTCAAGCTAACCGAGCTGGACACTTACATTTTGCGTGTGAGCTATGTGATAAAGGCAAACACCGCAGAAACTGCCTTTTCAGTCACAATCTACAAATTTTTTCTGTGCCATGCACTTTTGCGACAAATAAGGAATAGGATTATTCAAAATTTGATGTAATTTTCATTTTTAGTAATTACCAATTAGTATTTTTAGTGTGTCTTTCAAGCTTTTCGGTTGAGTAAAGGAATCGAACTGTAAAATAGGTTAACTGTGTTATAAATTTGTAGCAGTTACAATATCACTGCTTTTTTTTGTTCTCGAACGGTCATTGAACTGACAACCCTAAAACACATTTTATCTTTCCCAAAGGACAAGAATTTAGGGTCTTACAATTTGGAAGCTGCTGCAGACAACAAAAGGCATGTTGTTATAGATAGAATTTGTGTACAAGATAACACAGAAAATATTGAGACAAAAGGAGAAACTGCTGGTTATCAACAGTTTCTTCTTTTGATTCAATATTTTCCCAAGCATTTCCACTAGGGACGTCAAAAACAGGCCCCGATTTTCTCGAAAAAAACTTAAGTACATTCTCATGAGAACATGCTCAACTTCAAAGGGATATTCTCCAACGTTGAAGGGTATTCGATTGAAGTTCACATGGGTTTCGTGCGATTTGGGCACGGTGCTCAGATTTGAGCATGAGAACGTACTAAAGTTTTTTCGAGAAACCGGGGCCAGGTCTTTTTTTGGGATAAGGTTAAAAACCTTAACATTCCAACAATTTCCTATCAAACTGGTCAAAGTTACATTCCGTTCATTTCGGGATCACAAAAACATCTTGTTTTTAGGTTGAGCCAATTATTGAGCTAAATTGAAGCAACTGCAAATGAGCTTAGGCTCTGAAAAAAAAACATTGTGGCATTTTAGACAATGGTTGACCAACATCAGTTCTAAATGAGTGCAGCAATGATAACATTTAGAGTTTTATTTTCAGATATTGAAAACAAGAGGACCATGATGGTCCTAAATCGCTCACCTGAACCAAGATGATAACCATGAGCCACAGCTTTAATCCAATCAATTAGTAGTAGTGACTTTAAAACTGAAAACATACTTAATGGTCACCAACATTGAGTCCAAGTTTTGTCTTGATTGATCACTATTGTGGTTGTTATAGCAACATGACAAATGTAACTCATTAAGGTCCCTCTTTCTGTGATACCCGTTCGAACATTCCCATTTGTGGAAGGCATCTTTCTTGTAAAAGTTTCATAAAGAATTGGGCCAAAATTGTAGCCCCCTAGAGTACTAACAAGGATTTTGTTATTTAGGCCCCTTTTCCCTAGATATCTAATGGAACATTTGCATATTGAATATGGTCCATCCTTGTGACTAGATTTGGTAAAATTTGTGGCCTTTAGCATGCTAATAAAGATTTTGTCTTTAAGGGCCTTTTCCGATGATATCAAACAGGACAGTCCCATGTTAAATAGGAATCATCCTTGTGACTAGACAAGCATTCTGATGAAGTTTCATGAGGATTGGGCCTAAATTGTAGCCTCTAGAGTGTTAACAAGAATTTGTCATTAAGGCCCCTTTTCCTGTCATATCCAACAAACCATTTCCATTTTCAATAGAATTTATCCTTGAAGCAAGACAAAAATTTTGTGAAGTTTCATGAAGATAGGGAAAAATTGTGGCTTCTAGCATGCTAACAATAATTTTGTTTTTAAGGCCCCCTTTCCCATGATATCTTTCATTTTCTATAGGATTCACCCTTGTGACTAGGCAAACATTCTGATGAAGTTTCAAGAATATTAAGCAAAAATTGTGGCCTCTAGGGTGCTTACAAGAATTTTGTCAATAAGGCCCCTTTTCCTGTGATATCAAACAAAACATTCCCATATTAAACAAGAATAATCCTTGTGACTAGACAAACATTTTGATGTAGTTTCACGAAGATTTGGCCAAAATTGTAACCTATAGAGTGATAACAAGAATTTTGTAATTAAGGCCCCTTTTCCCATGCCGGTGGTATCAGTGATATCAAACAAAACATTTCCATATTCAATGAGAATCATCCTTGTGACTAGACAAACATTTTGTTGAAGTTTCATGAAGATTTAGCCAAAATTGTAACCTATAGAGTGATAACAAGAATTTTGTAATTAAGGCCCCTTTTCCCATGCCGGTGGTATCAGTGATATCAAACAAAACATTTCCATATTCAATGAGAATCATCCTTGTGACTAGACATACATTTTGTTGAAGTTTCATGAAGATTTAGCCAAAATTGTAGCCTATAGAGTGATAACAAGAATTTTGTCAATAGGGCCCCTTTTCCCGTGATATCCAACAGAACATTCCAATTTCATACAGCTTACTGACACAAATAAATAAACAAACATTTCTCATCTGTAGACTAGATCAGATGATAAGATAAAATCCAGAATAATAAATATGGACCAAGAGAGGCAACTTGTAGACTACAAATTGCTAAGGTATTGTATCTGTTATCTCCCTTATAAGTCTGATAAGCGACGCCCTGCCACGCCCACATTTTTTGATGAATCTAAAAGTTTGAGAACAAATTATGAGAAGAGTCACTCAAGGAACATTTCTGCCATGTTTGGTTGATATTGACCAAATGGTTGATTTTTAAAGAATTTTCTTAGGATTTTTAAGCCCCGCCCTGCCACGCCCACATTTTTTGACAAATCAAAAATTCGCGAGCAAGTTTTGAAAAGGGTCACCCAAGGAACATTCCTGCCAAGTTTGGTCAAAATTGCCCCAATGGTTTGGGAGGAGAAGATGTTTGAAGAAATTGTGAACGGACGGACAGATGGACGGACGGACGGACGGACGGACGGACGGACAGACGGACGGACGACGGACGGTGAGCGATCACAATAGCTCACCTTGAGCACTTTGTGCTCAGGTGAGCTAATAAAACCTAAGAATATCAAGGATGAATCATTACACATTTCCCACAATGTTTTCTACACAGAAAGGCCAAATTACGTAAAATTTCATTTACCTGATATTGTCGTCTGCACAATCTTTCAATTTGGACCAGTCTAAATTCGGATGTTTGGTGATTTTAAGGGTATTAGAGGAGTGTAGGTTTAATCCTTTCCAAAAAAAAAGGCCTGGTTTTGACATCCCTTACAGAAATGCCTTGGGAAAACTGATGATAAAGAAGAAAATGCTGTACACCAGCATTTTCCTTTTAGCCTCAACATTTTCTGTTTTATTATGTACACAAATCATATATTTATTGTTCACCCAAATTAACCCGGGACAACTTAATTTTCGTGTGCAAAGTCCGTTAGTTGAGTGCCTTAACAAAACATTGCCAAAGTGGGGTCATTACATATGCAGATGTCTCGGGTTAATCTTGCTGGACAATATCCACATGCATTTGTAATATATTTACTATACATGGCTGGTTGCCATTGTAGCAAGAATATGTGAATTTCAATCTTCAGTAATATCCAAAGCAGGCAGTTTACAGTGCTTACAGCACTTTGATTCTATTTTTCGCCAACCATGTCATTGTCCCCAACAACAACACAAAAATGACTGCGGTTGTAAGCTTCGCACTCAAACGACAAAAATTTGGGGGATCCATTTTGAATGATGCTGCAGTGGATGTTCATTAAGACAGGATTTGTGTTGGAGATATAACAGAAAATATTGAATCAAAATGAGAAAATGCTGATTTTAGCATTTGCAACCCATCAAGCTAAAAGGGAACTTAAAGGAAGTGTGAAAAATATTGCACAAGTCAGTCTGCGCAGTCCGCGCAGCTAGACTAGGGCCGACACTTTTCACTGTTATGTAATTTTCTAAATCCAGAATGTTTCCCTATCTTACTATATGTTCATTTTTCGCATATGAGGTCTGGTTGATCTGTGCTGAGTCTGACAAGTTTGTCAAAATTTGGATTTTTGGAGTTCGGATAAGGTCCCTTTTAGCGTGGCGGGTCACATTTTCCTCTTTGTCTTAATGTTTTGTCAAACCATTTCCATTGGGGACGGCAAAAGCAGTTCTTGTTGGGAAGGGTTAAGCAAAAGGAGCAGACACCTATTTCAACAGTATTTCTTTTTTTTCTTTTCGTCTCTGATTCGAAAAAGATTCACAAGGCCTTCCAAGTTCGTCAGACTATGTGACAAGGATTTACTCGCTTTTCAGTTTTTGTTTGTTTTCAAATTCTTTGCATTGACAGTATTTATTCAGTCTAAATACATCTATGCAGTCAGACTGTTGACCGTACACATTTATTCTACTAATATCACCCACAACTTGATAACTGTTGAAAACGGTATTAAGCCTTACGGTGGCTTCAAATGAGGCATTACCAGGAATGGTCTCATATATAACCCTTTCCGAAACGACATTTCAGGGTGATCCAATTTGAATGCGGCTTCAGACTAAGAAATGAATTTTATTCAAGGAATGATTTGTTAATTTTAATTTATTATATCACAAAATCATTGAGACACAAGGAGAAAATGCTGGTTATAAAAATGCTGGTTATCAGCATTTCCTTCTTTTGTCTCGGTGTTTTCAAAACCCCTTCATAATAGACATATCAAAACCATGTCTTGTATGGTAAACTGTTTACAAACACATTTTAACAGCGTTTAATCAGTGTACAACACTTTTTTACAGCATTTCTTCTTTTCGTCTTTGAATTGAGAAAACACTCTTGGTAGGGATTCACTGTCTTTTCAGTTTTTGTTTGTTTTCAAATTCTATACATTGACAATATTTCTTCAGTCTAAATACATCTATGCAGTCAGACTGATGCCCGTACACATTTATTCTACTAAAGTCGTCCACGACTTTATAACTGTTGAAAACGGCATTAAGCCTTACGGTGGCTTCAAATAAGGCATTACCAGGAATGGTCTCAATCACTACTCGCATATCAACTGAAAACATATTTATAAAGCCCTTTCACAAACGACAAATTTTTGGGGTGGTCCAATTTGGGAGTGGTCTAATTAGGAGGTGGTTTCATTCGGAGGCGGTCCAATTTGGGGGTGGTTCAATTTAAACGCGGCTTCAGACAAAGAAATGATTTTTATTCGAGGAAGAATTTGTTGATATCATATCACAGAAACATTGAGACAAAAGGAGAAAATGCTGATTAACAGCATTTTCTTCTTTTGTCTCAATGTTTTCCAAACCCTTTCATAATAGACGCATCAAACCCAAATTCTATTTGGTAAAAGGAGTTTACAAACACTTTTTAACAGCATTTCTTCTTTTCGTCTTTGAATTGAGAAAATCACAATGGCCTGCAAGTTAGTCAGAACTAACGACTTTTTGGTATGGAGTCATCCACTTTTCTGTTTTTGTTTGTTTTCAAATTCTATACACTGACAATATTTCTTCAACCTAAATACATCTATGCAGTCAGACCGATGACCGTACACATTTATAGTACTAATATCGCCCACGACTTAATAACTGTTGAAAACGGTATTAAGCCTTACAGTGGCTTCAAATAAGGCATTACCGGGAATAGTGTCAAATATAAAAAATGGGGTGGGCAAATTTGAACGCGGCTTCAGACAAAGAAATGATTTTTATTTAAGGAATAATTTGATTATGTTAGATTACAAAAACATTGAGACCAAATAAGAAAATGCTGGTCATCAGCATTTTCTCCTTTGTCTCAATGTTTTCCAAACCCTTTTATAATAGACGAGTCAAAACTGAGTCTTGCATGGAAAAATGTTAAGCTAATCGGTTTACAGACACTTTTAACAGCATTTCTTCTTATCATCTTTAAATTGAGAAAATCACAATGACCTGCAAGTTAATCAGAACTAAAGACTATTTGGTATGGAGTCATCCACTTTGCAGTTTTTGTTTGTTTTCAAATGCTTTACACTGACAATATTTCTTCAGTCTAAATACATCTATACAGTCAGACTGGTGACCGTACACGTTTATTCTACTAATATCACCCACGACTTTATAACTGTTGAAAACTGTATTAAGCCGTACAGTGGCTTCAAATAAGGCATTACCAGGAATGGTCTCAATTACAACTTGTATGTCCTCTAGTGGTTTCGTCTTCTGACCAAAGACCACGCTCATGTTCTTTAACTCGTTTTGGCTTTTCACGAATTTTAAGACATCGTCAGATTCGACGAGTCTGGTTGCCTCCCTTATTTTATACAATGATAATCGTTCACAAATTGTGGTGTAGTTTTTCAGTGCTTCGATAATTTCCGACAGAAGCACTAAACTTGATTTGACTACAACGTCATCTTGTAAATCCAGCGTCTCGTGATGCAAGCACGTGCACCAATGAGGTAACACCCCGGCTGAGTCACATGACCTCATTATTGGGATTTCTCGAAACCAACTCGCACCTCTAGATTTGACGTCGGTCGACTTTTCTTTTCCATCGAAATATAAAACGTCTTTCAGAGTTTCGTAGACATCGAATGGAGTAGAAAGACGATGTTGATTGGTGTTTAAGTGTTTGTTCAGAAGGGGATACGCTTCACGTAGCCATTTTGGCACTATGACGTACATGAAAGGTAAACGTTCTTCAAGCTTACCGATGTAAGATTCGCGAATTTTACCAAACCGCATTCCATGGTCACTATAGAAGAACACGACCGTATTTCTCAGTAGTTCTTTATCATATAAACGTTTAAAGAATCTGTAGTAAGGTTCATCCGCGGCACCTGCGCTATTGACGTCATCATGCGATAACCTCGTTATGAAAGTAAAAGCAAAATGAGGCTCGTTTTGAAATGTTTCTAAAAACTTGTACTTGTAGTCCAAAACTATATCAGTTTCTAGTCTGTCCTGAAAGCAATGATGATTATTGAACCACAAGTCTTCTTTCATTTCCATAGCAATACTCATTGGACGGTTAAAATAATCAGCTGGTGGTGTTTTAAAACCAGCTTTCAGGAAATCAAAAATGGCGATATCTGGTGCGTCCTCGGCGTAAAATGTTCTGTAGCCTTTTCGAGCATATTCTTTCCAGATGAAATTGAAGTCATCGAATGGTATGTCGGATTTACTTTCATCCCAAGGCATTTCTGCAACAAACTTTCCCAGAGTCATTGGTACAATGTTGATGAATGTATTATCAGCCACCTTGTTATATCCCATCATATCGATGGCTCCGAGCTCATCCAACAAGAATTGTCTGGTTTTTGTCATCTGTCTTATAAAACTGAGCCTCGATACAGAATCCATGCCTAACATCACAACGTTCAGAGGTTCCGTTATTTTGTCTTCAATCGCGTGTCTTATAAACTTATTTCTTAATTCATCTCCAGCAGTTTTGTTCGGTTGTATGAAACCGTGGAAATTAACATAAACACTTTTATCCTCGAGATTATAACACGTGACTTTAACGAAGTCATGTGACACACTGATGCTCTCATTAAATGGTTCACTCTCTTCCAGATACCTCAGATAGTTGTTGTTCGTCGGTTCGTATTTCGGTCTTACAAGAGGATTATACGCACAGTAACTTATATTGCCGTAAAATGGTGGTAGGTCAGCGGCAGTCCAGTTGACCCTCAGCGTAAGACCAGCTTCGTATGTAAGGGATGCATTCATTGGACAAACTCGATTTCCTGTTTTTGTAACAATATGACGTATTGAGATGTCATAAGGATCGACTTCAGGAATGCGGCACAATGGGGTATCAACTAGATATGCACCACGAAGTGTGTTGTTGTTGTTTTTGTTGTTTTCATTTTCTGATTCGTGGAATTTCGAATCTTGTTTAAGTTTGGAAACGAGGTTAGACGTGACGTCACGTAAAAGGTAAATAGTTACAGGAACGAGAAACAATATGATTAGCTTTCTTCGGATCCTTCTCAGCATCCATGCCATCTTGTTTACCTGGAAAATAGCAAACGATTTCTTTTAATTTCATATATTCAAAACAGTGTGATGATAAATTGAACCTTTTCTCAAACTTCACAATTTTAGGATGGTCCAATTTCAGAGTCGCTGTGGACTGCAAAATTGATGGTACTTAAGGCATAATTTGTACATATGCCTATAGTAAAGAGAATATTTAGGCAAAGAAGAAAATGCTGATGATTATCAGCAATTTCTTCTTTTGCCTCAATCTTTTCATAAGCCTTTTCTATTTGGGACGTAAATTCCACGTCTTGTGTGGAAATGGGCTACATCGAAATTATCAAAGGCTAAGAACTCTTTTTGAAGATGACAAATGTATGGCTTCAAGGGCGGTTCCAGGACTTTTTTCCAGGGGGGGGGGGGGGGGGGTCCAAGCCCAAGATTTTTTCCAGGGGGGTCCAAGCTCAAATTATGGCTTAAAATGTAATAAATATGTAACATTACACTAAATTTATACAGTCATGATTTTATTTTCGGTTAATACCAAAGGGGGGGGGGGGGTCCGGACCAAGACTCCCCACCCCCGACCCCCTCTCTAGATCCGATCTTGGGTTTATATACTAAAAGACAACGTGAAACAAAGATAAACAGGCTGGTTATCGAGCCCTGTATGTTTTCTCGTTATTACGTAATTATTCATAAGATATCATCTTATCTCATTATCACAATGGAACCTGCTGTGATGATGTTTCGTATTATGCATTTAGCACAGTCACTGTTAAGGTAGTCCATCCCTAATGAAATTCGCACGACGTCGGAATTATTCGGGCGCGATCGAAAACATTCGGCGGTGGAACTCTCCACCGCCGAATGTTTACGACCGCGCCCTAATTTAGTAGGTTCGGATACGTAACGACGACGCTCGAAGGAAGTCGATGTTTTATGAATCTCAAAATGGCGACATTACGGGTATTCGCCCTTAATTAAAGCTTTTCCAAAATAAATCTGGTTTTGACGAGCCTGGCACAGAAAGTGTTTAAAACATTTAAAGTGACATTTCACATTTCATTTTTTAAAAGTATGTCTTGATGCAAAGATTGTTTAATATTCTAATAAGTAGAAATACTATCTGTTTTTAGAAGTTGTTATTTATAAGCGAAAATACGCCTTTAAAGTGACGTTTCACCTTTATTTCATTTTTTAAAAGTATGTCTTGATGCAAAGATTGTTTATTCTAATGCGCAGAAATGCTATCAGTCTTTTGAAGTTGTTATTCTATAAGTGAAAAATACGCCTTTAAAGTTGAGACAGAAATGACAAATTCTATATAAATCTGAACTGTTGTCCACAACGATTTGTTTAATTTTAGCACAAAAATATATATGTCTCGTAAACGGTTCAATATTTTGACTTGAAATTTCAGAATTTTCATAAGTAAAGATGCTCTTTCAGATAGAAAAAAAGTAAAATTTATGTAAAAATAATCCTGAAATGTCACTTTAAAGTTGAAACAGAAATGACAAATTCTATATAAATCTGAACTGTTGTCCACAACAATTTGTTTAATTTTAGCACAAAAATATTTATTTCTAGCAAACGGTCAATATTTCGGCTTGAAATTTTCAGAATTTTCATAAGAAAATGTGCTCTTTTAGATAAGATACAAGTAACATTTATGTAAAAATAATTGTGAAATGTCACTTTAAAGGAAAGAAGACATAATAAGCATATTTAACAAGTGAAATGATTTAGAAGTTAACAAATAGAAGCTGCTGCAGACGACAACATGGATGCTGATAAAAAATAGGATTGTGTAAACATGGAACATTATAATTATCAGGGAAAATGAGAAAACGCTGGCTGCATTTATTATTTGTGTCAACGTTTTCATTTTTTTTTTCTTAGGGACGTCAATTCCAGTTCTACAGTCATTCGGGTGAGACTTTAAACTGAGGTCCCGTCTCCATATGACCTTAGTAGTTGAGTGGGGCGTAAAACTCCATTCATTCCGATCAATACCGGCTCTAGGCTGATCAGAGAAAACTTGAATGAATGAATTTCGGAAATGTCTAGAGAATATTGTTTACAAACGCTGACAAGATCAAGTTTTGGCGTTCCTAGAAAAGGCTTGGGGAAAGCATTGGGACAAAGGAAGAAAATGCTTAATATTATAGATACTAATATTATAGATCCAATCAGCCTTTTCTGTTTATGTCGCAATATTTCCTAAGCTAAACATGCCAACAGCTATTTTGTCGTCTGCAGTAACTTGTAGGTTTGATCAGTACAACATTTTTTCGTTTAACCCTTTCCCAAACAAGACCTGGTTTTGACGTCCCTGGTAGAAAAGGCTTGGGAAAACATTGAGACAAAAGAAGAAACTGCTGATAACCAGCAGTTTCTCCTTTTGTCTCAATATTTTCTTTGCCATATTTTACACAAATCCCATCCTTACTTACATCCATTTTGTCTTTTGTGACAGTTTTTGGAGCGGATCGCCCTAAAATTTTGTTGTTTGGGAAAAGGATAAGAAGTTGTTTGAAACAATTATAATAATTAAAACTATACTTACCTAATTTCTTCAAACAAAAGCCTTATCCATAAAATAATCAAACAAATATCCGATTCAGGAAAACCCGACAAAGGAAGCCCGGAACTGTGTAGTAAATTATGTTTACACACTCTGACTCATAAACACGCTGTGAGAAGACATGATACACCAGCCGATAGATGCTTATCAGCAGTGTAGTGCTGCTTTTCAACAAAAACCTCGTAACTGCAGCTTGATTCAAGCTGCAGTTACGAGGTTTTCTGTTGAAAAGCGACGATTATATTAGACTAGTTACCTTGCTGGAGCTGGAATCGATGATTGGTACAGGCTTACCAGACTATTCTGATTAATATTTTTACTAGGCAATATATTGTAAGACGACTCTCAGATAAAATTGAGAGAAAGGAAGAAATGCTGATAAGAGCTTATCATCAATGTACACGTAGACTCTCTACCTTACTTTTGCTGGAATATGTGATTGTTAAGCCTACAGGCTTGTCAGTCTTATCTGAATAATCTTTTCTGAAAAAAAGATCTAGGGTTTGACGTCCGTTAGAGAAACAGTTTCAGAAACATTGTTTGAAAATTAATAGCGTTTTCTCCTTTCTCGTAAATATGTAAGCGCTAAAATGTTGGAATTACAAGACTATGCATATTTCGTCTTTCGTTTATCTAAACGAATGGATTTTATCGACGGAAAGAGAGAAAACTTTGTACATTTATTTTGAGAGAAAGGGAAAAATGTTATCTAATTGTATTTTCTTGTTTTCGTCTTGTCAGGCGATATACATATTAACCTTTTTCCAAACGACAAATAAATTACGATGGCGCAAATTGAAAGCTGCTGCAGACGACATATTATTAGATGTTGATGAAGTTAAGATTTGTGTACAATGTTAAAGTGACATTTCAGAATTTTTTGTCATAAATTTTACTTTTATTTGTATCTGAAAGAGCATATTTCCTTATGAAAATTCTGAAAATTTCAAGCCAAAATATTGCACCGTTTACGAGAAATCTATATTTTTGTGTTAAAATTGAACAAATTGTTGTGGACAACATTTCGGATTTATATGCAATTTATCGATTATGTCTCAACTTTAAATGCGTGTTTCTCGCTTATTGGAAACAACTTAAAAAAACTAATAGTATTTATACTCATAAGAATAACCAATCTTGGCATCAAGACATACTTTACAAAATTGAAATTGGAATGAAATGTCCCTTTAACTATGTAAAATGTTGAGGGAATAGGAGAAAATTCTGGTTATCAGCATTTTTTTCTTTTTGCTTCATGTTTTTCCAGGATCATCAAATTTCATGAAATGAGTTTAAATTGTATTCGGGTTCTGTTCTTAATATTGAGAAGAAAGGATAAAATTGTGTTTTTATTATTTTCTCCTTTCCTGTCGATGTTTTAATCTTTCTTTTCAACGATTATCAACATACTTGTTTGGGAGCGTACTAGATCTACCGTTTTTTTTTTTTTTTTTTTTTTTTTTTTTTTTTTTTTTTTGTTGTTGTTGTTGTTGTTGTTTTAAATGAGGCTAGTTTTAATTCAAATACATACAACAATTGTAACATGGAACAGAATGACGGAAATGTATGAAATACTTCTTTCAGCATTTCCTAATTTCCCTTTATGTTTCTTATGCTCTCTATAACTGTAATAGTTTCCTGATCATTGAGTTTTCTAAGGGACAACTCTCAAAGACGTTGAGGGGAACGTTTGGTATTTGGAAAACATGGCCATTATAATCTTGATTATCCATAATTCCTATTAGATAGGCCTGGTGATCGGTTAGCATTTATTTTGTCGTTTGGAAATTGCTCAAAAACTAACAAAATATTGACCTTCTTCTTCAAAAACCTCGTTACTGTGGCAGTACATAAGCCTTTCACAAACAAAACCTGGTTTTGAACTCCCAAGGAAATTAGCCTATGCTTTTGAAAAAATACGACAAAAAAGAAAATGTTGCTAATCAGTATTAATTTTTCTCCTTTTATCTAAATATTTTCTTTGCTATTTTGTACACATATCTTTCTTTATCAAAATCCATTTTATTGTCTTCAACAGCTTTAACTTTGGACAATCCTCAAATTTCGTCGTTTAGAAAAGGGATAAGCTAGGAAAATAGAGGGTTGGACTAGGTTTGAGAGGCGGCGATATCGCAATGGTAATACTGAGAAGGGAGGCTATCAACGCAATGATAAAGACAAGTATACCTGTTTTTATCTCCCTTTAAATATTTGAGTCTTTATCTCTCCTAACCAAAAACGTTATAATGTTCCAAATTTGAAGTACTTATGCTTTAAGATGTACTCAAATTTTATATCTATTGACATTTTGTAGTCAATATGGACCAGTTTTATGCTTTATAATTTGTTGTCATTGTGATGTCTTGGAAATGGTAGATTTGTCCTGATGTCTAAGAAAGTGATGTAGGCCTACCTGAATTCTCGAAATGGCGAATTAGACCCCATCTTTTATTTTATCTGACAGTCTATAAACACAAGGTTTCTTTACATGTATTTTATCTAAGAGATTATAAATATTTTTTAAATAGATCTAATTTGTTTTACAAATATTACAAATAATTTATTCAGCTAATCGTCGCTTTTCAATAAAAACCCCGTAACTGCAGCTTGTTTTAAGCTGCAGTTACGGAGTTTTTGTTGAAAAGCAGCGCCATGCTTTAATTCCTTGGAGTTCCTGAATTCTCGACATTTCTCTGAAATCCAATTTTCGTGTCATTGTAGAGTTTCTTATATTTCTCTTTCTCGGCCATGACCTCTTTCAGTTCAGTCTGAAGTTTCATGATTTGATCGTCCTTCTTTTGCATCACTATGTCCATGTCTCGCTTCTTTTTCGCCAGTTCGATTCTATATTTAGAACTCAAGTTCAAATCTTCGGCTTTTAGTTCTTCATACATAGTCGCCATTGCTTTGATTTTGTGTAAAAGTTGATTTGGTGCATTTTGAGGTTTCCCGACCATGTTCAACTCACTATCAACACTGCGAGATGATTTTACACCCAGTTGAGGTTTCCGTTTCATGTTGCCAGGCCATTCTCTTACCAGTGGTTTCCCTTCCTTTCGGACTATTTTCGGTGATGTATGAATCGTCGGTAACATACCGTTTGGTGGTTGTTCGGCTTCCTGTGGAACTATTTTGTTCAGATAAAACACACACTCTCCATATTCTCTGTTTATTTCCTTCACATAGGTCTTCAACATTGACACATTCTCTTTTAATGATTCTGGTTCTTTTGTTGCTTTTTGTAACATACTATCCATATCTGTTAGCCCCTCCATATTAAATCCATGAACTTTCTTTTGTAACCGTCTTGCCCTCAGTTGCTGTCGATATTTCTCGGTTATCGTTATTTCCTGCTGTATGTATTCTAACAATTCCTTCTCCAGCAGCTTCAGAGACTCTAATATCGTCACTATCGCAATATCACTATCGGGCGGGTTAACTCTGTTTACATTTACCTGTGTAACTTGTCCGTTAGCCGTTGCACTTTCAGACTCTGTGTTCGGATGGTTTTGTAGCTGATGCAGGGCCTGTACTCTGCCCTCTAACCAGTCTCTACACTGTCTCACGATCCGTGTAGAATGTCGCTTACCCTCACTCTCCATATCCAAAACTCGCCGACGTGTTTTAACTAGTTTCTCAATATCGTCCATTAAATTTGAAAACAACTCTGAGGTCTTTTTTGGTATCGCGGATTGTTTGGCAGATTTTCTCCCTACTCTAAGCACTTCTCTCATTTTGGCGTCACATTCTCTAGTGTGGTCTAGGATTTCATTATTCTGTTTGGCAACAGTTTCACAATCTTTATGGAGTTTATTTATGACAGCTTGACAACGTTTCAGTTGTTGCTGAGATTTCTTCATGCTATCCTCGACTTTCTTCCAGATTTCTGTTTCTGTCGTTGCCGGTTTTCCCTCGTCATCATCGGGCGGGGGTTCTGTAAGATATATCCCGGCTCGTCGCTCTTCTACTGCCAGAAACTCGCCAACCTGATTCACGCGACTTGCTAGGTCTATCTGGACTGAAAACGTGAAAAAACAATGATAATTAAAGAATTATTAGGAAAATGTATCTCTGCATTTCAACAAAAATCTCGTAAATACAGCTTTTACAAGAGCTGTAGTTACGTGGTTTCTGTTGAAAACCGACGATATGCAAACGATATTTGCAAATTCATTTGACAACGTTTCATTTGTTGCTGAGAGTTCTTCATGCTGTCCTCGACTTTCCTCCAGATTTCAGTTTCTGTCGTTGCTGGTCTTCCCTCGTCATCATCGGGCGGGGGTTCTGTAAGATATATCCCGGCTCTTCGCTCTTCTACTGCCAGAAACTCACCAACCTGCTTTACCTGACTGTCCAGGTCTATCAGGACTTAAAACGTGAAAAATATGATAATTAAAGAATTATAAGGGAAATATATCGCTGCTTCTTCAACAAAAGCTCGTAACTACAGCTTTTACCCTTCCCAAGACGACAAAATTTTTGGGTGATCTACTTTAAAAACTACCACAAATGACAAAATGTATGTTATTAAAGATATGATATGTGTAAAATATGGCACAGAAAAGATTGAGACAAAAGGAGAAACTGCTGGTTATCAGCAGTTTCTTCTTTTGTTTCAATGTTTTCCCAAGCCTTTTCTAATAGGGACGTCAAAACCAGGTCTGGTTTGGGAAAGGGTTAAGAAAGCTGTAGTTACGAGTTTTCTGTCGACAAACGACGATATGCAAACGATATTTGCAAATTTATTTGACAACGTTTCAATTGTTGTTGAGATTTCTTCATGCTGTCTTCGACTTTCTTCCAGATTTCAGTTTCTGACGTTGCCGGTTTTCCCTCGTCATCATCGGGTGGGGGTTCTGTAAGATATATCCCGGCAAGTCGCTCTTCTACTGCCAGAAACTCACCGACCTGCTTTACACGACTGTCCAGGTCGATCTGAACTAAAAACGTGAAAAAAATAATGATAATTAAAGAATTATAAGGGAAGAATTATAAGGGAAGTATATTGCTGCTTTTCAACAAAAAAACTCGTGACTACAGCTTTAAAAAAGCTGTAGTTACGAGTTTTTTGTTGAAAAACGACGATATGCGAACGATATTTGCAAATTTATTTGAAAACGTTTCAATTGTCGTTGATATATCCCGGCTCGTCGCTCTTCTACTGCCAGAAACTCACCAACCTGCTTTACTCGACTGTCCAGGTCTATCTGAACTAAAAACGTAAAAAATGATGATAATTAAAGAATTATAAGGGAAGTATATCGCTGCATTCAACAGGAACCTCGTAACTACAGCTTTGAGTTACGAGGTTTTTTTTCTTGAAAAACGACGATATGCAAACGATATTTTCAAATTTATTTGACAACGTTTTAGTTGTTGCTGTGATTTCTTCATGCTATCCTCGACTTTCTTCCAGATTTCAGTTTCTGACGTTGCCGGTTTTCCCTCGTCATCATCGGGCGGGGGTTCTGTAAGATATATCCCGGCTCTTCGCTCTTCTACTGCCAGAAACTCACCAACCTGCTTTACTCGACTGTCCATGCAGGTCTATCTGAACTATAAACGTGAAAAGTAATAATAATTAAAGAATTAAAAGGGAACTTTATCGCTGTTTTTCAACAAAATAACTCGTAATTACAGCTTTAAAGCTGTAGTTACGAGTTTTTTGTTGGAAAACGACGATATGCAAACGACATTTGCAAATTCATTTGAAAACGTTTCAGTTGTTGTTGAGATTTCTTCATGCTGTCTTCGATTTTCTTCCAGATTTCAGTTTCTGTCGTTGCTGGTTCTCCCTCGTCATCATCGGGCGGGGGTTCTGTAAGATATATCCCGGCTCTCCTCTCTTCTACTGCCAGAAATTCACCAACCTGCTTCACTCGACTCTCCAGGTCTATCTGAACTAAAAACGTGGAAATATATATTGAGGCACGTGCATCAATTAAGACTTAAAAACCTCGGCATGAAATTCCTTGTAGACTCGAATGCGAAAATCGTTGCCGTTGATAGCAGAATGATTGAAGCATGAAGATCTGATATACATGTAGGCCTACCAAAAAATAGAAATTGCGGACCAGTACAATTCTAGAATGTCTTTTTTCTTGTTTTCTTTTTTTTATCATTCCACATTCATGCCTCCTGCGAAAATGTCGTTTTCGTGTGATATAATTTTATGTATGGACAATTCTATCAAAAAGAGGGGAAGAAGTCAAGAGAGAACCTTATTTTGCTTTATTGTGCAAACATCTTTACCATAAACTAAAATTATAATAAAGCCATAACACTTAAAAAGTATGTCGCGACTTTAGTCATAAACTTTGTGATTTCAAGATAATTCTTTTTGTATTTATGGTGACTCCGTTCGACATTATCGTCCATAACCAAAATAAAAAATGATAACTGACTGCCCATAGGTAAATCGTCCATAACCAAAATAAAAAATGATAACTGACTGCCAATAAGTAAGCCTACTAGTTCATTTTGTCGTTTGCAATGGTTTGAACTCGATCTCAGAACGGTCATTTATGTTGAGGTGTGTGAATTGAATTATATGAAGGGAGATCACTCACCACGGTGGGGAAACACGTGACACTAGATCTATGTACAACAATAGCAACAAAACTAATGCAGAAAATCTTCAATAAATCTCTATCGTAACTGTTTTGAAATTGATTTGAAGCAGAGAAGGTTAAAATGCAACGGATTTGTAGGGAGTGATGGATCCTTTTAGTCTCAATATGATAATAGGAAACAATACTTCGTTTGCTCTTCAACAACTTTTTTACTATCAGGTATTGTTTAAAAGAGTCTCCACTTGAAGAAAATCCCGGCGTTTTTCGTCTACAATGCTTCAAATCGGTCACGTTGTAATAGAATAATTAAATTGAGCCGGGATCTGGAAAAACGTCCCTTATAGCATTTGAAACTCCATCTTTTAAGATCAGGCTGTGCCTAGATGCAGTCTAACTAGCATCCACGTTACTCTCAAATGGTTGTTACAGACCATGAGGAAGCTATTGGAGAACAACATAGTTCCTGGTCAGACTGCGTGTATACGCAGGCTGATCAGGAACCATGTTCTTCTCAAAAGCAATAAGGGACGTTTTTCCAGATCCTGGCTCATATATATTTTCTGTTGTCCCAGCCAGTACTCACGTTCACTAAGTATGGCCATTTCCTCCCCTACATCCGTGAGCAAGTTGGCCAGCCTGGTCTGTCCCGAGTGTTGTAAACAGCCTATAAACTGTACGTAAACATGGTGATCTGTCTTACGTGTCAATATCTCGAGGAACAACTTGTTTCTGTCTTTGGATTCTGGGAATTGCTGCAAGCAAATCAGTGGACTTTATTTGATTTTCGAATAAAATTACAGGATTAATGCCTATTCTAATTCTAAGGGTGATAAGGTTCATTAGCCAATATAATTTTCAAGATGAAAATAGTGTACATTCAGTGCATTACTTTCGTAAAATAAAAATATCTAATCGGAAAAAACTCAACTATCACTTTACCTACTTTTATCACATTTTAAGGAGATTCAATAGAATGCAGAATACAACTCGTGCATTGCGTCTATGCCTATCCACAATGTAAATTGAACAAAAATAAAATAAATGTTACCTGTAATTGTCCGAATTCAGGCATATCTATAACACCTTTATCCAACATCATTCTCAAAAACTCGTCGTGTAAGTTAAGGTCACGAACCAGCGTGGCCTTATGACCATGGATACGACTCTTTAACGACTCCATCGTTTATACTTCTGACTTGGTCTTGTGTGTTGCCTAGAGGAGGAAAAGGAAGAATTTAAATAAGATTCAGAATAGTCATTCCTTTTTTGAAGAATTAGAACACGTAGACATTGTTAAACTACAAGTAAGTCAATCTACAGATAAGAGAGGTGAAGACAATCTAACTTTGTTATTTCAATCTCAAACTCTATGTTGTGAGTATCCACCAAACTAACCGACCAAACTAATCCAGAGTCTGCTTGGCAGTGCTTTAAAGTGACATTTCACATTTATTTCAATTTTTAAAAGTATGTCTTGATGCAAAGATTGTTTATTCTAATGCGTAGAAATGCTAGATCTATCAGTTTTTGGAAAGCAAATTTGCAAAATTTGCTTTTCTTTCCAGTCGTGCTTCTCTGCACTTTAACATTCTCTGCATACCACACAACATCTCCCGGTCCTCCTCACTATAAATAGTTCTATCAAAAGCAAAGATCAATGACAAGAACAACCTTTCGAATATTCAATATTGAATTCTATAGTTGTACACAAGATATTCAATTGTGTGACCGATGATAAAACATCCAATTAAACATGTGTTAAAAGAGGAGAAACGATCACGTAGTAATTTGCTTTCATTACGGTTCAATAGCCAGTCCAATATCTTTCGTTGAAAATGGGTCAGTCAAGTTTACTGAACTATGAAATATGCGACCCACTTCAAGCGCTAAAAATAGGAACTAGGACACGTCTATTTTTAGAATCTTTCTATGCCCAAATTCTTACACGTTTTAATGTCCGAAACTAAACAATGATATTCGATAAGCCATGCATTTAATCGCGTTCACAATAATTGATTGATCAACTAAGTGGTTATTTTGAGGTTAATGACATAGACATCTTGTCTAATAGGCCTTGCTAGTATTCGCGTGTAGCTATAGGCATTTCAAAGCGAAAGTAGAAATCTGGGAAACCAGAATATGTGATGGTATGCTCAAAATGCATAGAAATCAGACTAGCAATCCTTTCACCACTTGGTTAAAAAAACGGTGTTAACTTTTTAATCTATAGATATCACGGTGGATAACCCATATGACTTTTGGGAAGCGTTAACACCGAAAAAATCGTCCGCTTCAAGGTATGTTTGGTTTAATTTCTCAGCTTATACTCTGTTGATTTTGACGAGATAAAGTGCACGGAACGCGCATTTGAGAGGGCTATTCCCGTTTGTAACTCTGCTCCGATCCCGTGATTTCTTCAAACATTCAAGCGAAAGTTTTCTTCGGTGCATGTGAATGCTTCCCACTTTCGTTTTGCACTTACAAACACTTTGGCTCGAATGTTTGAAGAAACCACTGGATTTGGAGCAGAGTGAGTTAGAGCCGGGAATAGCCCTCTCAAGGGCGCGTTCCGCGCACTTTATCTCATCAAAATCAAAAGGGTATAAGCTGAGAAATTAAACAAAACGTACCTTGAAGCGGGCGATTTTTTCGGTGTTAACGCTTCCCTAAAGTCATGTGAGTTACCCACCGTGGATTTAGATCTAGATGAATAGGCCTACATAGAATCAAATCAATTTACATTGTTGGTATGTTAACCATTTCCCAAATAGAAACTTTTCAGATTGGTCAAAATAAAAAAAGCCGTAGCAGACGACAAAATTGGTACATACCTAGATAAAATTAGAACTATTTGTAGATAATACCAAAGACAATATCGAGGTTAAAGTAGAAAATTCTGATTATCAGCAGTTTCTTCTTTCATCCCAAAATTCCCCCGAACATTTTCTTTTCGGGCTGTCAAACCCGGTCTTATTTGGGAAAGGGATAAAGTAGTGACGGAACACATGTTTTAGCAAGTAAGACATGTAGTTTTCAGAGATCAAATGCTTTCTAATTAGGGTATAGACTCCTTTCATTTATGTTTTAGTCCGTACCCGCAGAACACTTCCGGTAATCCGAGACTTTTCTGATGAAAATTCGCTCGATGATACTTGGATGTCGCTATTTACAACGGAACGCTGTCCCAGTCAAACACAAAAGAAAATTCCGACACAGCGACATAACTTGTGTCGGAATTTTCTTTTGTTTTTGAATTGGACAGCGCTCCGATGTAAATAGCGACATCCAAATATCGAAGAGCGAATTTTCATCAGAGAAGACTCTGATTAACTTCCGGAGGCAAACAATGGGTTTATGGGAAATTAACATTGTATACATGTGAATTGTTACTAAAAATAGTAACAAATCGACAATTTCAAAACGAGGCTCCCACAAAATGCGGAGAAATCGATGACGACGCACGTGCATTCAATATACAGCGATTAAGCACACGTGCATTCAATATACAGTGATAAAGAGAAGTTTTAAGTGGAACAAAAACTACGAAATTGAATGAATTCGTTGATAGCCGGTAAGATGGTTATTTTATTTGATTTACAGTCAAGAAAATTCGGCATTTTTGGCCAACATTGGAGGGGCTTAGCTCCCCCCCCCCCTAGCCCCCCCCCCCCCCTCCTGTTCCTACGGGCCTGTACATCAAATAGATTTATGAACCGTGACCTGTCGCACTAGTCTATTATACAAGAAAACCTACTTCAGAACATGACATTGCGTATAGGAGAACATATAGAGTTCTAGAATGCCTTACAGTCGTTTTCGGCTGGGAGAATTCGACATTTTAAATTCCCTTATTGTTTATGTCAAAGGGGGGTAATTCACAAAATTGACAGATTAGACCTTTATTTTAGAGCTTGCTACAAGTGATAAGAGAGATGTTTTGTGTTTTTTTGGCAACCCGGATATGACCAATTCCGTAAAAATAATGAATCGTTTATCGCGCGTATGTGGCATTAGATGAAATTAGCTGTAAATGCATTAAGGGCCGTAACTCTGACATTAAAGGAGACAAGGCAATGAAACTTCGACAAAACGATTGCCGAATGCCATGGAAATATTGTAAAAATAAAATCAGGCTTTTAGTTCGATACTTTTTCAGAAACAAGAAATCTTGCAGCGTAAAGTTTTCTCTTTTGTTCAGTATATTTTGCTGATATGGAACAGACATTATCCTTTCATAATTTGTATTTTGTAACTTTCTAAAGAATCAAATTCAATTAATTACTTTTATCCAACTCCGTGTAATTCATATTGCT
This sequence comes from Fragum sueziense, assembly GCA_963680895.1. Taxonomy (NCBI): domain Eukaryota; kingdom Metazoa; phylum Mollusca; class Bivalvia; order Cardiida; family Cardiidae; genus Fragum; species Fragum sueziense. Next base: position 53,127,472 of record OY804594.1, on the reverse strand, counting down.
AACAACTAGAAAGGCCTTTAGACATAATCAGCAAATTTGCTTTCCAACAGTACTTTCAGTACTTTGATTTAAGTTGTTATTTATAAGCAAAAAATACACCATCAAAGTTGAGACAGAAATGTCAAATTCTATATAAATCTGAACTGTTGTCCACAACAATTTGTTTAATTTTAGCACAAAAATATATATTTCTCGTATACTGTTCAATATTTTGGCTTGAAATTTTCAGAATTTTCACAAGAAAACATGCTCTTTCAGATAGAATAAAAAGTAGAATTTATGTAAAAATAATCGTGAAATGTCACTTTAAAACCAACGTTGTTTTATTCCTAAATAATTTCGAGTCTACAATATCCGAATTGTTAAATGGGCGACATTGGAAAATGACGATCAACGAATCATGTCACTCTATGACGTAACAACAGTCAAATCAAAGAGCGGTAAGTCATGTATCTGTTTCAGAACAGGTCAATTGTGTACTTATAATACATGTAGGCCTAATTGATTAACAGGAGGCGACAATTTAAAAAAAGCAACGAAAATGTTGTTTACAGTTAATTTTAACGCTGATATAGTCAAAACATCCTTTATGTTTGATATTAATAGAAAAGGTTCGTCAGCGTCGAGTCAAGGGAGGGGAATCTTGGTATAGGGTCTATAGACAGTTTTCAACTAAGACCCCCCCCCCCCCCTCACACACACACATAGTCTGGTTCCCGCACCTGAAATCTACTACGGATTTAGTCTTTACAACGTAGTGTATCAGAGGCGGGAACCAGACTAACACACACACACACACAACAGCCATCGGAAGTCGTCCTTAGAGGCAAAAGGCGATTTTTTTAAACGGGGAACGGTTGACTGTAATGCCAATAAAATACCCATCTTACCGGCTATTAACGAATTTATTCAATTTCATAGTTTTTGTTCCACTTAGAATTTCCCTTTATCGCTGTATATTGAATACACGTGCGTCGTCATTGTTTTCTCCGCATATTTGGGAGCCTCGTTTTGATAATGTCGATTTGTTACTATTGTTAGTAACAATCCTCATGTATACAATATTAATTTCCCATAAACCCATTGTTTGCCACCGGAAGTTAATCCGAGTTCTATGATTTTTCGCTCCTTGATATTTGGATGTCGCTATTTACATCAGAGCGCTGTCCCATTCAAAAACAAAAGAAAATTCAGACACAAGCTATGTCGCTGTGGTCGGACGTTTCTTTTGTTTTTCAATAGGACAGCGCTCTGTTGTAAATAGCGACATCCAAATATGAACGAGCGAATTTTAATCAGAGAAGACTCGGATTACCGGAAGAGTTCTACGGGTACGGACTAAAGCGATAAATGAAAGGAATCTATTCAAAATTTGGGTGTAAAGGTTTCTTTTCTTTGCGTGATTCTAAATTGGCCTAATTTACAGGTGTTATGTCTGGCAAAATTAATATATTTTACCTAGTCCGAAACAAAAATAAATTGGACTTTTCTAAATTGAACGCTGTTTGGTGGAAACAAGAAAACGTTTTTGATATGGATTTTAGTTTTAGAGATAATCGCAAATAACGAATACGTTTCAATATTGTACAGAAATGTCTGCATGTTTGTATGCACCTTACAAAATCTATCTATGAACATATTCTCTAGACAGGTTCTAAAGGTTGAAGCGATATATATGATGAGTTGCAGCGGTGATTGTTTTGCAAGTTTAAGATTCGTATCTTGAAGGTTTGATTTACGTTAATTATAATCCGTTTAAAGAACTTTATCGAACGCCGTGGTTTGATATTTAAATTATTTCAATTCAATACGAAATTCGGATGTCAAATCTAATCGACAGAGTAAACAGTACGTTACTAAACGAAGGCCGTATTTAGTACGATTCGTCACCCTTTAACCCTTTCCCAAACAAGCTCTTGTTTTGACGTTCTTGATAGAAAAGGTTATGAAAACATTGAGGCAAAAAGAGAAAATGCTGATGAACAGCATTTTCTCCTTTTGTCTCAATATTTTCTGTGCCTGTGTATAATCTAACTACATTTCGTCATTTTATACCATTTATTTCGTCCTCTGAAACTGCTTTTTTGAATGAGGCTAAAATCTTGTACATTGAGAAAGGGTTGATATAATTGAAAGATTGAACAGCTTGAAAATCTTTTAACTTTCCTAATTTTATTCTTTATTTCTGTTTCTGATTTCAAGAAGGGGGAATCGTCCTTTAATTCTTTGCTACTAGGTTATGTTTAAGAGGTGAACTTTCTTATTCTACAATTATGGACACTTTAAAATAGCGAATAATAAGTGAATAGGCCTACATTGCAATGACCAAACAGAACCCATATGCTGACAATCTTGTAAATTGTTTAACTTTGCTAATTTTGTTCTTTATTTGTGTTCCTGGTCTTAAGAAGGGAGAATCGTTCCCAAAGTGTTTGCTACTAGGTTATGTTCAAACGTTGGATTTGCCTATTCTACGATCATTGGTGGGCCTACTTAAAATGCTAAAGTAGACTACACTTCAATGAACAAACAGAATCCATACGACTTCGAAATTTAGAATGAAACTTTTACAAATTTACAATTTACAAGTTATTCTGAATGTCAAAATAGAAATCATATTCACACGATCCCACTCATTTTTTGCTTCAAACTTTGAATTTAACCAGACGACAAAATTTTAGACTGATCTAAATTCAAAGCCTTTATAGACGAAACTTTCAAGGGAAAGACTTTTTAAATTTTTAGTCGTTCTGTGTGGAAAACATTACATGTAAAATAAAAAAAAATGTTTGTCACTGGCACTTTCTTCATTTTCAGCATTGTTTTCAAAAGTCTTTATCTTGTGGACCAGAAAGCGTCACTGTGTTGTTATGAGTGTTCAACAGTACTGTTACTGTCCGTTTTTTTGGTTCTCACCCTGTTTTTTAAGCGCTATTCCTCGCCAAACCAGAGGATTGAGCGAAAAACATTTTAACGTGAAAAAAGTATTATTCTTACCTATATGAAAATGTTAAATCCGTTCAGATAATCCATCTTGAACATGCAATCGCGAATTTTATTTCTAAATCCGACTCGCAAACCCTACAAAATGGTCAAGGGTGAAGATATTCCATATTGTGAAATTTAAGTGCAAACCCACACCGTTCAAAAGTTAATGGTCTTAAATTATCCAAAAATTGAGCGACACAAAACTGTGTATTCTCTCTATAAATGGGCAGGCAGTATTATATCTTTGATATTTCCCGTTCTATTAAAGCCCAATGTAAACACGGCCATTTTTAATTTATCCGGTATATTTCAAAAACCCTTAGATCCGTGGAATTAAGCGATGGGCCGCATTTATAGCAGGATGGCAAATAATTTTGTGCTAAAATTAGATTGGGTTTACTGTTATGTTTTGATAAACCGTTGGTGTTGTTATAAAATCTTGTAACTACGGCTTGTATCAAGCCGTAACTTACGCGATTTTATAACAATGCCTATGAAATAATATTGTTTGTCCGAAATTACGTCACGATCAACTGGATAAGATCGTTCGCTATTCATTTACATTATTGTTTTACATCGATTGAGACGACAGCTAGAAGCTATAGATCCTTCTCGGTTCTGCACACCAGTACTAGCGCCAAATGTGAGGGCCGATGAAAAACCAAGAAAGACCACCGCTACCGGGGATTGAGTTCGGAACCTCTTGATCGTGAAGACTAGCTGTAGATATCGACCATGTAAACATCACAATAACACTTTTTTTGAGGCGATGATACAATTTTGTAACGCATTCAATTTATTTCCTTTTTTTCTATGCGGTCTTCAGGATGAAGTTTTTGCCCTTCATCTATCAAGCTGTTATTTAACATCCCAAACAAGAAAGCTTTAATAATAATAATAATAATAATAATAATAATAATAATAATAATAATAATAATAATAATAATAATAATAATAATAATAATAATAATAATAATAATAATAATAATAATAATAATAATAATAATAATAATAATAATAATAAAAACAATTTATAATAATAATAATAATAATAATAATAATAATAATAATAATAATAATAATAATAATAATAATAATAATAATAATAATAATAATAATTTAGAGAAGATAGCATATTAAGACATATATAATTCAATTGAATTTATCTTATTTGCAATATGGCCTTCTAACAATAACACTCAAAATAGCAATGAATTTTGTGCTAGATATAGATTCGGTTAATACCATTATAATGTTGATAAATGGTTGGTGGTCTTATAAAATCTCGTAACTACGGCTTGATTAAAGCTGTAGTTACGTCAGTTTATGGCAACACATACGAAATACTATTGTTTGTCCGAAATTACGTCACGGTTAACAAATCGTTCCCTTTTGAGAGAAATCTTTTCTCCTAGCTAGAGCACTTCAAGTAGAGCATGCAGTAAAAACACAGACTTTTCTTTGAATGGGGACAAGTTATAAATATCTCAATTTGTCAATGACACGGTTACCCTACTTACATTTACGAACCTAACTAAGTTTAGTCCGCCTTATTATCTCGCTGAAACCTTGCCAAATTATTTGATATTATTAAGTATGCTCAGGGTCTTTGATAAAGCACCCTTGAGGCCATGCCGATAAAAATGTCAATGAGTAGGCCTAGTAAATAAATCGACGTTTATAGATCATCAAGATGTAGGGAATGATCATAGGTCAATGATCTCGTTCAACTAAAAGACAAAAATGGCATCAGATAGGCCTACTCACTATTTGTTCATAGGGAGGCTAACAGTTTCAAAGATGAAAAAAGAAACATAAGTTTTATTCACAATTATCACTAGATACTAGATCTGCGGATCTATTCTAAATAATGTTGACAACTGAACAGATGTTCAGATCTAATAAATACATGTAGATCTAAATCTATAGGCCCTAGTTTACTTTTTTCATCTTTTCTTTGACTTGCCCACTGTTAGATCTTGATCTACCTATTTTAAAGTAGATCTATTTAGATTTATCTTTTTGAATTTATTGGACATAGCCTACATTTAACCCATTCCCACTCTTTTTGACTCACTGCAAGATAGGTCTAGATCTATTGGTTTTGGAAAGCAATGTGGAAAATAAAGAAATTGCTTCTGACATCAATTTCTTCATTTTCCACAATGTTTTCTACTACGAAAGAACATAAAACGTAAAATATTATACTCTGGAAATTGTCGTCTGTAACCCCTTTGAATTTGCACCAGTCTATAAATTTGTCGTCTGAGAAATGGTTTTACATTAGCTTATCTCCCTTTGTCCATAAAAATAGTTACTGGCGGATAATGGGTTTAAAATTACTTCCCTTGCTTATTGAGCGATATTATTACACAATAATATGCAATTGACTCAATTTTTGTCCCTGATATATGTAAAATTAATTATAAATGACTTAAATGTATTGTTTTGTTGAAACAATAAAGATTCTAGAGATCACTGAGATTAAAATTAATTTCAAAAGAAATACTTTTTATGTAAATATATAATCTTTAGGATTTCTCCTATGAGGTCACCGATGCTCGGGTGACAGTTATTATTACGCTTGACTTTTAATAAGTTGCTTGATAGTAATAAATCAAACTTTGAAGCTGCTAATGCTGCAGCAAAACATAACCAAAATAATGAGAACTAAGAATGTGAATACCAAAATCCGGATCAATCCTTTTCATTACGCATGGGTTTGACCTTGCAATAAGAGATGCCCGTTTGGTTGTTTGTCAATAACTTGTATATCGCTGTTTAACCCATTACCAAACGACAAAAAATTTGGGCGGTCCAAAATGAAAGAACCTGCAGACGACAATTTTTAAGTGAATGAAATTTGAATTTTTGTTGTCTTTTTGGGTGGAAAACATTGTGAAAAATGAAGAAATTGCTTGTGAATTTCTTCATTTTTCACGATGTTTTCCAAAGCCATTATCTTGTGAGGAGTCAAAAAGAGTCAGTGGGTGGTAATGGGTTAACCCTTTCCCAACCGACGAAAAATAGGACTATTTCACGTAGAAAGTGGCTGTGTAACGTAGTAAAGTGACCCCCATAGAATACTGACCCCCCGGTCTCTATTTTATATAGAATAATGACCCCTTTCTATAAAATACTGACCCCCCTTATAAAATAGTGACCCCCTGATTTTATCTATAAAATACTGACCCCCACCTAGCTTATTGCTTATTTAACATACACTAGTACATGTATATCGATTCAAATCACATCCGTGTACATTACGCTCCTCTAAAGATACTCGGGGAGCATTTCTAGTCGCCATGCTATTCTTCCGTTCGTCCGTCCGACCGTTAGTCTGTCTGTCCGTCCGTTTACAGTCAGATCTTAGCGACCTTTAGTTTAAATTCAATGAAACTTCACATGTGTAATCCCTGAAATTCTTTTTGAGTCTGTGTTCTCATTTTTTGTGTTTTTTGTTTGTTTTTTTTTTTTCTTCAATTCGAGGCTGCGTCAGAGAAAAGGGGATCTTAATGTAGAAATGAGCGTTTCTCTAATTACGTTCATTTTTCTTTATTCAATTAACACAATTAATTTATTTATTTTTTTCAATTGTGATGAATGAGATGTTCTGTAGCTTATTCAATTAATAATTCATGTACAAAAATCCTGTCATGTGAAAAGGGGACTAAATGTATGATAAAATCGCGTCTAGATATTTAAGTCTGTCCGAAGCAAAATCCCCACAATTCTTGCACCAAATTGGAGGAAACTTCAATATGAACTTCGTGAAATTATGTCAAGAACCTTTTCTCTCTGTTTCTCAATTTGATGCTGTGTTATGGGAAAAGGGGTTTTATTGTAAAAGTTGTTTTCTCACATTTCTTTTAATCTAGATAGAATTCAATGAAATTTTATATTTGATTAATTATTTTTTCATATCTTACATCTTTATTTTCCAATTGCGACAGCTGCTTGACGCATTTTTAGTCCAACTTATTTCTCTAAATTAAGTTTTATGCACTTCCGATTATGTTCCCTTTAGCATGATGGGTACGTATAGACCCTACTTTTCCATGACAAGCACATGGTTTTACACTGCAATGTGACGTCATCGTGACCTAGTTTTCTGATGAAATCAATTTGCCAATCGTTGGAGCGTTTATTTGGTTGGTCAGAAAAAAGGTCACAGAGGATGATCCACTTACTGGTGCCTGTCAGATTTTTCAACACAGGATTCTAATCAGATTGAGAAGCCGAGATAACTATCTCGCTAAAGTGACTTAACATAATCACTCTAATATGCAGTCGCCAGGTAGGAAAGTGCGTATGACAGACATTAATAACTCTGGTATGCTTCGAACTCACAACGCTGAGGGACAAGTGATTTTCGGTTAGAAACCTTTTAAAATCATTCAAAGACCTGTCCTCACAAATATATATCGGGTAGTAGTTCGTAATTCATGAACATGCTGTTGACCTAGGTGTAGGCCTACATACGATTAAGAAGCAATACAGATGCTCCAAGACCAAAAAGCTTAGTCGGTAACGTCGGGGTTACTCTCTTATAAGAACAGAGCACATTCTCTCTTCATTCCATTATGATATAATGATGCTCTGTTCCCGCGGGGTCATTTCACGTCTAATCTCGGGGCCTTGGCGGGATTTCGGTATCCAATCGTTGGCTTTAGCCTATACAACAAAACAATTTAAAAAGCTGATACAAACTTTCACTGGCTGACGCTTCAAATTACCGGCTTCAGCCAAATATAGAAGCGACGTAATGTATACGTAATCAAACAAGATAAAACTGAATGATTTTGATTCGATAATTCATATGTTACCGGCTTCAGCCAAAAATAGAAGCGACGAAATGTATACGTAATGATCATGCAAGATAATTTGATTCGATAATTCAAATGATGTGCTATAATTAGATTTTGACGACCAAATAGGCAGTTTGTGTACCAAAAACGGCAGAGGTCATATTTGATGGTTAATGAAGGACCTCAGCTTTGGAGAGTACGTCGGGGTCTGCCATTCAAGGGGTCGTGAGCTCGAACCTGGCACGGTATGTAGGCCTATCCATTCTGACATTTGACAAAAGTCATTTGTCTCTCACCGAATGGTGTGAATCATTTAGATGAGAGAGCAGCTGGAGGCACTGTTTGTATTTTTTGGTAGTGCGGGTGCGAGAAATACCAGGAATCCATATTAGGTGCTCCAGCCGCCGCAATATGACCATAGCAATTGAAAACGGCGTTAAACTTAAATAAATCAAATTAATTCAGATGCGGTGGAAGCGTCTAACCAGCCAGTTTGAATCGGGTTCGCCGAATAATGAATGAAATGTTGCGATCAAAACACTCTGTAGTGTATGTACGGACAGACGCATGCACGGACGAGTGTCATTGCACCTCTGATGCCTATCGATGGAGATAATTATGTTGTAGGTGTACCATAGTTGGGTTTATATCAGGGTAAGATTGTTTGTGTGTATGTAGGGAAGGGGGCGATATTTTATGGGGGGTCACAATTCTACGTGAGGGGTCACTTTTCTACGTGTGAGGATGTCATAATACTATGACCCCCCGGTCATAATATTATGACCGAGGAGTCAGTATTCTTTATAAAATAGTGACCGGGGGGTCAGTATTCTATGGGGGTCACTTTACTACGTTACAGCTGCAGTTGTCAAAATGGGTGTTGATAAAGGCAGTTTTTGTTTAAAATGAAAGCCCAGAAAATATTGAGACAAAATTAGAAACTGCTGATCATCAGCAGTTTCTTCTTTTGTCTCAATGTTTTCTCAACCCATTTCTAATAGAGATGTGAAAACTCGATCTTGTTTGGGAAATGGTTAAGATATCTACCACATGCAGAAGAGTCCTAGTGTTTTTCCGCCTTTGCTGCTTCAACCCTTTTTCAAATCGGCCATACATCAACAGAATTATTGTGAGAAAAATATGTGTCACGTGATTCCCCGCATTGGGTATGCTACACATAATAGTGGCGTAGGAAGGTTTATAATATTAGGGGTGGGTGGGGCAAACGTTCAAGTAAAAGGAAATATGGGTGTTTTATGGGGGGCCATAGGGGGGGGGGGGCAAACCCCTTTTCCAAATTATTGGGGGACCAGGCCCCCCCTGCCCCCCCCCCCCCTCTTCCTACGCCTATGCATAAGACCTAACGAAGCCGATTGACCCTTGCCGAAATGACCAAATTTTGGACTGTTCCTGCAGAACACCATGATTATGAATGCCTACTTAAGATATCTAGTTCGTGAATAAGTTGAGAATGGTATAGCACAAAGCAGCCTACTGGTATTTAGGCAACAGAAGAAAATGCTGAAAATCCGTATTTTTTTTTTTTTTTTTTTTTTTTTTTTCCTTTTGCCTCAACATTTTCCCAAGTTTATTCTACGGACACCGTGGACTTGAACAATAGGTCTACCAGGCCTTGTGTGGGAAAGATTTAAAGTAACTAGGTCGAACTGATAGATAGAATCATCGATCTAATACCGATCGATTAACCCTTTCCCAAAGAAGACCTTGCTTTGACGTCACTTGTAGAATACAAAGGTATTAACAAAACATTGACACAAAAGAAGAAAATGCTGACAATCTTTTGTCTCAATATTTTCTATGCTTTATCGTTCAAGAAACATAACACAGAAAACTTCTCTTCAGCGACAGCTTCAAAGCAGTCTAATTTTTAGTCGTTTGGGAAAGGGTTAATCAGATAAAAATTCATGATCAGGGATTTGTAACAAAAAGGATATAATCAGTAGTATGAGAAACGAGATGATTAAGGTATATGACCCATTATTAGCACCAAAGAGCCAAAGGTGAAATTTGAAAAGTGCCAGTAAAGCCTAAACTGTGATACATTTTCATTCCAAATACAAACATAAGCATTTTGAACGGTTTAGAATTTTGAATTAATGCATACTTATTGAAATATTTGACAAAAATGTTCAAAATTACCTCCCTTGCATATGAATAAAGAGTAAAATAATATTTGTAAATTATTTTCTTCCTGAAGCATAATCTTGAAATCCGGCACAGTGAATCAACTTATGTGAAGTGTATTTACAAGAGTGTGTATTTCTTATGGCTAGAAAGTGGTGTTTTTAATGATGGGTCATATACCTTAAGTAAAGATCTTGACACGGAAGTTAGTATACGGTTGAAGAATGATGAATGAAAATGAAGCATTAACCCATTACCACACAGTGACTCTTTTTGACTTCTCACATGGAATTGACTTTTGAAAACATCGTGGAAAATGAAGAAATTGCTTGTGAAAGCAATTTCTTCATTTCCCACAATGTTTTGTACCCAAAACGACAACAAAATTTGAAATTTCATTCACTTGAAATTGTCGTCTGCAGTACCTTTCAAATTGGAACAGTCCAAAATGTTGTCGTTTGGTAATGGGTTAAGAAAGGCAGACGTTTCCTACGTAGATGTCTACGGTGGTAGAGAATGTTAAGAAATGAGCAAGGATCTGGTAAAAGACTTTTGAGCCCAACATGGTTCAAGATCAGCCTGCTTATACACGCAGCTTGAAAAAAAATATAGTTGTACTTAGATAGCCTTTTCATGACTTGTAGCAACTATACGGACGGTAGATAATCACGTGATACAATATTTTCAGAAAATCTTCAATAATTTTGTAAATACTGGACCGATTTGAATTCGGTTTGAAGCAGAGAATGTGGACAGACGTCACGCATTAGATGGACGTGGTTGATTTTTGAAAAATCAACTGATAAAAAGTTATTGAAGACAAACCAAAATTTTGGTTTATCTTCAATAACTTTTTTATCAGTTGAATTTTCAAAAATCCAACACGTCCAACTTATTGCTGGCAATATCCTACCTTCTCTGCTTCAAACTGAATTCAAATTGGTCAAGTATTAAAAAAGATATTAAAGATTATCGGAAATTCTGAGTAACGTGATTATACACCGTGATAAGACAGCAATATGGAGGATGATCTTGAAATGTGGTAGGCACTACTCTCAAACTCTATAAGGAACCCTTTTCCAGATCATTGATCAAATGTACGTAACGTAACACTCCGACACCAAAGTATACAGAGTGTCCAAAAAAAAAACGGAACCCTATTTCCAAGTCAAATATTTTAAAGCGCAAGGGAAAAAAATGAAGTTGCAGTACTGAAGATGCATTATTTTTGCATATGTGTTCTGAATTTCACTTCAAAATATGAATTGCTCCAAAAGTGTAACTGCAATTTAATAAAGACACTAAAAAACGTTTTAACACGAAATCGATCTTTGCGCCTTGTTTGCTCGTAAAAGTGCACCGACGGTCATCTGTTGAATTCTTTACCGTTGTACATGTACGTGCCAATTTTCTCAAAATTTGATACATATAGTGCTCCCACGATATTCTGATTTCCACCAGACAATAAAAGACCATACTCATATACTAAGTATAGGTTATACTGGTCAAAACGAATTCATATCTATGACAATCAGTAATTTTATGTATTATTGACGAGATGATTTGCGCGTGCGTCTCTATAACAACATGTTTTATAGGTTCAAAGTTTGTTTATAAATAACTGGCACCACTATAAAATTGCCGCACGTGCAAATTGAGTCCATATGGTTGCTGTTTGAAATAATTTTAAAGTACTTGTCATTTTCAGCGCTCACAGGTATATTGGTCAGTAATAAAATAAGTATATTAAAGGAAAAAGAAACGCAACAACAAATTAATTTGATCATACGTTTTGTTTTTGTATTTCTAAAAATGATCCATATTCGAGTACCCTTTTCAATGCATAGTAAAACTTCATCATTTGACTTTCTAGTGTCAAAATTTCATGAAGGTCACAGGTTGTACGGGCCATCAATATGCGTTTAAATGAGAGCGGTTTGGCGTCAACGTTAAATGCGTTCTCACACGCAATCCAGACTGAAGTTAACGATTCCTGGCTAGAATATAATTGCTGTACTATCGATGAATAGTATCAACAGTTTTTCTCGTTAAGAGAATTTGTTTCTGTAGGTAAAATAAGCGTACGTTCTGGTCCTGGCGTCGTGACGTTAGACGTTGGCGACCGCTTTTCGGGCGACCGTAAGTTGTTCCGTTCGTTCTAAGACATTACCTCAAGCAATATTTTGTAAACCGATGTACACAAAAGGCAGCAGCAACTGCGGGTTGAGACGTTCCATTTGTAAACATCACAATTGCTACTGCACGACGTCTTTGAATAAGTCGCAAAATGACATGAGGGATTAAATTCAAACGCAAATCATTACCTTTTGTCGACTCGACGTGCATCTACACAACCAAAAAAGTTTTATGCAAAGTTTGGTTATTTAAAGGTTTGCACGTGAGAATAGTGTAAACGTCTATTTTGACGTTATCTCACATGTAAGACAGGTTCTTGCGTAAACGCAAAGATCAATATCAAGATACAGTTCCCTGTAATAATCAGTAACAACTTTGACTCAATAACATAAAAGAGTTAAGAGAAATAACAAAAAAAGTTGTTGCGTTTCTTCTTTCTTCTAGTATACATATGATTACATGTATTATGAATCTGTTATAGATCTACACTTTGATATTTTGTTTGTATTCATTTTTTGTTTTGGTTACATCGCAGCTCTAACAGTTTATTATCAGAAAAGATGAAATGAATATGCACTATTGTAAGTAGAATATTTCAAAATCACTCTTGTATTGCATTGAATATGTTAAACAATTTTGACGTCTCAATGTATTCAATTAGTGTAGGACTGTAGGTGCACGCTGCAACACGGAAAAATCGATATCGTGTTAAAATGATTTTCTGGGTGCATTCATTTGATTGCCAATATTTTCAAAGGTAATGGACATATTTCCACCAAATTTTAACTGCTAATAGAAAAATGTCGTTTCTTTTGCATATCTAAATTTAGTGGAGATATATTTATTGATACATGAGCAATTCACTATTTGTAAAATACGAAGAAGTATTCGAGACTAATATAACGTCGATTCTATTTTTACAGTTTGCACATACTCACAGACTGATCAAGATCCAAGTCATTTTCAAATAATTTCTTTATTTACCATTGGCAGAGTCACCCTTTGTTGTGCTTACTCATTTGAATTGACGAAACGAATCTAATGAGTACACACAATACTCTCAGCTCACCAAGTATGGCTATTCGTCGAAATGCGTGTAGGTGGGATAGTTCTTCACTCTTCCCAATTAAGTGCCTGTCCAAGTTGTTGAAAAAATTTTGGAACAAAAAGGCGAAAACGCATCTCTGGTATATGGCGTGTGGAACGTTGCAAAATTCGATAAATATTTTTATGTGATATAATTTTATATTTATATTCTATATTTTTTTATTTATATTCTAAAAATATTTTTATGTGATATAATTTTATATTTATATTCTATAATTTTTATTTATATTGTATATTTTTTATTTATGTTCTTTATTTTTTATTTATGTTCGATAACGCGAAAAAAATTATGTGATATAATTTTTTATTTATATTGTATATTTTTTTTTATTTATGTTCTATATTTTTTATCTATGTTCGATAACGCGAAAAAAATATGTGATATAATTACAGACAGACAGACGCTTGTCAGACACCTGTGTTTCAGAGTGATAAAGACAGTGACAGTGTGTGATCCTATCCCTATATTATGCGAACAAATTTTTAGATAGACGACAGCATGTTTTACACACCTTGTGGGGGCAGCCATATTTGTTTGTTTGTTTGTTTGTACTATTAGATTCCCCCGATGACTTTTCGAGGCACCACTACCTAAGCTAGCGTATGTCTTTTTTTGTGCATGTTCCTACTAATCTACAAGTAACAGGTGCTCTTTTTACAGTGCAATGAACTTTGAAACTAACTATTCTAACTCGGAACATTTTTGGCGGAAGAGAAGAGGCAGTAAGTTTTACCTCACTGCTACCCACTCCATTCAGCTGGGTAGACTGAGGCGTTGACAATTAAGTGTCTTGCCCAAGGACACACCTTCCCGGGTGGGACTCGAACTCGGGTCATCCGGGTTTCAAGCCGAGTGTGCTTACCACTGCGCTATCGAGGCTGTCATATTCGTTGTGAATACCGTTATCCAATCAAATCGTTTGTTACAAATGTCTCTAGTATCCCATGATGCAATTATACCACATAAATTTTTTTCGCGCTATTATCGAATATACATGTAAATAAAAAATATAGAACATAAATAAAAAATATAGGATATAAATAAACAAGAGCCGTCAGAGACGGACAATGCTCCCCGAATAAGGCATTGTCACAATAAATATATGCCATGCAGAGCTAATATAAAGCTAACAAATGTTAAGCCCCCTTTTTGCATGACATATTTTGTATACGCAAATTTTAAATAGTTTATTGTCAAGGGCATCTGATTTGCTACTCAAATATGAAATTTCATCAAATTCTGACCATTAGACTAAGAGAAATCAGAGAAAAACTGTATTTAACCTTAAGTCCCCTTTTCCCATGACAAGGCCTCAAATCCAAAAACCAGGAAAAGTACATCAGCATTTTGTCATAGGGAGTTCACATGGTAAGTTTCATTTGATTTGGCCCAAGGGTTATGGAGAAATCGCTTCGGACGGACGGACGGACAGGACGGACGGACAGACAAAGCGGCGACTATATGCTCTCCCTTCGGGGAGCATAAAAATTATATCACATAAAAATAATGTTAGAATATAAATAAAAAATTATAGAATGTAAATATAAAATTTTATCACATAAAAATATTTATCGAATTTTGCAACGTTCCACACGCCATACTGGTAACAGATTTGATGATTTTGTGCAATGCTGACACATGTAAAACATTATTTCTTTAAACAAAATAGAAATCTATGCGCGCCTGATTTCTAGTAGATCTAGATCTATTGCTTCTCACGTGAAAGCATGTTATGGGATATTATGAAGCAGGATTTCGAGGTATGAGCATGATTTGGTGTTATTAAATTCTGCAATCGCCTGTGGTTTTGTGACTTTTCATATTTGAGTCTTGGTAGAAAACCTAGATCTAAATATTTTTTACGTTTGGATCAACCGATTTTGATGAAATTCGCAGAATACATAAAAACGTTATGATTTAAATCTAGAATCTATATAGGCCCTAGATCTATTTGCTGAAAATTTTATAAAATTCATTACATTCTTTATTTAATCATGATGAAAAATGTATGTGTTGCGTTAGAAGTGTCTTTAAGTGTACATATCAAATAAAGAAAGGATCTACATGTAGTCAAGAGTAAAAGATTATACCCTTGAAATTGTCGTCTGTAACACCCTTGAATTTGCACCAGTCTGTGTCGTCTTTCAAATGGGTTTTTACATTGGCTGATCTCCCTTGATCCATGAAATATTTATTCGCGGATACTCGGTTTAAAAATTACTTCCCTTGCTTATCGAGCGATATTATTACATAATAATTGCAATTAACTCTATTTTTGTCCCTGACATATGTAAAATTAATTATTAAAGACTTGAAAAATATATTTTTGTTGCAACAATAAATATTTTAGAGATTACTGAGATTGAAATTATTTTAATTAGAAATACCTTTTTAAGTAAATATATGAAATAAAGAATGCAACTCCAATATAAAATCCTTGATCCCTTCCCAAATGATAAAATCATAGGAAGACCCAATTTGAAAGCTTCTGCATGCAGACGACAAAATGGATATTAATCAAGGTAGAATTTATGAATAATATAGCACTGAAAATATGGAGGCAAAAGCAGAAATTGCTGATTATTGATACCTTGTGCTCTTGCCTTAATGTTTTCAAAAGCGCATTATAATTGGAACGTCAAAATCATATCTTGTTTGGCAAAGGGTTACAATAAATGCCTTCTAATACTATTTGACCATACTGACAGGGGCGGTTGGTCTTGTAAAATAAGGTATTGCTAAAAGACTGATTCTTTTGTTAAAATAAACTCATTAATACCGATAAGTGAATCGCTCATAAACATATCCACACTGACTAAAGCAGGTGGAAACTACAAAAGAAGGTCAGTAAAAGGCTGCTTCTTAGAACTGAATTTTAATGTGCATTGAATGAATAAATATATGTTAACCACACTGACTAAAGCAGGTGGCTAAAGGGTTTAACTTGGGGACCAGGGTGCCTGATAATATTACCCATTTAAATTGTATTGGAATGTTAAACATCTGTGTTTAATTGACCAAACAAGCCCAATAAAGACCAATGGCAAATAAAGTGATGTGAATAATAACTTCCTTATCAAATCCTCTTAATAACACCAGGGCGTAGATAAAAGATAACAAAAAGGTGATTAATTTGCATATTTACTTTCCTTCTCAACAGATTGAGAAATGAAAACATATGCCTTAATATCTGCTTGTTATATCCTTTCTTAAAATCATTAGTATACAAAGAAACAGGAAAATCTTAAACAATCAACACTTTTAGCAGGATCTTGTTTTGAAATTCTTAACCCTTTTCAAATAATAAAAAAACAACTGACATATTCTGTAGCTGCTGCAAACGACAGAGTACATGTCGGTACACGTGTATAAAGAACATGTGTATGAAATAGTACAAAGAATGTTGAGGCAAAGGGAGAGAGTGCTGATACCAATTACCTTCCTTTGCCTCAATAATTCCCAAACTTCATTCAATGATGGATATCAGGGCCAAGTCTTATTTTGAAAATGCCTAATAGAGTTAGAATTTGAAGGCATAAGTGGAAAAGATGAGATAGTTATAAACCGTTTCATCCTTGTTATGTCATAACACTATCTTAGCTAGTTCATATTTCAAAAACTTAGTCATCCAAAACAATTCTATTTTTTTTATTTTTTTATCGGAGGAGTGGTTGACGAAATTATATTAGACTGTTATAGGCGGCTAGTAAAAATGTAAATAATGATGATAGAAAAACTTATGTAAATAAAACCTTTATTGGGGATAATGGGACAACATGAAGTAATAAAAATAACAAAACGAGAAGTAATAACAAAAAAAAAAGATTAAAATGGGAAAAAAAAGAAAAGAAAGGAAAAAAAATAAATAAAAAAAATAAATAAATTAAAAAAAATATATATCAATAAAAAAAAATATAAAAAAAGTGAATAAAAACAATGATATCTAAATGATAAAAAGAAACATAAAAATACATAAATTGATTAAAAAAAATGTATTGTAAATAAAAAGATAAAGCCTATGTATGTTCTATATAACATATTTGTACAAAGAATGTGTTGGAAAATTGTCAATGTAGCAATGTAATCAAACAGCATACACATTCACATAATCGTGATGATCCGATGAAAAGAACTATCATCAATTTTCTAATTTCACCACACCAAAGGTTTATCAGAGAGAGAAGACAAACATCATGAAAAAGACCAATAGAGGCAATTAGCAAAACGGAATAAGGACAAACTCCGACTTCTGTAACAAAACAACTACGATGATGGGTACAAAGCGAGGCTGAATTAGCATAATGTGCCTGTCTTTTTGGCTTAAAAATTTAACTATTTTGGGTAAATGAAGAAGAAAGATCAATCTCCAGAAAGAAATTCAACCCTTTTGGAAAAAAATAAAATAAAATTTAACGGAATGTAGGGTTGCATTCTGGGGTCCGCACGAAATCTGACATGAGCAGGGAGGGACCTTATAATACTACAAATACACACACACTCTGGTTACCGATGCCCGGGTGACTGGATATTATTACGCTTGACTATTTTAAGTGCTTGATAGTAATAATTCAAACTTTGAAGCTGCTAAAGTTGCAGCAAAACATACACAAGATATAGAGAATAAAGGAGTGAATACCTAACTCCGGATCAACGCTTGTCATAATGCCTAGGTGGGACCCAAAAGTTTGGGCTGCTCGTCAATAACATTTATGTCGTTCTGTGTAACAGATCTACCACATCCAGAGTATGAATTCCTGGCGTGTTTCTACATTCGCTGGTTCAACCCTTTTTGAAATCGGTCATATAGGCTTATTTACTGATTATTGAGATAGCAAATGTGTCACGTGATTCCCCGCCTTGGGTATGCTACACATAAGACATAACGAAGCCGATTGACCCTTGTCCAAATAGCCAAATTTTCGATTGTCCCTGTTTGAATGCTCCAGCAGACGACAAAATGAATGCTGCTAAAGATAGAATTCGTGAATAATTCGTGAATAATATAGCTCAGAAAATATTTAGGAAACAGGCCTGGAGAAAATGTTAAAAATTGGTATTTTTCTTCCTTTTGCCTCAATGTTTTCCCATAGTTATTCTACGAGTACTAGGGACTTCCTACCACCCTTGTGTGGGAAAGATTTAAAGTAACTAGGTCGAACTAATAGATAGAATCATCGATCTAATACCGATCGATTAACCCTTCCCAAAGAAGACCTTGCTTTGACGTCACTTGTAGATTACAAAGGTATTAGGAAAACATTGACACAAAAGAAGAAAATGCTGATTGTCAGCATTTTCTTCTTTTGTCTCAATATTTCCTATGCTTTATCGTTCAGGAAACATAACACAGAAAACTTCTCTTCGCCGACAGCTTCAAAACAGTCTAATTTTTGTCGTTTTGTAAAGGGTTAATCAGATAAAAAATCGTGATCAGGGATTTGTTACAAAAAGGATTGTAATCAGCAGAATGAGAAACGGAGATGATTAAGCAAAATTCTTGACACGTAATTTAGTAAAGGGTTGATGAAGGATGAAAGAAAATATAACAAGAGGGCCAAGATGGCACTGCATCGCTCACCTGAGAGGACTTTGAAACAAACAGCTTGCAAGCTTCAAACTCGCATGACCCACTTTTTACATGACCTAGACATCATCAAGATAAACATTCAGAACAATTTTCACAATGATGAGTAAACATTTTGGTTCTTAGGGCAAAAAACAAGATTTGACCTTTTGACCTAGTTTTTGACCTAACATTAGCCACTTTCTACATGACCCATTTATCATCAAGATAAGCAATTCTGAACTATTTTCACAATGATGTATTATTGATGTATACATATTTTGATTTTTTGGGGCAAAAACAAAACTTGACCTAGGTTTTGACCGCCCATGACCCACTTTATACATGCCCCAGAAATTGTGAAAATAAACATTCTTAAGAATTTTCACAATGATTTTATAAATATTTTGGTTCTTAGAGCAAAAACAACATTTGACCTAGTGACCTAGTTTTAGACCTCCCATGACCCACTTTTCACATCACCAAGATATCATCAGGATAAACATTCTGGAAATTTTCACAATGATAAAGTAAATATATTTGGTTCTTAGAGCAAAAACAAAATTTGACCTAGTGACCTAGTTCTTGACTTCACATGGCCCCCTTTTAACATTAACCAGATATCATCAAGATAAATATTCTGAACAATTTTCACAACGATAAAGTAAATATTTTGGTTCCTAGAGCAAAAACAAGATTTGACCTAGTGACCTACTTTTAGACCTCGCATGACCCACTTTTCACATCACCAAAATATCATCAGGATAAACATTCTGAACAATTTTCACAATGATAAAGTAAATATTTTGGTTCTTAGAGCATAATCAAAATTTGACCTGGTGACCTAGTTTTTAACCTCGAATGACCTGCTATTCATATCATCATGATAAACATTCTGAATTTTCACAATGATTGAGTAAATATTTTGGTTCTTAGAGGAAATAAAAACAAAATTTGACCTAGTGACCTAGTTTCTGACCTCACATGACCCACTCTTAAAATGACCCAGATTTTGTCAAGATAAACATTCTGAACAATTTTCACAATGATAAAGTAAATATTTTGGTTCTTAGAGCATTAACAAAATTTGACCTATTGGCCTAGTTTCTGACCTCACATGACCCACTTTTAAATGTTTTTAAATGACCTAAATTTCGTCAAGATAAACATTCTGAACAATTTTCACAACGATAAAGTAAATATTTTGTTTCTAAGAGCAAAAACAAAATTTGACCTAGTGACCTAGTTTCTGAACTCGCATGACCCACTTTTCACATCACCAAGATATCATCAGGATAAACATTCTGGAAATTTTCACAATGATATAGTAAATATTTTGGTTCTTAGAGCAAAATCAAAATTTGACCTAGTGACCTAGTTTTTAACCTCGAATGACCTGCTATTCATATCACCAAGATATCATCAAAATAAACATTCTGAATTTTCACAATGATTGAGTAAATATTTTGGTTCTTAGAGGAAAAACAAAATTTGACCTAGTGACATAGTTTCTGACCTCACATGACCCACTTTTAAAATGACTCAGAATTCGTCAAGATAAACATTCTGAACAATTTCACAATGATTGAGTAAATATTTTGGTTCTTAGAGGAAAAACAAAATTTGACCTAGTGACCTAGTTTCTGACCTCACATGACCAACTTTTAAAATGACCCAGATTTCGTCAAGATAAACATTCTGAACAATTTTCACAATGTTTCAGTATATATTTCTGTTCTTAAAGCAAAACCAAGATTTGACCCAATGACCTAGTTTTTGACCTTACATGACCCACACTTTGTACATAACCTAAATATCAAGATAAGTATTTAGGATAGTTTTGACAAAGTTTTGGGGCAAAATTGGCATCTCTAGAGCAAAAGGAAGGATCTGTTATATTTGACCTTGTGACATAGTTTTTGACCTTGCATGACCCTCCTTTGATCATGACACAGATATCATAACGATAAACATTTAGAACAATTTTGACAAAGTTTGGACCAAAATTGCCACTTCCAGAGCAAGAGGAAGGATTTCACAAGATTTGACCTCATGACCTAGTTAATGACCTGGAATGACCAACTTCTTGACATAGCCTAGATATCATCAAGATAAACATTCAGGACAATTTTGACAAAGTGTGTGCCAAAATTGGCACTTATAGAGTAAAAAGATGGATTTTACAATATTTGACCTAGTGACCTAGTTTTTGACCTGGCTTGACCTATTTGTAATCATGACCTAGATATTATCAAGACAAATATTCTGAATAATTTTCACAACAATTGAGCAACAAATGTGGCCCCTAGAGCAAAAAGAAGATTTGACCTAGTGACCTACTTTTTGACCCCATTGTGGCCCCGATTCAAATTCTTTGAAGTATTTTGAAAAAACATGACCCATAGATCATATGTGTGAAATATGATTGAATTCTGTCCAGTACTTTAGGAGGAGAAGATTTTTTTCTGAAAAGTTGACGGATGGACAGATAGACAGTTAGACAGTTAGACAGATAGACAGATAGACAGACAGACGCCGGACAACAGACCGATCACAATACCTCACCTTGAGCACTTTGTGCTCAGGTAAGCTAAAAAGACATATTCCGACACCGAAATCTCGAGCATGTCAAAACAAGTGTCTTTGGAAAAGGAAGAGGTGCATGCCCGTAGGAAACAATTTCATATAGGGCAGGGCTAAAGCCCCTATCTGGGTCAGTATTTGAATACTATAGGGGCTAAAGTGGATTTGAAATCCCTAAATTTTCAGAGTGAAATAGGGTAAATTTAGCATTTTTTGCCAACTTTGACGGGGGTAGTTATCCCCCCCCCCTCCAAAAAAAAAAAACCCAACCCTCCCATGTTCATACGGGACTGAGGTATTTGGTACTAACGTGGATTCAGAAAGGTCTGTGCAAACTGACAGACAGATCCTCATTATTTTTAAATGCATTGTAATTTCTTCTCTGCTTCAACCCGTTTTCAAATTGGTCACATGTTAATAAAGATATCACAGATTTTCTGTTGTTGTTGTTGTTGTTGTTGTTGTTGTTGTTGTTGTTGTTGTTGTTGTTGTTGTTGTTGTTGTTGTTGTTGTTGTTGTTGTTGTTGTTGTTGTTGTGTTGTTGTATGTGATTCTCTGACGTAATGTAGCCTTTGCCTTTCCATCGAGGTCTGTAATTAGTCCGTAGACTCTTCGACCCTTCTGTTTCTTCTTCGTTCCTGAAAGCTCGCTTCCGGGAAAAAAAAACTCCACTATGTCAATTTCCATTACAGCAAGAATCTGGATTGTTCCCATTTTAACCCTTTCCCAAACAAAAAGATTTTAGGGTGATCCACTTCATAAACTGCCACAAATGACAAAATGAATGTTATGAAAGATACAATTTGTGTAAAATATAGCACAGAAAATATTGAGACAAAAGGAGAAACTGATGGTTATCAGCAGTTTCTTCTTTTGTCTCAATGTTTTTCCAAGCCATTTCTGCAAGAGATGTCAAATCCAGGTCTTATTTGGGAAAGGGTTAAATATGCTGCAGGTTGCAAAATGGATGCTAAAAAGAAAGCATTTATTTAAAATGTAGCACTAAAAATATTGAGGTTATCAGCATTTTCTTCTTTTGTCTCAATATTTTCCAAAGCCTTTAATATTATTGACGTCAAATCGAGATCTTATTTGGAAAAGGGTTACGGTTCTAGTCAAGAGTGAAGTCAAACTTAAGTTTATATCATTCATTTATTTTCGATAGGATAGTTTGTATAAAAGTAGTAAAATATAAAACTGACGAAAATGGTAGAAATTGTATACAATGTACATTTCGAAGCATTAAAAAATAATGAATGCATTTATTTCATATATGTTTATATTTTAATTGTATTTTGTAATATTGCATCTCCCACATTATCGTCGCTTTTCTTTAATAACCCTTTCCCAAACAAGACCTGGTTTTGACGTCACTAATAGAATAGGCTTGTGAAAACATCGAGACAAAAGAAGAAACTGCTGATAACCAGCAGTTTCTCCTTTTGCCTCAATATTTTCTTGGCTACATCGCACACATTTCCAATCTTTATTATGGTCCATTTTGTCTTCTGTAGCAGCTTTTGATTTGGACAATCCTAAAATTTTGTCGTTTGGGAAAAGGTTAAAAACTTCATAACTTCAGCTTAGGACAAGCTGCCGTTACAAAGTTTTGGAAGAAAAGGCGACAATATGATTTAACTTTCCATATATAAACATATTAAGATATCTCTTTGGTATAATATATAAATGAGGTACCATGCACAGAAATGTTGTAGGCTACACAAGAACATTTCAGTATACAGAACAGTCAGTAGCCTACTGGTCGATCCGGAGATATTTTTGAAGAAAATAAATGAGCCGGGATCTGTATAAGAATGCGTCTCTCGCTTAATTTTGAGACCAGTATCGCTCCTGATCACCCTGACCATACGTGCAGTCTGATCAAAACCAAGTCGTGTGTACAAAGTTTCTTATGACACGGACAACAGTTACTGTTGGAAACCATTTGATCCGAGTTTTCTCTGATGAAATTCGCTTTTTGATGTGTTGATGTGGCTAATTTAATGAGCGACATCAACATATCAAAGAGCGAATTTCATCAGAGAAAACTCGAATATGATACCATTATGAACCCTGATCAGACTTGATCCATATAGATCTACCCTGGGTCCAGTCTTCAATATACAATTTGTTTTTTAAAAGATAACACATGCATTAAACATATTTGAACCCAGGCTAATCTAGATCCACAATATGTTGTACAGCTTTTCCCGATCAAGACGAAAATGTAAGTATTTGGTTAATTCATAAATTTCAACATGAGCACTGAACACACTTGTATTCAACTAATAGTGTAATGCACACTGACAAGGTTCGATAGTTGAAAGTTTGGATACTTGCAATTAGACATAGTCACATTTAGAACTGCGGTAATGCTCCCCCGAAATGTCTTAACCCTTTCCCACACAAGACCTGGTTTTGACGTCCCTACTTGAAAAGGCTTGGGAAAACATTGAAACAAAAGAAGAAACTGCTGATAACCAGCAGTTTCTCCTTTTGTCTCAATATTTTCTGTGCTATACTATACACAAATCTTATCTTGAACAACATCTATTTTGTTGTTTTCAGCAACTTTATTATATGAAAAGTCCAAATTTTGGCCGTTTGGGAAAGGGTTAATTGACAATTCTTTGACGTCGCGCACGCTATTGGGGAACTTATCAAAAAACGCTACCCTCTGCGATTCATAACTGAATTTTGCAAGAACCGTTTTCCTTCCTAAAACTTTGTTATATGTCATATTAACCGTAAAACCATGATCTTTTTCAATGACATACTCTTCTCAGGTTGTTAGTTTGTATAAATTTGCAAGAAAGACTTTTTGTTCGTAAATTCGGCGAAAAAACGCGTGTAACATGTAACATAAATTTTCAACGGCGACGGATATTTATAAACAACTGCGATTAAGGAACGTCAAACACATTGAAAAGTATATTATATGACAGTGGAAATGCTGTAGAATGTTTTGCCGAACGGAAATCAAATTTCGATGTCGATTACGCAAATAAGCCCAGTTTGTTCACTAAAAATCGCAGTGTAACAATTAGAATTACGTCGCAGAAAAAATGAAAATTTTGTTTGATATTTTGTGAATTAATAGCTGAAATGCAACAAAATTTGACACAAGAAATATTATTTTTCTCTATTTCTATAATATATACAAGAAAATTAGTTAGCATAATAAACGAAGCATTAATGATATAAAATGCGTGTGGACAGAAATTATTTCAGGTCGTTCAAAACTCTACTTTTTTACCCTTTAGAGTTTAAAAAATACCGGTTCCCTTATTCATACAACAATTAAATTTCATAATAAAAATATTATTTTTTTCTAGTTTGTCATATCAAAATTTCAACGCAAAATAATAAAACGTAAAAAAGATGTTCAAATTTGTTCGTGTGGACAGAAATTTTATAAACGTAAACTTTTTTAATTGGCGTAGCCTTAAAAGTATCTATTTGGCGCATTTTAAGGCGAAAACAAAACGAATCAAAGTGGCGTTAAAGCTTAAAAGTGCAAATGACAGAAATAGTGGAGATTTTCTTTAAACATGGTCTTGTCTTTTTAAATCACATTAGTTTGTAAAGAGAGTAAGCATTAAAGGCACAACACAACCGTCTACGTAAAAACTTCAACGTTCCGCAATTATTAGAGTAATGACGTTCGCTAGTTTGACGTTACATTTTGTTCCCCAATACCGTGCGCGACGTCTTTACGAAACAGCGTATCTACAGCTTCAATCTTTTCCCAAACAAAACTTGGTTTTGACGCCCTCGTATAGCAATTGAGACTAAAGTAGAAAACGGTAATAATCAGCATTTTCTCCTTTAGTCTTAATATTTTCCGTTCTATAATGTACAAAATCCTGAAATGAATCAACTTCAACTCTATTGTCTGCAACCCCATTCTATTTTGACCAATCTAAAATATTGCCGTTTGGAAAGGGTTAAACACTGTAGTTGCAATATTTTTTAATGAAAAACGATGTAATGTAAAACTCATCCGATTTCAAAGCTATCCGTATTAAATGACTGCTGCCTTGCTATTTGTCTACTGGTTGATCTAAACCGGCTCATTGGTGCCGACGAACTTCTATCTAATGACTTCGAACTTTTCCGTTTAGTCTTCGACCGTTTCCGACGATCTAGGCTATCGTAGTCTATCGAATATGAATCACTTCGAATCGTTACACTTCGAAAACTATCGTCGTTCGGGTTACTCCGTAAACTGTCATTTCCTTTCGAACTATTCCGTAGGCTATCGGTGCCTTCCGATCGAAACGAATCGTTTACTGTTTTGCTCGTCGATCGGAATCGACTGGATAAATTTAAAGACGGAGAACTATTGTGTACATGTTTACTGGTTGAAGGTTCTTGTTTTGGCGGACGTCTTAATTGAGCTTCGGCTGTAACAGTTGTAACATCTGGTTCACTACTGAACACCTCTAAAGACTGGGATTGGGACTCCATTTCGGCGAAACTCCGCCTTATCCAAATAATCTCGACTCCATTATCGTCTGTTTCCATACCATTATTTTGTGTTTTATTATCAGAGTGTGTACGTTTTTCTATATTTGCTAGTATTTCCATCAACCTTTCCTCTGGTTGATCGTTCACGTTGATTGGTTGATATCGCCACGAACTTGACCTTTGACTGACGTTATTGGATTTCGAATTCGAGGCTGAGTGTTCCACGCGCGCTATTTTAAAACCGTGTGACGTCACGATATCCCGAATGGCATTTGCAACAAGGGGTTTCCCGACGCCGTAGCCGATTGCGGCACCGACAACGACAGCGACGAGTAGCCAGAGGTTCATGGTCATCACACACAACATCATGAAGTAGCCGATGGTCACTCTGATCATCTGAACAAGGCTCATAACGAACTTCTCCCAACATGTGAACACAATGGTGCCGCAACATCGAGACCTGAAAGAATATTGAAACTCAGTTGTTGTTGTTGTTGTTGTTGTTGTTGTTGTTGTTGTTGTTGTTGTTGTTGTTTCCATTAAAAACTTTAGCTCAGTCACGATATTATGGCGCATGTTTACAAAATTTATTTATGAAAACAACACAACATCGAGGTCCAAACTGCTGTAATTTTGCATGCAATGGTTCGAATCTTGCAGGTGTCTTACACCTGCAAGATTCGAACCAACGCATGCAGAATTGTATTGAACATTAGGGACGTGTTTTCATTTGTTTACATTTGTAAACATGTGTCACAATTTCGTGACTGAACCATAGATTCAACCAGATGTTGTTTGGAAATGGCTTGTAGTGTTATATGAGGACTGAATCGGTCATTGCAACAGATGTGCAAATAATTGGCAAAACGGTTTAGTTACCAGAAATAATACAATGTTATACATGGTTCATAGCATTTTTTAAAGAATCGTTTTGAATATTATTAATCGAGTTACATTAAATGAAACCAGCAATGTACCATTGCAAAATCCATTCCCATTTCTTTTCACTTTTTGTCTTTTCTTTTAAATGTCTTTTTATACAAAATAGGAGGCTGAAAAATACCTTCATAGACGATCTTATCACTGTCATCAACATTTTGTCTTAATTGGTGAATTCAATATGTGGGGCTATTCGAGTGAAAACAAAAAGGCAATTGACAATTTCATAAAATTCAAGGGCACAAAACTCATGATAGTTTATGCCAATCAAGCTTAGAAAGTAATATCTTTACTTCACCAACATTTTATTTAATTTTGAACTGCTTCATCATTATTTTGGCAGATGTGAAGATGGTGAAAGCAAAGTCGAAAACAGCAATTTTGTCAAATTTATGGGCACATAATTCTGGATTTAAGATTCCGATCAACCTGAGAATGCATGCAAAGTCTTATAGCCGGTAAAATTCTGTCCAAGTATTGTATTGATTAGTCAATATTTGTAGCTGCTAGAGTGAAAACAAAGTTGAAACGGCCATTTTTGACGTTCGATGGTAGATAACTCCAAACTCTCTTCTTCATTCAGAAAAGAGGAATCTGAGACAGGGTCACCAAAAGATCATTCCTGTGAAGTTTGTTTGAAATCCATCCAGTAGTTTTTAGAAGAAGATTTTTAAAGAAAACGTTTACGGGCGGACGTAGGACAGACATACCGTCATGACAATATAGCCCGCTGGCTTGACGGCCAGTGGAGCTAAAAAAACTCAAATGTACGTTACCCGTTTGCTCGAGTCAATACCCTATGTCGTAGGTATCTGAGGTATTCATGAACACATTCGTAAGTAACTGCTGCTATAATAGCTGCCAACATGGCCCCAACTAGACCTGGAAAGAAAAATAATTGAGCCTGGATCTCGGAAAAAGGCCGTTATAGCATTTTAGACAAGTGTTTCAGTATCGGACTGTGATCAAATTCAGTCTGATAACTTGTGTATTTGCTAGAGGTCATAAACAATCTGTTAGAGAATAACATGAATCTAGATCAGACTGTACGAATGCACAGGCTGATCTGGATCCATGTTGTTCTCAAATGCAATTAGGGACCCTTTTCCAGATTATAGCTCATATGCAATTTCATTTACAACAAAATAATTGTACAACAAAAATCCCAAAATGGAAAGAAGGCCTACTTGTAGTAGGCTGTTTCTATTCAGTACGGCTTCGTTGCATAATATTTCCGCAAACAGTGTCCGACAACGAAAGCTTACAGAAGTCTTAATCTCGAAATATTTAATTTGAAGTTACATTCACTTAAGTTTGAAATTTAAGGTTCGATGTTAGAAAAAAGTACATTTGAAGATAAGTTAAAAGTATAATGACTTGGGCCTAATTGCCTACTTTCTTCTGCGCTAAACATACATTGTATAGTTCAGACATGCTATCATGGTATATGTTTACAAAATTTACCTAAATAAACAAGGGAAAATCGGTCCTTGTTTTTAACCCTTTCCCAAACAAGACCATGTTTTGACGTTTCATAGCAGAAATGATAAGCAGCAGTTTCTTCTTCTGTCTCAATATTTTCTGTGCTTAAATATACACAAATTCTGTGTTAAACCATTTTGTTGTCTGCAGCAGCTTTTAATTTGGACCACCCTAAATGTTTGTCGTTTGGTAATGGGTTAATACAATTTTGCATGCGTTCGTTCGAATATTGCAGGTGTCTTACACCTGCAAAATTCGAACTATCGCATGCAAAAGTACCGTAGTTTCGAGTTCTATATTGTGTTCTCCACTTCTTTACATAGGTAAACTTCTGTAAACATGTGCTATGTTATCGTGACTGGACAATACATAATGAAAACATGGTGTTGTTTGACTGACTTACCATACACTGTTCCCGTCGTCCATTTTTCATGGACCAACTGTGTCACGGTTTGGAGCTTTAAGTACTGAAAATATAGTGAAAGTAGAAATATATACGGAGAGACAAAGGATAGTACATGTATACCTTTTTTGCTTGTCAAAATTTTCTTAATTCCACCATATCAACTCAAAACCTTGTACAGTATAGCTTTACCTACAAACCACTACAGATGAATACATACAATTGGTAATGATAGTTTAGAGACGTTTTACAACATTTTGAAATGAGTTTCTAACCTATAGATAACATATTAATCCGCCATTTTGGACGCCATTTTGATTTCTGAAATTTGCTCAAGGGTGCTGAGGTAGCACTCACAATTTTTCATAACTACAAGATATCAGCTTTCAGAAACACCAAAAATATTTGAGCCGGAATCTGGAAAAACGTCCCTTATAGCATTTGAGAACAACATAGTTCCAGATCAGCCTGCGTATACACGCAGTCTGACAAGGAACCATGTTGTTCTTCAATAGCTTCCACATGGTCTGTAGCAACCATTTGAGAGTAACATGTATGCTGGCTAGACTGCATCAATGCCCTGTCTGACCTTGAACTCTGGCTGTCTCAAATGCTATAAGGGACCTTTTTCCAGTTCCCGGCTCATTTTCTATAAGATTCAACTCGATGTTCTGTCAAAAAATGTCTTGCCGGAATACTCATCGTGGTACTAAGGTTTTTATTATCCCTAACATGCAGACTATGTACATTAATGTGTGGAAGGAAAGGTGAAATGAAAATGAAAATATGGTAAAAATATTGAGTATAGCTGTATTATTTTCTTCAAACGAGCATATGTCACCCTTATTTAAAGTATTATTTCTAGAAAGTCAGCATGGTGCTTCCCGCTTCACTGATTTTTTTCACATATTTCCGAAGGCATATCTTTATACTAAATAGGTTTCCATGGAATATGTACTGCAAATTTTCCGTTTTTAAAGAACGAACTATTTTCTTCCTTTTTTGGTCAAAGCCAGTATTATAAGAATATCAACTTCTTACCGGATAATGCCAACTATGGTGCGACTCATTGTGACTTCCCCCTGGATTGAACGTCATGACGTCAGTAGACTAAATGTCACGTTGCCACAGTTCGTCCAATCATCGACATTGTTTTTCTTGGTTAATATTGCGCCAGTTGGGTAAGCACTTAGTGGTATCTTTTTTGTTCTTCGACATCGGTTAAACCAATTCTTTTTCCATCATCGACGTTGGTTTCAGTCTGAACAAAAAAGACAGAAAATTAAGGCTCTCTCAAACGGAAAAAGATCCTGTGTCACAATTGAGTCCCATCGTCATCTGTATTGCTCTCTCGCGGTTGCTACAGAACATAAAGAAGCTATTGGAAAACAACATGGTTCTAGAAGTTGATCAGACTACGTGTGTGGCAGGCTGATCTATAACAATGTTGGTCTCATATGCTTCAAGGGACCTTTTTCCGGATCCTAGCTCAATTATTTCCATTTCGTCACGCACAGAGAATAATCAAGTCAAATGTCATTTGTGCTTGAAAGAAAAACGGAGACCAAAAACCGCAATTGCAATTCTAGTAGAAATAATCTAATGATTTAGTAGTTTATTTTGCTCTTTTTTAACAAGGGTTACTACACACGAATTCTAATTTTGTCCTCAGTTTCTTTGGGGAATAACAACGCATATGCTAATTCAATTGTTGTATTAAGATAAAGAAGGAATGCTGAGGTTGTATTTTATAGGAGTGTAAACATTCCCTGGGTAATAAAACTAACTTTAACTTGAAAATAAAAGTTCGCAGTGATCATTCTAACTCTTTTTCGATCATATTATATACATGGACATGCAAACTGATGAAATATGTCTTGTACATTCTTACAATGACTTGAACAATAATAGGTCGGTAACATTATTCCAAAGAGCCTCCAGCATCTCGGTATGTTACAGGCCCGAAGGACGCGATTTTATATTAGAGGGGCTCACCCCTGTGTCTGAATATTGGTATTTATTTTAATAAATTGGATTTCCCTATTTCAGGGTAAAATAAGGAAAATTCGGAATTTTGGCCAACTTTAAGTGCCTTAACCTCCCCCCCTCCCCCCCCCCTGCTAGCGCCCCCTGTTCCTACGGGCCTGTGTTATATGGTTAAACCTTTCCAATACACCCCATGGTTGTTGATAATTGCAAGAAAAGTGGCAAATAGTTGTAAATTAGATCTATGATAGTTTAAATCTTTTAGGTGTAAAGAAAGACAAACAAAAAATGACTCTGTCTAATCTAACGATTGTAATTTTCTTTTCAAGATATTATTCCCATGGATGCAGCTAAGCACCTAATCATGCATTCCTGGTATTTCTATTACCAGTCTCTAGTTGTTCATTCCACTTGTTTACTGTTATGATTATCCACTATATTGGTTGGAGATCAATAACACACGGTCGCTTGTCAACGAAAACCTCGTAACTGTAGTCTGTTTTAAGCTGTAGTTACGCGGTTTTTGTTGAAAAGCATCGACAAACAGCAATGGGTTCGGTTTAATCTTATGAAGTTGTCTTGTTGTGGTAATTACTCCATCATTATAATGATATATTAATGATATCGATGTCAAATTAATTGTCTTTCCCTCATAATTTCACACACAGACCTTTGACATTAGAGATTTATCATGACCTTGTAGTCTTGAATTAAAGAATCCTTTACTTTCCATTTGAAATATCAAATGGAGTTGATTTTGATTTTTTAAACAATAACTCCATACATATCAATATATGCTGTTATAATCCTTTCCCATGCAAACCCTGGGTTTGGCGTCCCTTTTGATGCAAACATTAGAAAACAAAAGATATAAAGGAAGAACATTAATTATGATAATCTTTTGTCTCATTTTTTCTATGACATTACATTAATCTACAAGATTGTCATCTATAGATATCAACACACATTTTGCAGTCTGCAGCAACGTTCAAATTGGAAGAGTCTACATTTTCACCGTATGGATTTATTAAACTTTTCACAAACAATACTAAAAGTATTCTACTTCATCTACATGTTGGCCATAATCTATTCTCTAACGTATGTATACATCTACAGTGACTTTTGAATACCATGCGCTCGTATTCTCTTCATAAATAATTAATACCAGCAGCAATACTGGAAAGATTGATCAGATACTTTGTCTCACGGGTACCACAAATTATGATCATATTGATAAGTATGGTATGTGGAGTTGCAAAACACAATGAACATTATGTTTCGTATACTTAAATCGAGTTCGTAAGCGTATTGTTTACGTTGTTTTACTACAACCTACATTCATTTTCAACAAGAAAAAGTCGGTAAAATCTTAAGTATATGGTGTCTGCAATCTATATTTCGATGCCTTAGAAGAATAAGGTCGTAAGTGGTACTTACGACCTTTTAGGATGCATACATTCTTGGAAAGGACATTTCAAGCTCTACATATGGTGGAAATTTCATAGACATATGAACTTGTTATGCTGACCAATTTGGCTATAGAAAAAGGTCGTTTATTCTTTTTTCCTTTTGAAATGAACCCGTTTTTTCCAGTTTTATCAAAACTTTGTTTTTTCACTTACGTCCTTCTTCTTCTAAGGCATCGATTTGGTCAATGTCGAACAATTCAAATTGAAATGAAGTCGCAATATACCGTACTCTCCATTGCCGATGTCTATTGATTAAACCATCAAATATGACCTCTGCAGTTTTCGGTACGCCAACAGCCTATTTGGTCGCCATAATCTAATTATAACACACCATTTGAATTACCGAATCAAAATCATTCAGTTTTATCTTGCATGATCATTACGTATACATTACGTCGCTTCTATTTTTGGCTGAAGCCGGTAACATTTGAATTATCGAATCAAAATCATTCAGTTTGATCTGGTTTGATTACGTATACATTACGTCGCTTCTATTTTTGGCTGAAGCCGGTAATTTGAAGCGCCAGCCAATGAAAGTTTGTATCAGCTTTTCAAATTGTTTTGTTGTGTATCGCCAACGATTGGATACTGAAATCCCGCCAAGGCCCCGAGATTAGACGTGAAATGACCCCGCGAGAACAGAGCTCATTCTATCGAAATGGAATGTAGAGATAATGTGCTCTGTTCATAAGAGAGTAAATATACCGGTACTTTTAGAACTTGTTCGAAAGCTATTATTGCTAAAAATGGAAGACACGCAATCAATTACATACAGTCTACAAACTTGAATCAAAACAAAGAGAGGCCTAGATTTGCCTGTGCAAAAATACAACCTGATCAATGTCTTAAAGTTGCCACAGATTATGAAAAAATACTACAAACGAACATGGACCCTGATCAGACTGCGTGTGTTCGCAGTCTGGTCGGGATCTATGTTGGTCTCAAATACATAGATCTAAGATCATTTTCCCATACCCGGCTTAAGGTAGTCCATCCCTACTTAGATTCACACGACGTCGGAATTATTTGGGCGCGGTCGTAAACATTCGGTGGTGGAACTTTCTTCCGCCGAATGTTTACGACCGCGACCGAATGGCTTCGGACACCGCTCAAAAAGATCGGGGCCCCGTTTTACTAACGAACTCACGATCATATTTTCGTGTAAACTGTGTAACAAGGCATCTGATTGCACGAAAAATCGGATTAGGCCAATCAGGTTTGTTGTTACAAGTAATTACGCAAAAAATAATCGTACGTTCGTTAGTAAAACGGGGCCCGGATGTTTTATGAATCTTAAAATGGCCACATTACGGTTATTCTATCTTAAATGGTATTACACTGGATGACTTGGTCTTTATTTCGCGTGGTTAATCTTTTCTTTAATTTACCATCAGTAACGTAAAGACATTATTTTCGCCCCATTGCGGCTAAACTAAAGGGAAAGCTGATATAGTCTCGGTCGTCATGCGACAATTAGTTCATACCAACGGTCAAAAATTTAAATTTTGCATGATTGTGAACCTAAAATGACATCAACATGATCAATAAAGTTTGAGATCCCTGTATCGCTGGATTGGGTCATAGGAACCATTTTTTCTGTCCTCTATGTATGCTACGCTGTCTGTGTAATTGTCAGGAAAAAAATGCCCATAAATTTGGGGCCCTTTTAAATAATGTTTTCATACGTGAATAACAAGTGGGCCTTTGTGGCAAGACTTTCTTAATGATAAGAGGTCATTGTAACCTGTTAGGGTTAGGGTACTCTCTTTCCAACGCCCATGAATGCAAGAACACACGATTTAATTACATGGACATATCGTGTGCTTGCAATTTGAAATAAGTTCAATACTAGTAAATTCACATGCTACTAGTGATTTGTGTTATGAATTACTGATAAAGGCATTATTAGATGCGACGAAAGCAAGTTTTAGATTAAGTACTATTTAGACATTTTCTTTGTGTCAAATTTCTTCCTCTTAGCAGGATGAATCTGCAAGTGAATTTATCTTCATGAATGAATTTAAGTTTCAAATATTTCGGCAGTGACTCATACCTAACAAAATAATATCAAAATAGTCTAAAACATAATGTCATGCTGAAAGAGACCTTATGGGTAGGGTGAAAATGTCGATCCTAGTCACCCTGCATGGATATTGATTTGTTCTCACAATAATCATGTTCGTTGTCCGAATGCGACATCTGGTTGACGTCTGTCCAGTCTGATCCGTTTTTCAAAATTTGGTTTTATGGACTAGAACGTCCCCTTTAGCGTGACGGGCTAAAGTGGATCTATAATCAAAGTCGACAATAAAGTAAACAAAGAAGTTGTAAGCTGTAATAAACTGATAATGCACTGAAGAATGGTTTCAAATAAACAGTAAAATAAGAACTCGTTGGAACATGATCCGATGCTTCTCAACCAATTACCAGATGGCAGTATTTTTAAGTGGTCCAATACAAAAGTGGATGCAGACGACAAAATGAATGCTTATCAAAATATATATAACTGCGCGAAATTGCACATACAATACTGAAGAAAGATGAGAAAACCCTGGTTATCAGAATATTTTTCTTTTGCCTCAATATCTTCAAAAGTTTTGATACTTAGGGTTAGGAGCTTAATAAGGCATCGACATTTTGGAATGGGTTAAATTCAGCGCTTCTTAACTTTAATGACCATACAAACCCTCAGTAGCATCACTTCTAACAGTCGTACTTATCTAATAGCAGTTTTCAAAATACATGTATCTATTAAGAAAACCTGCTAATGTTTTACTATCTTTTACCGAAAACCACACAATCCATGATATGCGAACTCAATTTGTATGTCCATTCTGTATGTCCATAATGCCTTTCAATTTCAAGCAATCTTTAGTTTTCTCATTTGGTGAAGGGTCTAGCAAGCACTAAATGTTATCGTATTGTCAAAGATAACCAAGTGCCTTTTCTTGTACTTAGGATAGACCAGTCCTGCTGTCTACTTTCTACAAGGCAAAACACGAAATGTGTGATAAGCGGAATTTTATGATTAAATGCCTTTTTACATTTAGTTAACGTGCTGTAATATAAATCTTTACTGAGCATAATTATGATCCTTTAATAATCAATCTCCAAATTGCTTTCTGCAGCAGCCTTCATATTGGATCAGTAAATTGTTACAGTTTCAGAGGTTTTTCCACACGATTGTTCTCGTAAACGTGATCCTATCCGCAAAGTCAAGTACATGTGAGTGCTAAATGATAAGCTTTGTGCTTTAACATAAATCTTAACAGCATTTCGAAATGCTCTCAATTATCTTTTTATAAACCACACAAAGTCTTTTGTTGTCCTTTGTTAGGTATGAAAGGTGGTATGCAGCAATGTCGAGAACGAGAGACTAGGTCTCAGGGTCTGTGTTTTGAGTTCGATTCCATTGGGCAATGACTTACGTAATGGACTACATGAACAAGATCCTTATTTTACCAACCACATAAGCTCTACGACAACAATCAATATGTTTGGTCCGAGACTAACGATATCGTATTTCTCGTTCAATCATGATTATGACTATGCTTGTAAATTGAAGGTTACATAATTTGCGAAAAAATGTTCGTTAGTATCTTTATGAATTGAATCACAGAAAACAATGACTGTCTACCATAGTCAGTAGATAGAGATTGTTCACGATGGAATGACTTTCTATTGAAACAAAAAGAAAACGTCATTTTGTTGTAATAGAAAATAGCAATGATTATCGTAAAGTGACAAACCCGCTCCGGGCGACCGATATCATCTATGTGTTACATCGACCCTTTCCGAATCCAAACACCGTTTTATACTAGCCTGCATTTTGAAAGGTTTTTGCAGATGTCCAAGTTGATGATACGAAAAACACGATTCATTCCATGGAAAGCATTGCAAAAGAAGAAGATGCTGACCGCCAGAATTTCCTGATATTGTCCCAAATTGGCAATGTTTTCCTAAGTCTTCCTTTCCTCTTCCAGAGACGTCAAACCGTGTATTGTTAGGGAAAATGTTGAATAACGAAATAGTACAATAAAACCTAGTTTATTGTTGTTGTTACCCTTATTATTTCTATACTAATGTTCTACAGTTGACTAGTTATTGACAGGTGTTTTTATCAACTGATGAAGTTGGCTATCAAAAAAAAAAGGGAAACGAAAAAACATCACAGCTAAACTTGCTTTAATAGTGTACGATTTTTGTACAACTATAAAGCGAAGCGTGACGTAACTTTGGACCAACAATATACGTCTCGGCATTATTCCAAAACCTCACAACAGCAGCTTCATTCAAGCTGTACTTAGGATATTTTTTAACAACACCGACGGTAAACCCAGTCTATTTTAGCACAAAATTCATTGCTATTCAAGCCTTTCTCAAACTGCGTGATTTTGGGTTTCTCTCAAATACCCGTTCACGCTATATTGTCGTCGTCGTTGTCGTCGTCGTCATCGTCGTCGTACCGTTTTCCCTCTTAACTCATTACCAAACGACAAAATTTTAGAGCGGTCTTAATTGAAAGATTCTGCAGACGACAATTTCAAGTGAAAGGAATTCTTAATTTTAAGGTCTTTTTGGATGGAAAGCATTGTGGAAAATGATAAAATTGCTTGTCACAAGCAATTTCTTCATTTTCCACCATGTTTTCCAAATCTATTATTTCGTAAGGAGTCAAAAAGAGTCATTGTGTGGTAGTGGGTTAAAGCATTTTAGCACAAGTGCGAGCTTAGGCTGAATATAAAACCTGATATTACTTCTTGTTTACGTATAAAGATAGAAAAACTGACAGATGCTAACTGGTTATAAAATTTTCCGAAAGATTCAAAATTCCTATGGGTTGTATTACCTTTACCCTTTCCCATACGACGAAAAACGATGTTCTAATTTTAAAGCTGCTGCAGACCACAAAATGGATGATGATAATGATAGAATTTGCGAAGGCCTACAATTTATACATTCATGTAGCACGAAAATATTGGGGTAAAAGAAGATAATACCGATCATCAGGCTTTTCTTGTTTTTTGGTTTTTCATTTTTTCATTTTCTTGTAGTCTCAATGTTTGTAGATTTACAGTATTTTCTTAAAGGGGCGTCATAACCAGGTCTTGTTTGGGAAATGGCTAATATATTATTCAGCACGACATGGGCTAATCATTATTCTTTTCAACATGTCAGAAATGTGTCAGAGTTATAAAAAACGATAACATCAAGACGTTTATGGATTTCATAACAAAGATTTTCGAGATAAAGTTACAATTTCGACAATTATTGCGGGGACGTCTATGTCTGCTTCTGTCCACATGGTTATCGACTCCTTGTGTTTACTTTGAGTTCACTTATGAAATATGCTTCCAAGCCCGGAAGGATATAGCTATAACAATATTTTCAACATTCCTAATTACTATGGTTTCAACTATGGTATTGGAATCAAAATATTGTTTGACATGAATTAAGATTGAGTAAGGATACTTCTCAGACCTTAAAATTTGTGTTTGAACTTAGGTTTACCACTGATGTGCGGTCGATGCGTATGTCATTCAACATTCGATGTTCGTCCATAGAAGAATCAATCAAGTTAAATTCCATAGTTAGCAAGACAAAAAAGATTGATATTGAACCATCATCCTAGTTTGTTTGTATACAATGGACGGTCAAGGATCATGGACGACTCACATTGCGATGGACAAAGATCGAATCAATCAAGCATTAAATACCATATCGATCTGAAACCCGATTCTATAGATGACCGGATCTCTAACCCTAACCAGGGTTCAACATTAACCTGTGCCCGACAGACATTACCTGCCTGTTGCTTGGTCAGGGCTAGTTAGTTCCTCAAGTTACTAGACCAACTGGTCAGCCTCATTTCAAGTCTCATTCACAATTTTTTTAATAAAAACACAGGATATTTTCATTCATTTGTGATTCAAATCTGGCCTTTTAGCTCAAATGAAAGATAATTGTAGTTTACATCTTTTCCATCTTATTATTCTGATACAAATATTTGGTCAGGACCAGGGCATATTTGGTCAGGGCTAGCAGCATCCGGCAGCAACAAGCCCGACTGTCTGGTAACCAATATAGTTAATGTTGGACCCTGCTAACCTTTTCTTTCCCTGTCCCGTCTGATTTGTAAAATAAGTGTATCCATTGGTGGATTTTATGAGTCTAAAATATAACTTCGAGTATAATGTGCCTATCACCGTAGTTCTAAGCTTAATTTCAGGGTGGATAATCACGTGACCTGGAAGGATACACTGTATTAGAAAATGGCGGCTTGAACTCCCGCCTGGGATCAGTTTTTGGGTAATTATTCATGTTTTACCAATTTTCTCCTGAAGAGACATAGCCTATCATATGCGCATTTTCATTTTTCGAGCTCCGCCATCAACAACTACACACAAAAACATGCATTTTTGTCAAACATCGTGGCAGTTTGCGTCCACTCGCAACCGGCCACATGTTTTTTGGTGAATACAACGGACGAGTTCAAGCCTATTTTGGACTAAATTACCTTTAAATGCCATATATTTCAACATATTCCGTATGAAATCGTAGGCTTTTGTCAAACACACTCAGTGGCTAAGTAAGACCTACAGCGAATGATGCGCTTTTCTAAAAATCAAGGTTTTGGCTGATGGATACCTCGCATCATTCATTTTGTTTGGGATACATCGTACTCTGACATAACTTGTACGTTTCATATGGAATGTACAATTGAGCTCTAGATAGTAAATACAGCGAAAACAACTTTGTATTGTATGTCAATTATCTCACTGTAATGACGTAAATCGAGCACACAAATATAAATTATATAAGTTGAATATTTTAAACTCCTAGAGTGTCCCCAACATAAACACGGGATAATGCATAAACACACACACAAGGAAGGTGGTGTTAATTTCTTTCTCCCTTTTCTTCGATATTTACTGGAGGTTTAAGGTTTGGTTGCGTCAACATTTAACTTGTATTATTAATTGTTTGGGAAATGGTTATATCCATTAATATCATCCTGTTTGTTTGAATTAATCTTTTCTGTCTTTTTCAGGTGGTGTTAATCTTCTCTATCAAGACACTTTAGAATAGCCGATAGATCAGTATTCTTGGTCCAGGTGAATTCCTAGAAAGAATGGACATGTCTGAATTTATGGAGGGCCACATGCAAGAAATATATCAATATGAATGCATGACTGAAGACTTCATCAACATGATAAAATGGCAGAAAAGAAGAATCAGAATATTTCGGTCACATTTGTCATTCTGAACATTTTTATGCATGTTTGAACTCTGTAAACATGGATGGTGCTGATTTAGTGATGTTTCATACTGATGTGTATATAGGCGGAGGCGTGGAAGCCTAGGCTTCAGCATAATTATTTTTAAAAGTGTGCCCATTCCAGGACAATTTGTGAAAACAGAATACTAGATGCCCCGGAACCCCTACAACCCATAATACAATGTAACATATTACAATAATTTTGACTCTTCCAAAATCAACGATGTTAATACAGATGACAATTTTAAGTGAACGTAATTTTATATTTGTTGTCTCCCTGGGTAGAAACCATTAGGGGAATGAGGAAATATCTGCATTTTCAACAATATTTTCCGGAGCTTTTCTGTTTTGGGACGTCAAAATGCGTCAAATGGACTATACGTTCAAAGTTAAACGAGAATCGATACAACTATTTTAGTTTATTTTAGGGTTCAACAGGTGACAGTGTTTATTTAATACGTTATTACTATAAATAGTTAAATATACATCCTGTCTCCCATTTTTCCGTTATCGGTCTAATCCTTCATTAGTAAAATATTTTGAATCGTTTAACTATAGATCTACACTTTGGGCTTCTGTCAACATAACAAAATTCCTGGCTACGCCCCCGTCATACATGATGCTGAAGACCACAGTCAAGCTTCAAGTTTCAAGTTTTCATGGATAATGGTTCCAAGTCTTGCCATGACCAGACCTACAGCTTTTAAAGTTGTTCAATCGTTGTGAATCTGATACTACTTTGTATTCTTATATAGAATAAAGTATTGCCATTTGTACAATGCGATATTATTTTACCCTTTGTAAAACAACAAAATTTTAGTTTGGTCCAAATTCAAAGATGTTGAAGACGACAATTTCAGGTGAATAATATACCGAGAGGCAAAATAAAGTATACACTTTTTGTTAGTCAATATTTCTCTTAATTTCCATCATATCTACTCAAAATTTTGTACATTTTATTTCTGCTTAAAGACCAATAATACAGTGTTGATAAATTTCACCCGCAATTACTTGACTACCCATACTCTTGTTACATGCCGATTTTGCAAACTTTGCACGTGCGACTTAGTGGAACATCAAATATTGCTGTTAATCCGATTTTTAGTTCTTTATACTTTATCACAACAAATCACAACGTTAGATTTTCTATAACATTATAACACAATTCTCGCTGGCTGGTTGAAATTGATCAATATGCCACTTTTTGCACTAAGGCCTATTTTACCTATGATGCAGTATGGTGCGAAAGAAACTTGACACTCTATACACTTATTCAGGTAGCTAGAAACATTCTGCGCAAATTTCATCAAAATCCGTCAATACATTTACAAGGAGCTATGTCAGATAACTTGTTTGTATCAAGCTCAATTTTGCCATGACGCTTCGTAATATAGCACTAACAATGTAAGCATGTTCCTAGGTGAGTAGGCACTTTCTGTGAATTTTTTATCAAAATCCGTCCATAAATGTAAGGGTTGTGTCAACGTGAATGCATGAATTAATTAATTGTTTAAGTCCCCCTTTTCGATAACGCTGTATGATATGAAAATACCTTCGCAGTGGAAGGAATGACAGATAGAAGGATAGGTGGAGAATGTTTCATCAATAAACGACCACCTTCGGTGGGGTTTAAAAATCGTACATAGTCTATAAATCGTTTTCTCAGAAAACGTGGAAGAACTAAGGTGTATACTTCATTTTGCCTCTCAGTATATTATATGTTTTGATCTTTCAAAAGTTTTTTTGATTGAAAATATTATTGTGGAAGATGAAAATATTGCTTGCTTGTCACAGACAATTTCTTCATTTTCCATAATGTTATTATAACTTATATTCACAATCCTTTATCTTGCGGGTCATCAATTTCAAAGTATTTCGATGTGGTAATGGATTAATCCTTTCAGCTAGACTGGTCCAAGTTGAAAATGGTTGTTGACAATAATGCAAACCTGGAGTATAATATTAAATCTTCATTTGATATGGTAGAAAGTAAAAAGGTGAAAGGGGTAAATGACTGACGGACGGATGGAAGTATGGACAGACAGCCGGAACGACAGCGTGGAGACTTGAATATAAAAATAGCAGCTCCAGTCACTCACATGATAATTTCTTTGTTGACTTTACCCTTTACCAAACAGCAAACTTTTCGGGTGGTCTTATTTCAAATGCTGCTGCAGTCCACAAAATGGATGTTGATAAATATAGAATTTGTATGCAATGTAGCCTGGAAAATATTGAGGAAAAAAGAGAATATGCTGAATATGCTGAATATCAGCATTTTCTTCTTTTGTCTCAATGTTTTCCCAAGCCTATTGGGGAGTCCAAACAAGGTTTTGTGTGGGAAAGAGTTAAGTCATTATCAAACGGCAAAAGTGGACTGATCCAAATCCAAAGATATTTCAGGCAACAATATTAATGAATGAATGAAATTTGACATAATTTTGGTCGTTCTGGGTAGAAAACATTGTGGTAAATGCTTTTTTGCTTGTCACTGGCAATTTCTTCATTTCCCACAATGTTTTTTTAAAGCCATTATCTTTTAGTAGGTAGTCAAAAAGAGTCTTGTGTGGCAATTGGTTAAATTTTACTACAGATTTTCCATAGAAATATGTCAAATAGAGTCTAAAATATCATCAGAAATACCGCAGTGGGAAAAGGAGGAACCATTGTCCAGTTGGGTATTCAAAATAAAAGCCTTTGAAAGCACCAATTTGGAAAAGGATGCTTGTATTAACAGTTTCATCTTTTTCCACCAAGTTATAGATGCAAGTCTGATTTAATAATTGCGCCAGCCGCCATGCATAAAGGGGTATAAATAACTTTTCGTTATATAGAAAGAGTCAGATAGTCGGATTAAAACTACTTTATTTTCAAACATAACCATCTTCCAATTCAAAACACTTATCCCATAAATCCTTCCCCAAACAGCAAAATGTCAGGG
This sequence comes from Fragum sueziense, assembly GCA_963680895.1. NCBI lineage: Eukaryota > Metazoa > Mollusca > Bivalvia > Cardiida > Cardiidae > Fragum > Fragum sueziense. The sequence goes on along the minus strand of OY804594.1, from coordinate 53,085,172 downwards.
TTATTCAATTAGAAAAGAGCTGCAGATAACAAAATTTGTGTAAATTGAAACAGGATCTGTGAACAAAACAACAGAAAATAATGAGGCAACAGGAGAAAATGCAGATTATCAGCATTTTCTTCTATTACCTCAAAGTTTTCCCAAGCCTCTTCTTTTAGACACATCAAAACAAGATCTTGTTTTGGAAAGGGTTAAGTTTGCCAATCACTAATGCTCGATCTATAGCAGTCAACGTCTTTGTATCGTAACCAGCCCTCCTCAGCAGCAGTACATCATCATTGTCATCTTTTTTCCCTCTCTTTGCCTCACTTTTAAAAATAAGTTACTTCAACCTATGTTCCACAGATGAAAATGACAGTAAAATATCATGATTTTGTATTCAGCTGTTCCGTTAATGGCCCTATTCAGTCATTCCCTGGAAATATAGATACAACAAATCAAGTTTGCTTTTTTGTAGATAAAGTCTGCTATCATGAAGTTAGGGCTGCATTAGCTTGTCATCTTACAGTGTGTTCCCTGGTTTAATTTTTACACTCAATACAATTATACTAAAACATCCAATCCTAGCCATCTGACAGCCTTTAATGAAAAAAGAAAAAAATCTCAATGGTCTTGCCAAATAGTATCAAGGAAAAGAGAGAAAATGCTTGCTATCAGAATTTTCTTCTTTTGTCGCAATGTTTAACCAAGTCTAAATAGTAGGGACATCAAAACTGGGTCTTGTTTGGGAAATGGTCATTTTATTTCAAAATTTGCAACACATAACAGTGTGTTCTCTGCAATTCTTTCTGTATTACAAACACGGCATAAAATTTGAATAAAACACTGTTCGGCAAATATAAAATTCATAATTCTATTGGACCAAAAATAGTCAGTGATTCAAGGAAACTTTAGCACAGCGGCTGCGTTCAACATTTTTTTCCAGTCATATAGTGCGACTTGTTCACCAAACCATGTGTTCCTAGTATTTCTCGAACATGTACCAACAATTAACACTATGAAAATCCAATCTGAACAACCAGCTGTTCGTCCCATTAATTTTGGTGATGAAGATATAAATTTTGTCAAATTTTAGCAAGGATATTGGCCGAGCCAGGGTTTGAACCTAGTTTCATTGAATTGATGGTATCCGCAGTTACCCACTAACTAAAATATCCCGACTCAGCTAGAAAAGAGATTGTCCCTGGAATTCTAGCACGTTTGTGGAACGAGATCATTAGAGCCGAGCGAAGGTTTGAAAAATATAGTGCAAAACTTGTCATTTACCATTGTTTACTGTTGTTGTAGGATCTATCTAGGCCTTGACATCTTTGATCCGTTTAGATTAGTTGTCTCTGTAAGTCGGGGTTCCGGTCATGTGGGAGAAATACTGAAATGCAAAGGCTTAGATTAGAATGAATAATGTTAACCCTTTAAAAAACCTATGCTGTTGGTACACAATTGAACTTTCCAATCAATTTGATTCAGTTTCTACTGGTTATCAACAACGAAGGGTTTGATTTGGAAATAACATGATTTACATGGCACTACCCCATAAGGCTTTAAAACTACATTTTACATTACTGTAAAATAATAACCAAGATTGTCAAAACCTGTATGAACTTTCGGCTAAAACACGGTATTTGTCCACTTTCAAAATTTATGATATAATATTCACTTTAGGCGAAATGACAGTAGCTGCGATATCGTAGCCACAAACTTGATGACGGGTATTGGTTTGTTGCTAGGAGTCCACACTCTTCATTCTTTGGAGCAAGACAAAACTGGGAAAGCACATTTTCTTGCATTAATCTTTGAATACCAACATATCTATTCAATTGTAAATTCCACAAAACATATTCCATGTCACAAATTCGGTTGAAAAGTATCAAGAAGATTTTTTTTATTTTTTTTCCAATGGAAAATTCAAGTCTCAGTAAAATAAAATGGGTGGGTACTCCGCTATAAAATTAAATTGAACTTTATTTGAAAGTGATTTCAACATAAGACTATGCTGGATTGACAGAAATATATATATATATTTGTGTGCTCGATTTACATCATTACAGTGAGATAATTCAATTATTTATTATTGACACACAATACAAAGTTGGTTTCGCTGTATTTACTATCTAGAGCTCAATTGTGCATTCCATATGAAACGTATATAATGCCAGAGTTCGATGTATCCCAAGCAAGATCAATGATGCGAGGTATCCATCAGCCAAAACCTTGATTTTTAGAAAAACGCATCATTCCCTGTAGTTCTAGCTTAGCCACTGAGTGTGTTTGACAAAAGCATACGATAACATACGGAATTTGTTGAAGTATATTGCATTTAAAGGTAATTTTGTCCAAATTAGGCTTGAACTCGTCCGTTGTATCCACCCAAAAACATGTGGCCGGTTGCGAGAGAACACAAACTGCCACGATGTTTGATTAAAATGCATGTTTTTGTGTGTAGTTGTTGGTGGCAGAGCTCGAAAAATGAAAATGCGCATATGATAGGCTATGTCTCTTCATTAGAAACTTGGTAAAACATGAATAATTACCTGAAAACTGATCCCAGGCGGGAGTTCAAGCCGCCATTTTCTAATACAGTGTATCCTTCCCGGTCACGTGATTATCCACCCTGAATTTGAACGTCATAAAATCGCTATCAGCACCGATATAGCGGCGTGCAGTCACATGCGTTACGTGAATATAAGTTCAATGAACATTGAACATTGATAATTGTCAACTCTGGCATTTTTCTAAATAAATCATTAATTTGTTATCTTCATTGTCTATCCACAGCAAATGGAATACACGTCTTGTCACTCTGCATTTTCTTGCAGGTTGACAGGTTGTCGCTGTTTTTCTTCGAAAACCTCGTAACTGCAGCTTAAAACAAGCTGCAGTTACGAGGTTTCCGAAGAAAAGTGACATTATACAACAAAATAACACTTCGACAAGCATTTTCCCTATGCCATGACTCGGTCAAATTAATGTTACACTGTCCGTGTGATAGTTGCATTCCAATCCAGTAATTACCATATCACAACATAATCGATTTTTCTTGTCAACCCGGGCCTTTGTTGGTTTTTGTTGGTTCAGACAACAAAGGAACGTGCATACAAAACAAAGTTCTGCTACACCCTTTTACAAACAACAAAGAAGACGCTTCCAAGGATAGCCATGTAGTGACAAACGCTATTCTAAAAGCCTACTTCATGTGTGGTGTTATCATTATTGTCGTATTTCCTTATTAAAATGTTATTTGTTGCTTCAAATTGCCATTAAACGAAACAAAATAGGGATAAACTGATAAATGTGTTAGTTTAAGTTATACTTAATGAATTATACAATAGAAAAAGTGTCTTACCTTTATTAGCTATTCTCCAACCCACTTTACTGTTTCATACTACGTTTCACACACAACTATTCTAACTATTAGTTGTATTCAACTTCTGATGACAAAATCGATATATTTTATTAGATTAAAATCGTGGAGAGAGCGTGACAAAAATTCCCAACTAACTGCTGTCGCAAAATACTAGTCGTCCAATAGTGAATACGATGCTGCAACCCTTTATACTAGGAAATATAAAGGTCCAAAACCATATGGATATGAGCGAGTTATAGAATTTCGAAATGAATTTATAGCTCGTGATCAATGAAGTGGCAGAACATCTCTAATAGCTCTGGATATCATGTCATGTCATTTATCGTGAGCTATAAGCCTAGTCAAATTTTGATCGAAATTCAATGGAAACAAGATCTTTAGTGTACCGGTAAAGCATCGTTACAGCAGCTTATTCACACCGCAGTTGCGACGTTTTCGAGTCATGTCAAATTTATCCTAACGCAGAACCTTTCAACACAAAATCCACACGTGCTACAAAAATATGTCAATCAAGAATTCCACAATCATAAAAACACAATTTTTCACCTAAAAACACAGATGTGTGGTTTAAAATCCGAGTCTAATACAGATTGATGGTCTATCTACGTACTTTATTGCTGCTTTTCAACAAAAACCTCGTAACTGTAACTTGTTTTAAGCCGCAGTTACGAGGTTTTCGTTGAAAAGCAATGATACACTATCCCAGGTATGGGTGCACCCTTTCCACCATACTGCCATAATATCAGTTATTACCAGAGAAAAGTAATGAACAAATAAAAACAAAATTTTTCACCTAAAACACAGATGTTTGGTGTAAAATCCTAGTTTAGAATACCTTATACAGAATGACAGATAGTGTAAAGGTGTATTTACGTACTTTATGCTATCCCAGGTAGAGTGCACCCTTTACACCATACTGTCATAATATCAGAGGAAAGTTATGAACATTACGGAATGCGATTTTCCAAATGAAATCGAGATGTATGGCTAAAATTCTAGTTTAGAATACCTTAAGTCTTTCAAAATCGGTGGAAAAATAGCATGCGTGGATGAAAACACAGGGGTGGGGTGTCCATGTGTTCCAGTGGGAGGGGGCGACTGCATTGACGCATGGAAATTCCTGGTATGGTGGTTAAATGAGAAAGCTAAGAATTGCAGGCGACAAAAAATGTAGGGAAAGATGGGATTTTTATCAGAATATGACACGAAAAAATATTGAGGTAAAAGAAGAAAATACTGGTTTTTCTCCTTTTGTCTCATTATTTTCCAAGCCTTTTCTAGTAGACACGTCAAAACCAGACCTTGTTTGGGAAAGTGTCAATGTCGGTTTTATGCCTACCCCATAATTATAAGTGTCGAGGTTTCTTTGATCATGAGTCATTTTATATTGACTTGTCTCAATCCTTAGTCAAAATAATGCGGCTTGACCTCTCCCACCTCGTAACACGTCATTTTAAGTTCGTTCGTTTGTTCAACCTCTACCAAGACAATCCCCCATTATAAAGTCCGTAGTATTTTATTTTGTGAAAACATTGAGAGAAAATGAGAAATTGTTGATAATCATCGATTCGTTGGAAACTTCAAAACAAAAAAAAATTACATAAATAAAAAATACATAAATTTTACTTTTATGCTATCTGAAACAACATCTTTTCTTATGAAAATTCTGAAAATTTTAAGTCAAAATATTGAACTGGTAACGAGAAATATATATTTTTGTTCAAATATTAGACACATTGTTGTGGACAATAGTTCAGATTTACATGTATATAGAATTTGTCATTTCTGTCTCAGGGACGGGCTAGGCTGTCGAAAATGCAAATGGCACAATAATTACAAACCAGAAATAACGTATGAAATTACCAACCTGAATGGGTAGATCATTTATGTCCATTGTTAGCACTCCACGAGCTTTATTAAGTATTAAAATCCAAGTCAATTAATAACATGCTGGTCGTCCTTGTTTTTGTTTTGTAACGGCTACATATGCCCAACCTTCAAAAATCAATTACGTCAGAGATACGTCATCTGTGCTCAGCGAGATTTAACACACCGTACAACCGGCTGCGTAGAAAGTCAGCGAAGACAGATTCGGCATCTGATGTCATGTGCATGGTAGGTCAAATGAATTTACTTTTATAAATAAACGAAAGGATCTTTGGTATTCTATAGTTGATAAATACGCGTATTTATATGTTCAGTGCTTGTACAAAATAATCATTTTCACGTATTCCTCGCAAATAAGGTCACAGTCATCGACACAGTCGGTTGTACGGTGTGTTAATACCGCGGAGGTGTGTCTCGTTGACCTTGACCTTGTCTTGTTTTGAAGTAAAAATAGAATGTGAAACACGCTTGTAAAGGATTGATCTATATCAAAGAAAAGATGTTTTTTCGCCGAGATTGAGGTTTTTATGCATTGCTAATTGTTTTTCCATGCACAAATATGAGTTCCCGAACAGTTCGGAAGCATAAAAACATAGAATGAGCCCCTTTAAAGGCCCAGTTTTCGCTTATAAATAACAACTTCAAAAAACTGATAGCATTTCTACGCATTAGAATAAACAATCTTTGCATCAATACATACTTTTAAAAAATGAAATAAATGTGAAATGTCACTTTAAGCCACAATTTCGAGTTATTTTGATAATAAAAGCGACGGGCTTCTTCTTTTCCATCAATATTTCATTTTTAAATTCCATACACATTTTTGTATTTGTTACAAATAAAGCAGACTTACCTTTCTTACCACAAAACATGATACTTCCCATGTTTTCCCTTTATCAAACCCCTGAATGAAAACAATACATGATGTATATGTACTTAGTATGCGCAAGTTGCTTCAGATGACAAAAAGATGGTGATGATAAAAAATTACATGTATCATGTACGGTAAATTATATAACATAGAAAATATTAAGACAAAAGGAGAAAATGCTGATTATCAGCATTTTCTTCGTTTGTCTCGATGTTTTCCCTAGACCCCTCGTGTAAGTAACTTCAAAGCAATCTTGCTCGGTCTTTGTTTAGTGCTAGCGCTACATTTTCTGTATTTTTGGCCTTAGATAATGCAGATGCATCACAAAACAAAGCAGACTCAGGCTTTCACAATGTTGTGTGAAATACCCAAAATGAAGGTCCGTATTCTCCGATTCATTTTGATAAGAATGGCCCGTGCGCGGATAAGGAGTGGGGTCCTGAACCCCCATCCCTACATCGCTTTTAGAATTTCGCAAACAATGGGTTATCAAAATGATTTTGCATGACTTAGGAAAAGTCTTTTCCTAAGACTAGGCTCGATTGTCCCCCAACCTGGATAAATGCCAGTTGGACTCCCCTCTCCTGCGAAAAAGCCTACTTTCCCTTATACTGACGCAACACCAGTCGAATGCTTTGGAAAACGTTGTGGAATTGAAGAAACTGCTTTCTCACGGGTGGTAAACTTTGGAACGACCTCCAAAAAGAGGTAGTGAATTTCTGTTCCCATAGCACATCCGGGAACCCGCGAGGTCGGTCCAATGGCTAAAAACGTGTAAACAAAGGTAGGTGTCGGTGGTTCTTTTAATCGTTTTCGAGGTTTCTAGCAAAAAATGGATAATTATGGCAATGCTATGTCGTGTAAAAATGACTTGTCGACGCACACGGTCCAAAACTGCGGTCGAAACCGAAGTAATTTCCGCTGGATCGTTTTTAAAAGTTCGAACACGATATTGCTTTTTCACAACAGTTTGTCAACAACTGTCACCTTTTTGTATAATTTGTGGTCTTCCGCGAAGAATACAGCTCCGGTACGTTCGTCCTGGGGAAACGAGTACTCTGTATCACATATCCTGTTAAAAACGGCAACGGGGCGCATTATTTAAGAAAATGATTGAGAAAATTCCAGTAGAGGTCGTTCCAATAAGGTAGAGCTTGTTCCAATTTGAATGAGATCGTTCCCAGTGCTCTCCTGTTTTATACAATGAAATAATAAATGAAAATAAACTTGGACTGAATATTATTGGCCATAGGTTCTTGCACAGGTAAAACTTTCATCCTGATAAGAATGATGCATCTTGAGTTATCTGCCCTCGAATTTGACAAAACTGCAATTTTCGACTTTACTTTCACTCTTCAGCATTCACTATTTCTTCGAACTCATCCAAGAACTTATGTGACCATCATTATTTTGACCAAGTTTGTCTAAGATTGGCTTATAAAGCTTGCGGATGCTAGAGTGTAGACGGACAGGCAGACAGACGGATGGACGACAGACAATAAGTGACCACAATAGTGCACCTCGAGCACTTCATGCTCAGGTGAGCTAAAAGTGCATTTCAAGAGATCCATGCGTAGAGTTTAAGAAACATCAGAAACAGACTTTCATGTAAAACAAAGTCACCACACAAGACAAAACGACGCCTCTGATATGACGATAATTCTGATATTTCAAACGCCATCATTAATTTTTGTCTTAGTTTGGCTGGTCTGATATCACAGGCATTATTTCATTGTATAAAACAGGAGAGCACTGGGGAGCACTGGGAACGATCTCATTCAAATTGGAACAAGCTCTACCTTATTGGAACGACCTCTACTGGAATTTTCTCAATCATTTTCTTAAATAATGCACCCCGTTGCCGTTTTTAACAGGATATGTGATGCAGAATACTAGTTTCCCCAGGACGATCGTACCGGAGCTGTATTCTTCGCGGAAGACCACAAATTATGCAAAAAGGTGACAGTTGTCGACAAACTTCGGTTTCGCCTGCAGTTTTGGGCCGTGTGCGCCGATAAGTCATTTTTACATGACATAGCATTGCCATAATTATCCATTTTTTGCTAGAAACCTCGAAAACAATCAAAAGAACCACCGACACCTACCTTTGTTTACACGTTTTTAGCTATTGGACCGACCTCGCGAGTTCCCGGATGTGCTATGGGAACAGAAATTCACTACCTCTTTTTGGAGGTCGTTCCAAAGTTTACCACCCGTGTTTCTTCATTTCCCAAAATATTTTCTACCAAAGAAAAAAATTTAAAAAAAAATTAAAAAAAAAAAAAAAAAAAAAAAAAAGACCAAATGTTTTTGTAAAATTTCTCTTTCCTAAAATTTCAATCTGCAACATCTTTGAATTTAGATGAGTCTAAAATTTTGCCGCCTGGTAATGGATTAAGATTAAGTCTATAATTCATTAAGTAGGTATGCAGAGATGAAAATGGTATCAAGTTGTACGAAATGTGAAACCCCAATAACTTCAGAAAAACGAAATTGTGAAATTCGTATTATCTTCTTCGTTATGCCCCTGTCACACCTTAAGATTTTGACCAAAGTATGCTTAACGCGTTCGGAAAATCCTCTAAAACGTGGACGTAGGCCTATACAAAAATGTATATACACGCTGACATTGAAAATATTTAGGCATATATCTTGTCAATCTCCATTGCATAGATTTTACTTTAACCCTTTCCCAAACAAGACCTGGTTTTGACGTCCCTAGTAGAAAATGCTTGGGAAAACATTGAAACAAAAGAAGAAACTGCTGATAACCAGCAGTTTCTCCTTTTGTCACAATATTTTCGATGCAATATTTTTCACAAAATGTATCTTGAATAACTTCCATTTTGTAAATTGTTGCAGTTTTTGAAGAGGATCACCCTAAAATTTTGCCGTGGGAAAGGGTTGAGGTTCCAAGAAAAGTTGCTGTCGTTGCATAGCCCACAATGAATGACCTGACAAAGCATCTGTATGTAAAAGCTAGAGCTGCTCTGCCAGGTCGTTTATGGTGAGCTACAGCACGACTGAAAATCGCTGAAAGTGACATGAAATCAGATGGGCTACAAACACATAGGCGTACATGCGGACCTTCTTCTTGTTTTTCTTATTTTTTTGTGAACGTATCTTATCCATTTCATTGACACTTCCGTTCTCCTTTGGTGTCCTTGCTATTTTCGCTCTGTTTCACAACACAGCTTGAATTTTAAAATTTCCATCGCGTTTGGGCCCTACATGGTTTAGTAGGTTGAAACCTTTCCCAAACTATATAGATCGATCCGCCCGGATGCAATGGACATAGGAAAATATTGAGACAAATGAAGAAAATGCCGATAGACCCATTCATTTTTATCTTTTCACCATTCTATTAACAAATTCACACATCATCATCATTATTTTTTATTTTCTTAACTTTTCTTATTCTTTTAACTTGGCACAGACGCGCAGACCTCTGCTCAAAGTTATAGCCTACCCGTGAATGTGTGAAGCAGTTAAAGAAGATAGATCTATAGATTTTCTTCTTTTGCCTCAAAGTTTTCTCCGAGCACTATATTGTACACAAATCATTTTTTCGGCAACAGCCATTTTGTCTTTTAGAACTAGATCTTCTTATTTTTGCCTCCTGGTAGCCTATAGGGTCTATAGCCTAGATCTAGCCCCAATATGTTTGACAGTCTAACATGATCCCTTTAACCCTTTCCCAAACGACAATATTTTAGGGCGGTCTAAATTGAAAGATCCTGCAGACGACAATTTCAAGTGAATGAAATTTCTAATTTTCAGGTCTTTTTAGACGGAAAACACTGTGGGAAATGAAGAAATTGCTTGTCACAAGCAATTTCTTCATTTTCCACAATGTTTTCAATGGCAATCATTTCGTGGGGAGTCAAAAAGAGGCATTAAATAGGCCTAATTGATATGTAGTTCTGTTGAATTGCAGACCTTTTACCATTTTGGGGTGGTATAGGCCTACAGACCAAAATCGACTTGGCAGGCGTAGGGCCTGTATACTAAGTTGTGTAGCCTCGAGATATGAGGAAGTAAGTTTTCAAAAGTTTCCAGTCTATCACAAGTAGTAAATCCAGTCTACATATTCAGAAAGCGGTTGTTTTGATTTTTGCTTTGACAAGATGTTACAGAACGCCCCAGATGCGAAGTTAAGGCCGATTTTTAAGAAGAAACACTTTGAAAATGCAAGAAAAGGGGTTAGTTCTTTGGTAGGTAGTGTTAATTTTTCTATTTGTAATAGTTGCTTCACCATGTCGGGGATGCGGTGAATTCGGCCCCCAGAAAATTCGAGCCTGTATATGAATATCAATACAAAAGCATTTTTTGTCATACATTACAAAAGCAAGATGACGAAACATTGTTAAAATAAATTATGAAAAGAAAGGTTTCTATTTTTCTTTCCATGTTTCCATACACAGCGTTTTTTTCTCCTTCTTTGGACAGTCGCTTAACCCCTACTGGCCCTAGGCTGCACTTAAAGGGTAATATTATAGGCGTTTGATTCTTCTTTTTTACAAAACAACATCATTCAATGAATAATTTTAGTTAAAACGCTTTTCAAATTATGAATGAAAAAAAGAAATTATTCGAGATTTTAATTTTCCGTACTAAAATTTGTGTGAAAAATTATCTCCCTTTGGTCATATATATTATATTCATATGACCGGGCACTTGATCGGTCACGTGACTAGTGACGTAATTTTCGAAGTAGAATATGACACTGAATTTCAGCGATATAAGTTTGGCTTATTGACCCGGTCGGCACAATTCTTTCAGCCAATCAAAAACGTCGTCAGCGGACCTGCACTCATTCGGTGGAGGTGAAAGCTTCGGTCTTTTTCGTTGAAGCATAACCAACTTTCAGCATTAATATCTCGACGACTACGCCTGATTATTAAAAATGCGTTGGTAGTTAGAAAGTTTAAATCACATTCTTTAAAGAAAGAGTTTTGTTTATGAATTTTAACGATGGATTTTTGAAATAATCTGCCTTAAAGTTGGTATCCCGTAACGATAAAGACCGAGGTTGTACCCTCGATGAAAAAATGAAAGTGAGGCTATGACGTCATCCCGACTGATTCTATTGGTGGTTTACGCCGTTTTCAACTACTATCTCGTAATGAAGTGATCGTACTTGAGTAAACGGTGGACAATCACGATAAAAATGAAATTATATTATTTCATTTGATAAATGAATGAACGAAAGGGGACATGATATATAGATCTATTATGTTATATACGTGAAAATGCATATTTGTTGAATGAATAAAGGAATGTGCGTAATGAAAATCTGATGCAAAAGAAGAAAATTAAGATTTTTCCCGTCAATATTGATGTTCATAAAGTGATTTTTGTGCATTCTTACGCAGAAAATATTGATGAAAAAAAGAAAAATTGAAAATTAAACATACTTACCATATAATCAATATAATCACCATTTTGATACGATTTCCCCACTAATTAGCAAAAACAATGATACGATTTCCCCACTGATTAGCAAAAACTATGATATCCGATCACTCGATTATCGATAAACGACGCATATATTCGAATGCAGACAATTCAAACACGTGTCATTGTGGGACGGACACTTTCGATATTCTTTGAATTCTTTCAAATTTTGCCGTCCAGTGATGTGTTAATAAAATGACATGATGTCGTCGAAAATCCAGTTGATCGTATGTTTAAAGCCTTTCGAAATAAATGAATGAATGTATGAAATTTACCAACTTTACATCATTCAATTAGACATTATCAAAATTTTATTCCATAATCACGGAAATCAATTCTTTCCCATACTGTTTCTACCCAGAAAGACAAAAAATAAATTTCCTTCACGAGCAATTGTCATCTGCATAGAGTAATCATATGGTCGTCTAAAAACCAAGGTTTGTTTGGAAAGGGTTAGATCTAATTACGAGATTGACATATTATTTGCATGCACGTGTCAACAATTTTCGTCTGTTATCTCTGGTTGGACTCTTCTTATCAAAAGGTTACGCAATCGGATTTAAATTGACATTACCATACAACACACCAGTTTACCGACATGCTTCCAGAATGTAGTATCAACCAATATCTAACGACTTAAGTTAGGTTGTTTTGATCGCTTTTGAAAAAAAAGTGAGATCGCATTTCTTTTGAAAATTAGGGATTTATAATGGGATCCCTTATTCATACGTCACAACTCTTCTTTTGTTTTTGAAAACTGAATGCATCACATGATAAGGATCCCTTTTTCAGCAAGGAGAATTACACCATTAGATCTAGAGAAGAATGTAAAATATATGTAACATTACTATTGGCAAAAATACCTTTCCTGTCATTGAAAGAAAAAAATCATGAATATAATTTCTCCCTTTCCCATAAAGTATTCTAACTAGAAAGACAAAAAAAAAATAAATAAATAAATAAATTAATTAATTTCGTTTGCGTGCAGTTGTCATCTGCAACATCTTTGAATTTGGACCAATCTCAATTTTTATCGTTTTGTAATGTAAAGATGAAACTATATGGAAGAAACGGTGCTTGTTTCGAACGACAGAATATCGCAATATAGTAGCAGAACTCAGGAAAATGCTATTATCTCTGAATATGCTTTTAAATCACCGCAACTCCGTTGTCATAGTTAGTGACTAGAAGATTCTAGCAGCCTATAACATCCTTAATTTTTTTTTTGCTTGGAAAGGAATTAAAAATTAATCGTCTACCGACATATTTTGTTATGCCTGTACCCCACTTATCTTATCGGACCAGTCTCGATTTCAACATTTTCAAATTTGGACCAGTCTCAATTTTCATCGTTTTGTAACGGGCGAGATGAAACTATATGGAATGAAACTGTGCTTATTTCGAACGACAGAATATCGCAATATAGTAGCAGAACTCATGAAAATGCAATTATCTCTGAACATGCTTTTAAATCTCCGCAACTCCGTTGTCATAGTTAGTGACCTTCTAGTAGCCTATAACACCCTTAATTTTTATTGCTTGGAAAGGGATTAAAAATTATTTGTCTACCGACAAAAGGGGCATTGACACGTGTATGTGTATATCATCCCAATCAAATTCCTTTTAATTTATTATAAATCGATTATTGATTTAAATCGATTATCGATAAATGATATTCCAATATGCAGACGGTTTTCACTAATGTCGACTATTTGCTATAAATAAATGCGTATTCAAGGGAAGTAATTTTCGGGAGTTTTTTTCGTCACGAAAAAAATCGATACTTTGATTGCTGTGTTCAATGCGTTAAAGCGTTCCTCAACGAAATGACAGAGTACGCATTGTTTCAAAACCAGTTGTCGAGCGATTTATGATTAAGAATAGCAAATTCCAATATTCTTTAGTATTGCCCTTTAAGGGTGTGGCCGCAGGTATAACAGGTATAACAGGTCCGTAAAAAGGACCCGTTCCCAATGCCGAATAGGGTATTTTTTCCCAAAATCTGGAAAGAAAATTCCCAATGCAAAAGTTATTCCTTCTTTTTGAATGAAATTTCAATCATTCCCTTTAATATGTTGAGAAAAAGTATCAAGAGACAAACTGGAAGTCCCTTCAGTTGATTTCATATAGTTAACCTTACTATGCATAGGACTCAATTTTTGTTGGAGTCTGTGATGAAAATATTTTCCCAATTTTTCACAAAACAATGCATTTTTCCCAATTTGCCTGGTTTCGTACCCGTTCCTAAAACTAAGAGAAAAAACGCTGATACACTTAGCTTGGACAGTTTTGGAACAGTGTTCCCACTGCCTTTTTGAACTGGGGGTTCCCTGTACCCTCTCCACATCCATATTTTCAAATTTTGGGGGTACCAAGACAAAACTGGGGGTACACCATATTTTGCCCCCCCCCCCCCCCCCATTAAAAAGTTCAAAGTGGCATAACTCTAAAACTAATCACTGGATCAAGATGAAAAGCAACCAGGAAAACAATGATAGCCACGAATTTTGGAACTTTTTCACCTTCTTAGCGGTAGCCTTTGCTGTGACGATCTCACTAGTAGATTTAGATGGTGTGGGAGTTTGATTGTCTGCCGAGGTTGACTGCCGCGGAACTTGTCCCCACAGACTTGTTAGCGTGTTTTGTTTGGTCGCCATTTGCAGAAGAATTATATTTTAATGACGTCACAGGTAGGAATGACGCAATGAGAAGCATTCGGGAACACTCGGCAACAATCGGAATATTTTTCGACCATTTACGACATTACGTAAATGCGATTCTACACTAATGAAAACGGCAGAAAGAAGTCCGAAAAGCAATCGGATATTTCCGTAAGACTTTATCACCCACTACGGAAATACACGTTATATTTACGACTTGGTGGGGATTTCCAATCGTTTTCCGATAGGTTGCTTTTTTTAAACACCGGAGATTCAGAAAAATGACATGCGCAGATGTATCAAGTACGAGGAGCCTTGTTGACATTTAACATGGAGTCTCTTTATGTACATCAATTTGACTAATTTCATGGGGAATTAGCTTTAAACTTTAAACTTTAAACTGTTTATATTTGATTAAACGCCTATTTTTACGACAGTTCATATTCAATGGCGTTTTACAAAAATGATTAAATATATATTGCTAATGGGGGTCAAAACCTCATAACTACAGATTGGAAAAGCTAGAGTTACGAGATTTTGACATCCCACCTACGATATATCTATACACAAAACACAGTGTTAAAAAGATAAGTCATATTTTCTGTTCACCCTTTTCCGAGTAAGACTAGGGTTTTTCGTCCAAAGTAGGTTATGAATAATGATGGAAAATATTGAGAGGAAAGAAGAATTCGCCGATATTTAACAATTTCCCTTTCCCCTTAAAATTTTCAATGCTATAATTTGTACTTTATATACTATGTGTGTAATTATTTTGTCGTCTACAACTAGTTTAAAGGCGAGCATTTCAAAATTGTGTCTTTCGGACTAGGGTTAAAACAGAGAATTAAAATTTGTGAAATAATGAGTTTTCAACTGTTTTTTGAAACTTTCGATTGTTTCACATGATTTCAAACTGACTGGAAGATTATTCCAAAGTTTCGGTCCTATTGTGCCGAAGCTTCTGTCACTGAACGTCTTTCTGTTGTTAAAGGGAACTTGATAACATTTGTTATTGGAATGTGACGATCTCAGTTCACGCCCGCTGGGTTTGGCCAAAAGCAGATCCGTTAAATATGTCGGAGCACGTCCAGTGGAGCACTTGTGCATAAACGTTAAGATTTTAAACGTTATTCTGGCCTTAATTGGTAGCCAGTGTAAGTCGTACAGAGCCTGCCTGGAACTGTTCATCTTTCTACGGTTCAACACAAGTTTGGCGCACATGTTTTGTATCCTCTGTAGTTTACATAATTCAGTTTGAGCGATTCCGTGTAAAATTCCATTGCAGTAGTCCAGATGGGAAATGACCAATGATAGCACAAGGATCTCAGTGGCTTCCTTCGTCAGATACTTCCGAATGCATTTGATTCTGAAATAGTTCAACATTGCCACCCTGCATTTTCTTTTCACATGTTCCTTAAAGTTAAGAGATTCGTCCAAGAATGCACCTAAATACCTGATACAATTCTGCAATTTAATTTGATCACCTGCAACATCAATTGATCTAGTGTAACACTTTTGCAATTGTTGTCGACTACCAAACATGATAAATTCAGTCTTTGATGCATTCATTTTGAGTTTGTTTTGGTTCATCCAGTCATTAATTACAAGTGCACATTGCTCAAGATCTTTCACAGCCAATTTTTCACGGTCATTTTCGGGATTTGTAATTCTTTGATCTTCCTTGGATGGTTTAAAACGTGTATTTGCTATATGGTCGTCCGCAAACCCATACACAGAAATTGATGGTGAAATCACGTCGAATATAGTACCCGCATAGGTTAGAAAAAGCCAGGGACCAAGACAACTACCTTGGGGAACACTACACTGCAGAGTACGCGGTGATGACAACGTTGACTCGACACTCACATGACAGCTACGCGGACGCAAGTAGGAGTCTATCCAGTCTAGAGCTGTACCACAGACTCCATATTGGCTTTGAAGAACATCTATCAGAATGTCATGATCAACGGTGTCGAACGCTGCGCTAAGATCAATGGCGATTAGTGCTGTTACTTCCTGGTTTTCCGGTCACGTAGAGTGTCTTTTATTTTTGAAAATTTGTACGTTCTGTCAAAAAAATTTACGTGTTTCACGTAAAATATTACATGAATGGGAACGCTGTGGAACATTGATTCGGTCGGCAGAATCCCTTCAGCCAATCAAAAACGTTGTCAGTCATTAAAGTGCAGACCTGCACTCATTCGGTGGAGGTGAAAGCTTTGGTCTTTTTCGTTAAAGCATTGCCAACTCTCCGCATTAATATCTCGACGACTAAGCAGGGTTCAACATTAACTTTTTTGGCTACAAGACCGCCGGGCTTGCTGCTGCCAGATGCTATGAGCCCGGACCAGATGTGCACTAGCCCTGACAAAAAGTTTTAATTTCGGGAGAAATGGTGGTGAAACGATAAGCAGACTTATGGCTGTATCGCGATATTTTACCTTACTATAGCGATAGATGACCATCATAGGTCGATAGAAGTTTTAAAAGTCGGTAAATATCACGATAGTTCTTTCGACTATCGGTTGTTTACGAAAGTTTCCTTCAAAACGAAAGTAGAACCAAAATCAACAACAACAAGAGTCCAGTAAACGTTACGCTTCATTCTCAGTAAACAGGCACTTTAAAAAGCGTTTCAAAGATCATGAGTAAATTACTTTTGCCCTAGAGGGACACTCTAAATGAAGTTAATTGATCAATTACTCGGGGAGTAATTTTCTAATCTGACAGGTGGGTGGAAGAGTCTATTTTGAAACAAGTCAAATCGGGTTACAAAAATGATCAATGAAGGCATTTTGCACACAGGAATAAATATAAAACGTATTCTGTTTTTGTAGGAAATTGGTTTAACTTTCAGAAAATAACTGAATTTGAAGGGTATTCGATCGTTTTCAGCACAATTGTAAGTTTCGGAATTTTCTTCTCTGATTAATTTGCCCGATCACCTACTCAAGACGTCAGGTGATAATAAGGTCCGCCCATTTATGCAAATTTCTCCTGATCTCATCCTAATTCATGCGCATCGTTAGCGGATATTGCAAAAAAGTAAACAAACCAGAAAGAAAACCTCTAAATAAGCGAAAAAAAAGTCAAGTTAAAAATCTCAAATGAATGTATGACCCTCTGTTTCAATTACGGTGAAAGTGAATTTTAGATTTGAAGTAAGGACGACCAGTTGGGCTAGTACTAGCGCGTCTTACTAGCCCGGACGAAGCAACAGGCAGTGAATGTCTGTCGGACGTGCCTTAGTGTTGAACCCTGCTATGCCTGACTATTAAAAATGCGATGGTAGTTAGAAAATTTAAATCACATTCTTTAGAGAAAGAGTTTTGTTTATGAATTTTAACGAAGGATTTTTGAAATATTCTGCCTCAAAAATGGTATCCCGTAACGATAAAGACCGAGGAAGTACCCTCGATGAAAAAATGAAAGTGAGGCTATGACGTCATGCCGACTGATTCTATTGGATCTGGGCCTTAGGCAGGTTGGTGAAATTTCCCGATTGGGCGATATTGTCCATTTCGGCAATCTTGCCCGATTGGGCAATAGTGAAATTGAAAGAAAAGAACAAAAAGCCAAATTGTGGTGAAATGTTTTGGTGTCGAGTAACCAAAGTTTTTGGGCATATTGGTTAGACCTTCCGTCAAACATTTCCAAAGAAACTTCCCATGAAGGTCGTCTAACCCTTTCCCAAACAAGATTTGTTTTTGATGAAACTTATAGAAAATATAGATAATCAGCATTTTCTCCTTTTCGGTTCAATATTTTCTGAGCTACAGCACACAAATTTTGTTTTTAGTCCCCTACCGGTGTTCACACCGGAGGGGACTATAGGTTTGCCATCTGTCTGTCCATCCGTCCGTCTGTCCGCTCAAATCTGGATCCCGCGATAACTTAATAACTAAGCAAGCGTTTTTGATGAAAGTTGGTATATGACTAGATGGCAATGTGTAGATTATGCACATCATTTTATTTTTGTTTTTCGACTTAAATTGAGGTTGCTATGGTTACAGAAATAGTGAAAATATGGCCAAAAATGGGATCCTGCGATAAGATAATCAGCATTTTCTTCTTTTGTCTCAATATTTTCTCTACTGTATTGTACACAATTCCTGCTCTCATTAACATCCATTATGGGGTCTACAGCAGCTTTTGAATTAGACAACCCTAAATTTTTGCCGTTTGGGAAAGGGTTAAGGTCTTTATAACTTATTAAGATCGCTGAAAACTTGCTTGCAAAAAATATCACTAAACATTTAGATTACCGTTGTTCTTATTTTATAAAATTACACTTGCTATGGTAGCAATTACAAATCATTGATCTTTTAGTAACTTTATTCAAGTCATTTGAATTATATTTCCGAAATTTTGGGCATAACATTTCGTATGTTTGACAATTATTTTGATGACTTGTTCATCTTAATCTATTATTGATTACCATATTGAGTCAATGTGAAGCCGGTAGGGGACTTTATGTGTTGCATACAACACCAGATACTTGTTCAACTATCATTTGTCGTTTGCAGCTGATTTCAAATTGAACAACCCTAAAAGTTTGCTGTTTGGGTAAGGGTTAAAAGTGTCCAATACTTTTGTTTCTTCAGATTTGGTTGAACTATCACTTGTTCTTGAGAAAACTAGCAAAGTTGTCAGCAGAGAAGGCTAAAGAGGAGAAGATGGCAGTTATACAGAAACACCATGTACAAGAGGCGGCGAAAGTAGGTTCACAGTCGGATTTTTAATTAACCCTTTCCCAAACGACAAAATTTTAGGGTAATCCACTTCAAAAACTGCCAAAAAGGACAAAATGGAAGTTAATAAAGATAAAATTTGTGTAGAATATGGCATAGAAAATATTGAGACAAAAGGAGAAACTGCTGGTTATCAGCAGTTTCTTCTTTTGTCTCAATGATTTCCCAAGTCAATTCTGATAGGGACGTCAAAACCAGGTCTTGTTTGGGAAAGGGTTAATGAATTTACTCTATGTGACTTTTCCTAAAGGCAACATTTTAGGGTGGTCGAATTCAAAAGCTGCTGGATGCAGACGACAAATTGGGTGTAAATAAAGATTGACATTGAGTATGATTGTCAAGAAAATATTGAGACAAAAGGAGAAAATGCTGATGATCAGCATTTTCTTCTTTTGCCTCAATGTTTTCACAAGCCTTTTCTGTTTAAAGGGACGTGAAAACCAGGCCTTGTTTAGGAATGGTTTAATTGGTAGGATCTAAAGGATTTGATTGTAAAGGAGTTGCAGAGGACAAGTCGAAGAACAAAAGAAAATGCCAGTTTAAATGCATACAAAATATAGATGGAAATGGAGAAATCCATCATCAGCAATTTCTCCTTTTCATGCACTTTTTTTGTTCAGTCTTCTATGAGTAACTTCCACAATTTTTTGAGAAAACTAGCAAAGTTGGCTCAGTTTAGTGAGATGGCCAAGGGTTAGAAGATGGCATTTCATTGTGTATAAAGAAACACCATACTGTGTGTGCACATGTACATCTAGTTGCAATAATGTAACCGAAACCTTTTTTGAATTTTGATCTGGGTTTCGCAAACCAATACCCATCATCAAGTTTGTGGCTACGATATCGCAGCTAATGTACATCATACATTCTCAGGGCTTTTCTTCCAAAAATTGGGAAGGGGCCCTGGTCAGTCATTTTGGGAAATTTTAGCCCGATTTTGGTCAAATTGGGAAAAAAATAATAAATGGGAATAAATACAGAAATGAGAATATATTTTCTTAAACAACACTTTATAAACAGAATAACTGAATTATAAAATACACACTGCTTCTTTGTGACTTGAATTGTCTGTTAATAAATGAACATTATCTATTTTCCAAATTTTAGGAATTTCAGTTTTGAAAATTGGGAAACTCTTACTCTGAAATTGGGAAAAAAGGAGCCCTTTTCCAATTGGGAAGTCACCGAATTTCGGCCCCTGTTATAGAAGGAAGAAAAGCCCTGATTCTTAAATACATACACATGTATAATATTTCTATGATTTCCAACCAGGCAAAATTTGCATTGCTCAGGAAAAATGTATATGTCTTATCTTTTTACTCTCTATCTTTCAGACGGTGCTCCGCAGTTTTAAAGGCTAGACTTGGGACGTTCATCATTACATTCAACACTCACCATCTAGGTCGTAGACTCTCACCGCACATCTCATTGTGAATAGTTCCTGCTTTTACAAAGAGTAGCAGTGGTCCAGATTAGAGGGGGGATAATCAGGGATGATCATCAGGGTTTTCCCTGAGCATGAGAATTTGGGGGTCATTGTGACCCCCTTGCCTTCAAAGTTAGGGGTCATTTCTACTATTTTGTGGGTCAAATGCCCAAGTACTCAAGTATAATTGGAAAATCTGGATTTTGAAACTTGCGTCATTAATGTCCCTCAAGTAAATTTCTAAGGGGTCATTTGTATTGAAATTGCGACAATGACGCATGATTTGTGCGTCATGGAAAACCCTGATCATAATCAGGAATGAAGAGATTTCTGTGACTAACTAATGATAGAGCTACAGATAAGACTTAGTCAGGCAGGGAATAACGTTGTGACGCAACAAGAACAATAGGGAACGATTTTATCCTGTTAATCATGACGTAATTTCGGACAAACAATGATATTTAGTCTGTGTTGTTTTAAATCTCGTAACTACGGCTTGGATCAAGCCGTAGTTACGAGATTTTATAACAACGCCGACAGTTTGTTAAAACGTAACGGTAAACCAAGCCTATTTTTAGCATAAAATTCATTGTCATTGCAGAAAATCTTCAATAAATCTAACACAGAGGGGTATCTTGTGAGGCAACATCAAGTATTGTAGAAAATCTTTAACAAATGTGTTAATGCAAGGACATACTGCTTTAGTCTGAAGCAGAGGTGTGAAAATATCAGGGATTTGATTGATGAATTGGATCTTTTAAAAATCAGCTGATAATAAAGTTATTGGCAAACAAAGTTTTGTTTGTTTGTTAAGAACTATTTATCAGATATTGTTTTATAAAAGTTCCACAGCACCCAAGAAATTTCTGGCATTTTTGGTTTTCTCCGCTACAAAGTAGATTTGTATTCTAAATCAGTTACTTAACAACAGAAACATGTGACACAATAACAACTACTACAGTTGGCGCCACATCATATGGCACATGTTTACATTTTGTTCAAAAATAAATAAAACATTGTTGTATAAAACATGTTTAAATTCTATAAAAGTAGTGACGACTGTAACGTAAATACTATGAAAATTTAGGTGCATCACTACTTTTATAGAATTTAACCAGATTTTGCTCAACAAAGTTTTATTTACATTTGAACAAAATGTAAACATGTGCCATGCAATGCGGCGCCAACTGTACATCAATTGTAGAAGATCTTCAATAATTCTGCCCGAAAGTGAAATGAAGCCAAAACAGTAAATTATATTTGTATGAAGGATTGGCAATGTAGGCTATAGTGAGCCCAAATATATTAACCTTTCCCAAACAAGACCTGGTTTTGATGTCCCTAATAGAAAAGACTTGGGAAAACATTGAAACAAAAGAAGAAACTGCTGATAACCAGCAGTTTCTCCTTTTGTCTCAATATTTTCTATGCCATATTTTACACAAATCCTATCTTTAATGACATCCATTTTGTCATTTGTAGCAGTTTTTGAAGTGGATCACCCTAAAATTTTGCTGTTTGGGAAAGGGTTAAAAGGATAAAGGAAAAATCTGCACCAGTTATCTCCCCTGCCATCTGGTACTCTGGACAGTAGTTTGGGTTGGTTATTTTGTAACCAGATAGCAGTTTTCATATGATCTCATTTTTGGGAAAGGGGTTATGTTGCTTTGATTTTATGCACCAAAATCAACGGATTAATTGGTATTTACTATTTAGACGTTGCCAGAGCAACAGATAAACAGGGGTAAAGGCATTAACCCTTTGTTGCAGGTACTCTGTACTTCATAGTCTTCTCCGTGAGATGATTCAAATGAGTATCCACAAACAAAGGGTTTGATTAAAAATACATGTAATTGAAAAATTGCATTTCATAGAGCCATCACACCTTCTTATCTGTAGCAGCTAGCTCTGCTTTTGCACTAAATGTTTGTCTATTTATACTATTGTCTGCTAAAAACATTTGACATGGGCCATTACTTTTGAACAGTAAACGATAAGACACATTTCAATTGTGTAGTCATTGTTCATGTATTCTCTTGATAATATAATATAACAAACAGCCAACACTTGTAATATCGACATCGGATAAGTTCGCTTAAGTTAAAGTTCAAATCTGGTCCCGTCCTCATCAATGGACATAAATTTTACAAACAAATTAATTTTGATTTGAATATAGCCATTGAAATTTAGTAGGGAAATGATAGCAATTGCTCGAAACGAGCAATTTCTTTCATTTTCCTACTATATTTCAATGATTATAATTGATTAGTTTCAAAACAGTCAAATATCAATTTTGTTGAAACCGAACAAAATCGGATGAGTCGAACTCCAGATATGTCAAGATATTTTGACGGCCCCTCCGACTTCGACACAACGAATGACTATTAGAAAAATGTCATTTTTTGTGCAGTTGTGTTTCACAAATACACATCTTGTAATTCTTGCTGTTTACTGATTAATATGTTCATTTTTTCAGCTATTTTCAGTCATTTTGTCCATACACTGTGTAGGTAGTCTTAGATTTGACATCAAGGACATACATGTATAAATAGTACTGTTTTTATGCTCCCCGAAGGGAGAGCATATAGTCGCCGCTTCGTCTGTCCGTCCGTCCGTCCGTCATTCCGTCCGTCCGTCCATCCGTCCGAAGTGATTTCTCTATAACCCTTGGGCCAAATCAAATGAAACTTACCAAGTGAACTCCCTATGACATAATGCCGATGTACTTTTCCCAGTTTTTGGATTTGAGGCCTGGTCATGGGAAAAGGGGACTTAAGGTCAAATACACTTTTTCTCTTAATTTCTCATAGTCTAATGGTCAGAATTTGATGAAATTTCATATTTGAGTAGCAAATCAGATGTCCTTGACAATAAACTACTTGAAATTTGCGTATAAAAAGTATGTCATGGAAAAAGGGGGCTTATCGTTTGTTAGCTTAATCTTAGCTCTGTATGGCATACATTTATTGTGACAAAGCCTTATTCGGGGAGCATTGTCCGTCTCTGACGGCTCTTGTTGTCAAAGGGTTTGAAAGACAGCACTAATATTTAGATATCTTGTTATAAACCATTACCAAACAGCAAAATTGTAGACTGTTCTAATTTGAAAGGTGTTGCAGATGACAATTTCAAGTTCATGAAATTTTAAAAATCTTTGCATTTTGGGTTACAAAGCATTGTGGAAAATGAATTTCTTAAATTTCCACAATGTTTTTCCAAGCCTTTTCTTGTGAGGAAGTCAAAAGGTGTCAATCTGCAGTAATGTATTAATACAGGGAAATGGAGAAAATGCTGGTTATCAATGACTTATCCATGAAGTGAGAAAATGACAGGGTAACAACAATGACTGCCAGCAATTTCTCTTTTCCCTAACTATTTTTATGATGGCCTACAATTTACAGATTTTTATGCCCCCCTATCGAAAGATTGGGGGCATATTGTGTTTCCATATTGTTTTACCTTTGTCTGTCTGTCAGACTCTGTCCGCCTATCAGTCCAAATTTTAATGTAATAACTTAACATTGGGTTTTCTGAGGGCATTTTGTGTTTCACAAATACATCTTGTTTCAAACTATTTTGTTATTTCAAACCATGACAAGTTTAAGGCTTTCCCAAACAAGACCCGGTTTTGACGTCCCTATTAGAAAAGGCTTGGGAAAACATTGAAACAAAAGAAGAAACTGCTGATAACTAGCAGTTTCTCCTTTTGTCTCAATATTTTCTTTGTAATATAATGAACCTCAGTAATAACTCACCACTTTTTCTTCTTTATATTTTTTCAACAAAATTATTCATTTTGTTGACAAAGTATACTGAGAGGCAAAAGAAAGTATACACTTTTTGTTTGTCAATATCTCTCTTAATTTCCACCATATCGACTCAAAATTTTGTAATTATCATTTTTACCCATAAGCCAATAATGCAAAGTTGATAAATTTTACCTGAAATTGAATCACTACCCATACGTATGCTACATGCCGATTTTGCAAACTTTGCACGCGCGACTTAGTGGAGCATCAAATGTTACCGTTAAACTGTATTTGATTTCTTCATTCTTTATCACAACGAATCACAACCTTAAATTTTCTGTAACATTATAACACAATTCTCGGTGGCTGGTAGAAATCAATTAATATGCCACTTTTTTGCATTAAGACCCAGTTTTCTATGACGCAGCATAATATTGAAAGAACCATGACTCTATATTCACTTAGTCAGGTGACTAGGAACATTCTAAGCAAATTTTATTAAAATCTGTCAATAAATTTAGAAGGGGTTATATCAGATAACCTGTTTGTATCAAGTCCCATTTTGCCATGACGCACCGTAATATGGAAAAGCACTAACAATGTATGCATAGTCCTAGGTGACTAGGCACTTTCTGTGAGAATTCTATCAAAATCTGTTCATAAATGTAGGGGATGTCTCAACGTGTAGGCTTGCATTAATTAAGAGGTTAAGTCCCCTTTTTCGATGACGCTGCATCCTATGAAAAGACCTTCGCACCGACAGGAAAGACAGATAGACGGATAGGTGGAGATGGTTACACCAATTGACAAACACCTTCGGTGGCGTTTAAAATCGTACAAAATTTATTAATCAGTTTCTCCGAAAACGTGAAAGAACTAGGGTGTATACTTATTTTTGCCTCTCAGTATATTATTCGGTATCCGCCGGAAACTAGGTATGCACACAACACACTCTTACGCACAAAATCCATTCATCCGTGACGCTAGCCGTCCAAACTTGGTAAACAGGATTTCTGCACGTGCTGTAGTAATGACCCAGTGCACAAACCAGATATTTGGTTTATAGTGTACATGTAGTCGGTGAAAGAAAACACCCAAACATTTCATCGGTCGGAATTTTTTTATTCTTTAAATAATGCCAAGACTTTCCACTGACAAACGTAATCGTGCTACTGGGATGTTATAGGCAGTGATGACGTCACGTGCTATTGTACACACGGTGTGATTTCATCACAAGACTATTGGCCGGCTTAGAGAACGTTTCCAATAAACTGGTGCACTGCTGGACTACCCGGGAAGGGGTTCAACAAGGGTCCCAACTGCAGCATAAACAGGTACACAGGATAAAGTGCAAAGTGATACAGGGATAGCAGAGAGTCATTCCAAATGGCAGAATCCAAAATGTGATCAGTTCCATGCGTCAACGAAGCACAGACTGTATTGCTCTGCAAAGTGGTCTCACGCAATACTGATTTTGTGACTTTCACTTTAGAGGGTAGTCATGTTTGCGCGTTCGTCACGCTTGATTGCTTCAAGACAGCGACACAATTTTTTGACCAGAAACAACAAACTGACAGCAGTTCAGGTTGTGGTTTTACAGTTTGAAAAAGTAACATAATAAAAAGGTTATAGTGAAAAATGTAAGTGGTGCGTTATTTCTGAGGTTCAGTATATTTTACACAAATCCTATGTTTAATAACATCCATTTTATCATTTTTGGCAGTTTTCGAAGTGGATCAACCTAAAATTTTGTCGTTTGGGAAAGGGTTAAGGCTGGTCCAATTCTGATGCTGTGCCAGATATTGGAATTACAATGTCACTAAAATTTACCTAATTTGCATGGAAACACATAGTGATGATAGGGAAAAATCTGGTAATAACTCAGTAAATGTACTGTAATTAGTATTTTCTTCTTGTTTAAATTTAGCAATGTCAGATAATGCAATGTTTTTGTTAAAATGATTATAGTATTTATTTAATGCATGTAAATATGTACAGTGAATAAAGAATTTGAAATATAAGTATGCCTAGTAATTTTTAGAGCATCAATATACTCTGTACAATCCTATACGGTATTCACCAACCCTTCTTAACCCATTACCAAACGGCAAAAATTTAGGCTTGTCCAAATTCAAAGATGATGCAGACGACAAATTCAAGTGCATGCAATTGTACATTCTTTGGTAATTTTGTGTAGAAAACATTGTGAAATGAAGAAATTGCTTGTCACAAGCAAATTCTTCATTTTCCACAATGCTTTCCCAAGCCAACTTTTTAGGGAGTCAAAAAGAGTGACTGTGTGGTATACGCTTAATCCAAGAATGCCTTCAAAATCACACAACAATAAATCTGATCTCATCCAATCAGACGGTTTGTTATGTAACTTGGATTTAGACAATCAATTTGGAAATGTTGGTTAATACGACCCCTGTCTACCAGACAATATTTTTTAGCTCCACGGGCTGTAAGGTCAGCAGGCTATTGTCATGGTGATGTACCTGTCATGTGTGTGTGCATCTATCCATAATCTTTCTCGCAATGCTTTCTATCCCAAAAGACCAAAAATTTTTAATATCTTGCACTTGAAATTGTCGTTTGCAATATATGTGCATTTGGGCCTCTGAAATTTTGCAGTCTGGTAATGGGTTAATATCTGATGGAATTGGCATAGATAACCCTTTTAAAGACTGTAACCTATTTCAACACGACAAAACTTTAGGAAGTTCAAAATTTACTGTTGCTGCTTCAGACAAAATCAATGTTAACCCATTCCCAAACAGCAATATTTTGGACATCCAAATTCAAAGATGATACAGGCAACAATTTCAAGTGAATATAATTTTATATAGAACATTGTGGGGAAGTCACAAGCAATTTCTTCATTTTCCTCAATAATTTCGATAGCCCTTATGTGGTGTCATTGTGTGGAAATGGGTTTAAGGAATATCTGCATGATATAGCATAGGATCTTGAAAATGTTGAGGTAAAAGGAGTAAATGCTGCTTGTAAGCATTTTCTGCTTTTGCCTAAATGTTTTGCCAGGCATTTTCTAGCAGGGACAAACAAAAGCAGATCTTGTTTGAGAGGATTAAATGAATGGAAGAAATTGGACTTATTATCAAAATTTATTCATACTTCACTTCATAAATGTAAAGACCAATCTTTGGCACAATTCAAAAGGATGAACAAAGATAATCACAGCAATTTCTGAGTGATTGAATACCATTGCAAATGTGTTCCAAGGGTTAACTCATTATTTTTGTAAACATTTCTACAATTCAAGGCAATTTACCATGAGTCCCATTTGAGAAAGTTTGGGTCTTAATGATTGGCATTATATCAAAGTTAACAGTAATGGCTATTGGTAATCTCTGGGACGGAACCACTCGCTGGGGACATCAAGGGACAATTACTAATAACCAGGACCAAAATATTTTCATGGAACGGTTTTACGGCAAATTTCCAAGGTCTTCTTGAAAAAACTGCCACACAATTTTTTCTTTACCCTTTCCCAAATAAGAACTGGTTTTGATGTCCCTAATAAACAAGAGCCGTCATAGACATTATGCTCCCCGAATAAGTGCTTGTCACAAAATAAAAACTATCATACATTAAGCCCCCTTTTCCCATGACAGCTTATTTTGTACAAACATTATTTATAGAATATGGTCTAGAACATCCTATTTGTTACATAAGTACAAAATTTCAATAAATTCTGCCCATTAGATGAAGAGAAATTAGAGAAAAACTAATTTTTACACTAAGGCCCCTTTTTCCATGACGCAGCCTCAAATTAAATAACGGAGAAAAAAGTCCCTAGGTATTATCCCAGGGAGTTCACATGTGAAGTTTCATTGAATTTGGTCCAAGGGTTGCTGAGATCTGGCTGTGGACGGACGGACACACGGACGGACAGACGGAGACAGCATGGCGACTATATGCTCCCCCGAAATTTTTTCGGGGAGCATAAAAAGGCTTAGGAAAACATTGAAACAAAAGAAGAAAATGTTGATAATCAGCATTTTCTCCTTTTGCCTCAATATTTTCCGTGCTACATAATACATAAATTATATCTTTATCGGGATCCATTTGTTGTTCGAAGCAGCTTTCAGATTGGAGCACCCTAAAATCCCTAAATTTTTTGTCATTTTGGAAAGGGCTAATGCACTGTGAATAAGGAATCTCTGATCTCTACCAGGACAGCACTATATATCTGTGACCCGTCACGCCAAAAGGGACCTTGTCAGAATTTCAAAGATCCAAATTATGACAACCTGATCAGAACCTGTAAAGGTTAACCAGTTATCGCATGAGACAAAATGGACATATAGTAAGATGGGGAAACATTCCAGATTCAGAAAAGTACATAAAAGTGATAAGTATCAGCCCTAGTCTGGCTGTGCGGACTGCGCAGACGGACTAGGGTCGATATTTTTCACACATCCGATAAGGTCCCTTTTAGCGTGACGGGTCACATATATTCACATTCCTACTATTGGTATCTCACGCATTAGATGAGCAAAATGGTAGGCAGCCTCTTTAAAATTTAAACTTCCCTTACACGTAGCAACCCTGCTCTTACATGTACATGTATATGCTATGAAAAAAAATTTACGTGCAAATGCATTTACAATACAACTTTACAAATGTTGAATCTTATTCAACATTTGTAAAGTCGTATTGTAAATGCTTTTGCACCTAAAAAATTTTCAATGGCATATAAGAGCAGAGTTGCCATGCGTCAGGTAAGTTTAAATTTTTTCATGGTCAGGCAATTTTGTGAACTGTTGGGGAAATTTGAAAATAAAGGCAAATGTCAGGGTAAGTACAATAAGATACAATAAAAAATAAGATACAATGCCATATTATTAGTGACTTCAACATCATCTTTAAAAATTGTGTCAAAATATTTTGAGTTACTGCGAAATGAGTTTACCACAACAAAACCTGTCACAGAATTTTCCATTTTTGTTATGGAAATGTCAGGGAATTTTATTTCCTCTAACTAGTGGCAACTCTGAAGAGGCATAAACATAACTTTCATTATGAGCCAATTGTTCCATCACTTTTACTGATACATTTATTCCTTTTCATCAATTCATCACTTTTCGGCGCTCCTTCAGTGGCAGAACCAGAGGGGGGGTTCAGGGGATTCAAACAAACCAACCTCTGTTGCCTAGTTATTTCATTTTCATTTAGAAATTCAGTCAAAACTGTGTAATCTAGGAAAACAAACACCTCTATGTGTATGTTCTAACCTCCTTCACAGAAGTCCTGGAGCCGCGACAGTCCTTCATCACTCTAGAACTACTTCTGTGCAAGATGGTAATTTCAGATGACAGTATTTATAGAGATACATCACATCCATCTTGCATATGTGCTTTTTAAATGTTCATAATGTATACAACCTTCGTCTTGACGTGATCTTAGCACCAATTAGGTTTACGAGCTGTAGTTACGAGTTTTGTCCTCTCGCCGATGATACACTCTCAGATGACGCAGTATTTGTATAGAAGATCTCTGGAACAGTTATGTCATTGATTATGCATATGTTCTTGAAATGTTCATAATGTACTGTAAATACATAGCCTTTGTCTCAACTTGATCTTGATCTTTTTCAAGCTGTAGTTACAAGATTTTGACCTCCCACCGATGATATACTCTCAGATGATGCAGTACTTATAGAGAAGATATCTGGCATAGTAATGTGATCCACTAGACTCGTATATCAGGGATAGATTGTAGGCAGCTTCCATCCTCAAGTCAAACTTTTCCTGGAAACAATAAACAAAAATACCCTATTTACAATAAATATGTTGTCATAAGGTATGTTAAGTTACAACTATGTCAAACTCACAGCATATTGGGCTCTATAAAAATAGATGTTGAAAGAGAGTACTTCTGTACAATATAGCAATAAGAAATTGACTAGCATTAATTTTTCTTGGTTTGCCATTTCTTTTGATTTGAACACATCCAAATTTTCGTTGGTTTGGGAGTGTTTATTCATTCCCAAATAATGATGCACTTTGACAGTCCAAAAGATGAAGGCTTTGGAAAACATTGTGAACAAGAGCTGTCACTGTAAGATGACAATGCCCCCGACACCGCTTTGATTTTAAATTATGGCCAATCTATGTTCAAGGTCAAGGTCATCCAGGGGTCAAGGTCACCAAAGTATGTGCCTACAGAAAGGTAATGTACCAAGGAATGTTGTGGTAAAGTATGAAGCGAATATGTTAAGTAATAAGGAAGTTATGGCCAATGTTAAAGTTTTTGGACGGAATGACGGACGGACAGACGGACGGACGGATGGACAAGTCAAATTTATGATGCCTCCTTATCGGGGGCATAAAAATGTAGAAATTGCTCCATTACTACCAAGCAAGCCATGAAATTGTAAAAATCTGTTTGCTTAAAATTGCTGCATCTCCAACATCTTTGAATTTACCATTTGGACAGAGTCTTTCGATACGGGCGCATATAAATTAATTTCACTTGTAATTTCCATCTGCAACAGCTTTGAATTTACCTTTTTGGCAGAGTTAAATGAAAACAGCAATATTACCTCTCCTTGAACACATGGTGGCATGGATAATACTTTGTTATAGTAATGAACAGCAACATACAAAATGTCTGAAATGAAAATAAATAGAAGATACTCGTTTGTTTCAGTGTAAGATCTTACTCGAAAAACAAAGGATTATTCTATTTCTTTAATGCAAAAATTAGACAAAATGCAAAAATTTTATGGCAGATCTTCTTAAAGCGCGTCATTTTGCATGTGACTGCTATGCAACGCTTATGATGACGTCACTTATTTGGCCCGGCTTATACAACATCAGATAGGGTGAAATGAACGTAAGCGGGGCACAAGTTTTTGATAATTTCACTGGAAAAGCGTTGAGTTTATCAAAATGATAATCTACCGCTATTTCCCGATAATCCATCGAAAAGTATTGAAGAAAACTTCCTTTCTGTTGGTAAAACACAAATAATAGCACATAAAGTAAACCTGGTTCCCTACAAAATCCGATGTTCTTGGTTTTACAGAGTACAGTTCACCAATTTGATTAACCCTTTCCCGAACAACAAAATTTTAGGGTGATCCACTTCAAAAACTGCCACAAATTACAAAACGGATGTTATTAAAGATAGGACTTATGTAAAATATGGCATAGAAAATATTGAGACAAAAGGAGAAACTGCTGCTTATCAGCAGTTTCTTCTTTTGTCTCAATGTTTTCCCAAGCCTTTTCTCTTAGGGACGTCAAAACCAGGTCTTGTTTGGGAAAGGGTTAATTCATTGATAACTCTTTTCGAAACAACACAATTTTATGCTAGTCCAATGTGAACGAAGTTGCAGACACTAAAATGATTTGTTTCAGGTAGCGAATGCAAGTTATATAACAAAAAATATTGAGGGGAAAAGGAGAAATTGTTGATCTTCAGAAATTCCTTCTCTCTCTGTTTTACCAAACTATTTTTACAAGGGACAGCAAAACAAAGTCTTGTTTGGGAGAGGAATAAACATATCAATTAATTATCAATTATTTTTTGCTTTCACTGCTTTTTTTCCTATTAGGAAACACAAAGCTTAATGTTTGTTATCCTTTTCCCAAATGGTATAAAAATAAGCGTGGTACAATTCATAAGGTAGAACTTTAGATGACAAAATTGATGTTAATAAAGATAGGATTTGTGTACAATATAGTATGGAAAGGATTGAGGCAAAAGGAGAAAATGCTGAATATCAGCATTTTCTTCGTTTGCCTCAATGTTATACCAAAGAGATAACCAGGGGCTCGTTTTATCAACAATCTTACAACAAAGTTAAAGGGAACTCATAATGGCGATTTTTTTTTTGTCGCATGATAATCTATAATATGGGACCAAGGTGTTTAGGAAAGAGCTAAAGACTTACTAATTTGATGTAGAGCCCTGCCCAGATTATAGTATGTCTCCTGGCATTCTCCTCTCAGCTCTATATAATTATTCAGGAAAGCCAAACCCTGGTGGAAAATGAAAATATTCATACATTTGAGAAATGAAGACAACTTTTTAAACTGTTTCTTAACCCTTTCCCAAATGGCAAAATTTTTGGGTGCCAAAAATGACAAAATGGAAGTTATTAAAGATAGAATTTGTGTAAAATATGTCATAGAAAATATTGAGACAAAAGGAGAAACTGCTGGTTATCAGCAGTTTCTTCTTTTGTTTCAATGATTTCACAAGCCATTTCGATTAGGGTGGTCAAAACCAGGTCTTGTTTGGGAAAGGGTTAAACAACAACAATTTAGGTCATATTTGAAAGAAGTATATACATTTGCTTGTTCAATGTAATGGTTTGTTTGCAATGAGAGAAAAAGCTGTTTTTATCATTTTCTTCTTTTCTATCATTGGTTTTGAAGTCTGCTTGATAAATGTTGTCAAAACAAGACATTATTTAAACTATGAGTTAATTAAGTCATTCCCAAATTATACCTTTTTTTGACGCCTCTAATAGAAAAGGCCTGAGAAAACACTGAGGTAAAAGAACAAAATGCTTATAACCAGCATTTTCTCCTTTTGCCTAATTATTTTCTGTGCAAAAATCTACATAAATTCCAGTCTTTATCAATAACTTCTATGTAGTCTGCAGTAGCTTTCAAATTGGAACAATTTAATTTCTTGTTGTTTTGGAATGGGTTATTATTCCTTACCTGAGTGACTAGATAATGGCGTTTAGCAGCAAACTTTTGTGACGCTATATGGAAAAAGTCCAGACCGATACACAAACTCAGCATGGGATCTGTAGGCATGCTTCTGAATACATGGGCATACTCTCCTGTAATCATTAAACAAGAGCCATCATAGACATGTTATGCTCCATGACTAAGTGTTTGTCACAAAAACATATCAAGCCCCCATCTCCAATGACACATATTGCACATGAATATAAACAGTGTATGGTTTAGAGCATCAAATTTGTTACTTAGGTACAAAGTATCATAAAAATCTGACCATCAGATCAAAAGATATCAGAGAAAAAATGTGTACATTAAGACCCCTTTTTACGTAATGCAGCCTAAACTTGAGAAACATATTTGGAAATGTTCCAAGTAGTTAATATATGAAGTTTCATTATATTCAGTCAAAGGGTTGCGGAGAAGTGGCTTCGAACAGACAAAGGAACAGTCTTTTTCTCTTATATGAAAGGGATAATGATATAATATAGTTACCTAATGAATGTTTATATGATCCTGAAGCCATTGAAGAATGGCCGTTCATTATACCAAGTGGAACATTTGATGGCTCCTGAAAAAAGAAATGAGGGTCATCCAATAGTGAGACTGTTCTTGACTAATACTCGTCTAATGTTCCTTTATGCCTTCATTTTTCAAATATCTCTGTCTCTACCCTTTAACGACTCAATTTTTAAATATATGCATCCTTTTTAGTTTGTTTTTGTCTGAGGTAAGCCAAGATTCTATTGTTTTTGTTACAGGAATTGACAAGCAAAATAATTTGTAAACAGCACCAGAACATTTTATTTGCTCAGCAATAAATTTTAATTAGGTGCTCTTTTAAAGATTAATCACATCCAGAAAATCCCTGGCTTCTTTCCAACTTCTCACCTGGCCGGGGCCTTAGCGCAGTTGGTAGCGTATCTGTCTCGCATACGAGAGGTCCCAGGCTCGATACCTGGCAGCGGCAAATAACCTTTCGGACAAAATGTCACCCACTAATGGTTTGATATCGTGAACCTACGTGGGTCAGCAGCTGGAGGCTTGGTAAGGGTTTTGTGGTAGTACTGGTATTGGAAACAACAGGAATCC
This sequence comes from Fragum sueziense, assembly GCA_963680895.1. Classification (NCBI taxonomy): domain Eukaryota; kingdom Metazoa; phylum Mollusca; class Bivalvia; order Cardiida; family Cardiidae; genus Fragum; species Fragum sueziense. Next base: position 53,051,189 of record OY804594.1, on the reverse strand, counting down.
ATGGTTAGGTGCTCAAGCCGCCGCAATATGACCATAGCAGTTGAAAACTGCGTAAAACCCTAATAAACCAAACCAATCAACTTCTCACCTTCAAATTGTTTTGAGGTGTGTCACGTATAACTCATCGTTTATAACTGTAGACTTGTATACAAACACTTTACTACTTGTTGTTGAAAACGCCATAACACAAACACTTTCTCTTTCGAGGATAAACGAGTAAGGGCAGAAAGTATCTCGTATAGCTCACGATGAATGGTTTGGTAAATGTTAGAAATATGTATTTTGTTGTTTAGTGTTTGTATACAAGTCTACAGTTATAACCGATAGACTATAATAACAGTTATTGGAAATTTTCTGCAATTATTGTTATTGTTGTGTCATGTGATTCAACTTCATAAAGTTACGTACATTCATCATTCTCCTGAGACAGAATCTAATATGTCTTGTATCATTACTCATCATTACACAACTTGCATAAATACAGGGTGTTCTTTATCGCTGCTTTTCAACCAAAACCTCATAACTGCAGCTTCAACCAAGCTGCAGTTATTAAGTTTTTGTTGAAAAGCAATGATATACTGAAATTATTTGAGCTGGGCTCTGGAAAAGGGTCACTTACTGCAACAGATCCAGGATTTCTGAGCAGGGGTTTGAACATCTGGTAAAGGCTTAATATGCCATTTGAGAAAGGGTAGATAGAAAAGCTACTCACATTCATCATTCTTCTGAGACAGAATCTAATATGTCTTGTATCATTACTCATCATCACAACTTGCATAAATACATTCCAGGCAGCAGGATGTTCTATATACTGAAAAGGTAAACTGAATATTACTCCGTTACTAAACGGCAAAATTTTAGACTAGCCGAATTTGAAAGCTGCTGCAGATGACAATTTAAAGTGAAAAAAATATTACATCTTTTTGTTTTTCTGGTTAGAAAACATTGTGGGAAATGAAGAACAATTTCTTCATTTTCCACAATGATTTCCAAAGCATTTATCTTGTGGGGCGTCAAAACTATCAAAGTGTGAGACAGGGCAAATAGACAGAATATTAATCAACTTATCATAATCCTTCAGAACAACATGGATCTTGATCAGACTGTGTAAATGCACAGGTTGATCTCTACACATGCTCAACTGCTATACGGACCCTTTTTCCAGACCATGGCTCATATATTACCATGGTGAATTTTCAAGATACTTTTTTCAAACAATTGATTTTTTCTCCAAAATTAAGGTATACAACCCATCATTAGCACCAAAGAGCCAGAGGCAAAATTTGAAAAGTTCCAGTAATTCCTAAACTGTGTTTCATGTTTCATTTGCATTCCAAATACAAACATAAGCATTTTTAACGGTTTAGAATTTTGAATTAATGCATACTCATGGAAATATTTGACAAAAATGTTCAAAATTACCTCCCTTGCATATGAATATAGAGTAAAACAATATTTGTGAATTATTTTCTTCTTTAAGCATAATCTTGAAATCTGTCATGGTGAATCAACTTTTGTGAAGTGTATTTACAAGTTTGATGCCTTTTGTATAGCTAGAAAGTGGTGATTTTAATGATGGGTCATATACCTTAATGGCACATTATTCAGAATGTGTTCAAATCTGGTTGAAGTTTTTTCTTGTAACTACCATTCATCAATGTATCATCAGAAACAGCCTTTAAGCTGTTACTGCACAGTGACACCTTTTGACGCCTCACAAGACAATGGCTTTGGAAAACATTGTGGGAAAGGAAGAAATTGCTTGTAACAAGCAATTTCCTCATTTCCCAAAATATTTTCTACCCAAAATGACCAAAACATGTCAAATATTCTACACTTGAAATTGTTCCGTGCAACATCTTTGAATTTAGAAAAGTATGAAATTTTGTCGTCTGGTAATGGGTTAAGCTGGAGCAGTCTAAAACTTGAATGTTAAGTCAAAGGTTGAGTAGAGTTTAAATTACCTTTAAAACCATCTCCCTGGCAAATGGATAGGCTCTTGCAGAATTTTTGGTGATTAAAGCACTGGTTAACATGAAGAACTCAAATTCCTGAAAAGGTAAAAAGAAACTTTGTTCAACTGTATCTCAAACTTAACCTGGTTTCACAAAAAAGGCTTTGTGTTATTGCAAAACCTAGTAACTACAGCTTAATTAAGGCTGGAGTTACGAGGTTTTGCAATAACACTTGACAATTTTCTACTTTTCTCTCAATACTTTCCATGCTATTATCATACATGTACAAAATCTATTCCCAAATATACACTGAATTTGTCATTTGCAAATCCTCTTTGAGTCTAGAATATTGTTCTTTGGGAAAAGGTAAATATGGTATTTGGTTGTATGTTGCTCTCAATAAATTTTTAATTCATTTCATAATATTTTTTTTTAGAAATAGATTGAAAACACAGGACATTTTCACCATTATTTTATGTTTGCTGTAAATAATTTTAGTTAATTCACAACACAGCTAAATAGGTATCAGAAACTAGACTTAAGCTTGGGATCTGAAAGCCTTGCTTTAATGGATAAATTGATTAAAAAGGATTTCATTTCAAGTATCACCTGGCATTTTGAAAATTTGAGAGGCTTTTTGAACACCTAAGTAATGAAAATCTGTAATTTCTCAGTATAATAAATTTTGATGTCACTTCTTTTAAATACCCTAGCTGAAACTACTTTTTTTTCTTTTTTATTCCCATTAGATCCTTAACATATATCACAGATTTCATGAAGAGTGAACCAGAAGGGATTTTAACATGACAGCCGTTATATTACAAAACTATTGAGCGTAAAAGAATTTTTCTAAAATAAAAACAAACAAAAAATAGACTAACACAAAAAAAAGAAATTATTCATGATTAAACTGTCAACTGAAATTGGCTTTAATGCCTTTGATCATATATAAATGAGAAAAACAACAACTGAGAACTGTTTCAACCAACTTATACCTTTTCTCGAGATATTTCCTGTTCATTTTCCTGAATACATTATTATGAGATCTTAAAGTTAAAGTTGGGGTTTAAAGTCTGTATATCTTGGAGTAGATCTCACAGACTTTACACTTTAACCCATGATCATCGAGTTTCAAGCCGGCTGTTAACACACTGCGCCTATGGCTAGCCACAGCGCATTGGCTTTTACTCTCAGGTGTACCCATTTAAACACCTGGGTGAAGAGGAGCAATGTGGGGCTAATTTTTTTGCTCCGGAAAAATCCCAAGGTGCCGACAGGATTTGAACCCAGGACCCTTTGATCCCGAAGCCCGTGTCTTCCCACTAGACCACAGTGCCCCACACTTTAGATAGAATTATCTAAAGTCCAGAGAGCAAGATGGATTCCTATAGATATCTTTAAGCACACAGAGATACAAATAAAAGACTGACTTTTCAAAATGTAAAATACCTTTCAACGTTCATCAAACCCTATGAATATATAGTACCCATTGGAATTGTCTCCTCAGGACAATTCCATCAAGTACCCATAGCATAGGGGTAGGACTTTCTAGACTTGATAACATGATACAAATTTAGAATGCTGATTATCAGCATTTTCTTCTTTTGCCTCAATGTTTTCCAAAGCCTATTCTCAAAACCAGTGCTTGTTTGGGATAGGATTAAATTGATTGCTGATTATCTGCATTTTCTCCTTTTACCTCCCTGCTTTCCCAAACTTATTCTCAAAACCCGAGCTTATTTGGGAGAGGATTAAATTTACAACCATATAAAGTATTTAACCCATTACCAGACAGCAAAATTTTGGACAGTTCCCAATTCAAAGATGATGCAGACGACAATTTCAAACAGATGAAATTTAAAATATTTTGGTCTTTTTGTGTAGAAAATATTGTGGGAAATGAAGAAATTGCTTGTTACAAGCAATTTCTTTATTTTCCACGATGTTTTCCTAAGCCATTTTCTTGTGGGGAGTCAAAAGGTGTCACTGTGTGATAACCGGTTAATCTACATACCTCGTTGACTAGTGCTGATCTATGGAAAACCGGACACAACAAACCAAGAGAACAAATATCCTCAAATTCACTCATCATATTCTTCTCGTACAATGTTTTACATAACTGAAATAGAATGTGATATGTTATACTTTATAGATCAAATTTACGTATATATAAATAAGATATGATGTAAATTGGATTAAAAGACTAGAGCTGTGTTTTCCTAACAAACTTATGGAAAACTTTACATAAATTATGTCACAACATATTTAATTGAATATCGTCAGTGCTATGACAAAATTGCGTAACAAATTAGTTGCGCAATTTTGTCAAATTTTTTTAATAAATGCTTTCTACTAAGTATGTAGGGGCGCATATCCTGTCAAAACGGCGTTTCTCTACACCTATTAGAACCCTTTCAATTACCATGTGACAAAATTGCGTAACTCGATTTAGCTGACAAAAATGCGTTGTACATAGAAAAATTATTTACACGAGAGTAATAAAAGGCTGAGAAATGGCATTCTCCTCTGTTTTTCTTCTACTTTGACCAATAAATGAACCGTAAGTTATGTTCAATTACCTTATTTTACCTTAAAGAAGCTGAATTGTTCATGTAGTTATTGAGTTACGCAATTTTGTCGGCACATTTTTTAAAACGGTAAAAAGTACTAAAAACGTTTTTGGCTCTCCTGAAAAAAATGGTTTTCGAGCAAAATTTCTATTACGCAATTTTGTCATAGCACCGACGATATGAAATGTGCCTCAGGCCATTTACATCCAATCAGAAAGCTTTCATACAAATATACGCAAAAATGTACCTAAGTTGATTTAGTAAAGCGAGGCCAAGGTCACATATACAATACTGCCTAATAATTGCCTAAGCATGTCCTTAAAAAGATCACCTGTGAAACATACATTTTGGCTGTGATGTGGACATATTGTGAGTGACTAGGCCTTAAAAATTGATGTAAGTATCTTGCAGGGGTCTTGCTACCATTTTTTGTTTAGGGCCAGGGGCCAGTGAAATTCGGAAAAATAGCGACGTTTTTACCTAAATTGGGAAAAATTAAAACAAGTTTGTATTCATACTGTCACTCAGTTTCAGCTGCAAATTAGACTGTAGTGATGTAAAATGCATTTGTACATGATCTTGTGTAAGAATCTACTCTTAAACTGTCTGCAAAATGTATATTTATGAAGATGAGGTCTTAACATGGGGCATTCTGGGTCCTGATTGGGAGTTATCACCAGAGAATTGGGAAAAAAAGATACTTTTTGCCATTGGGAATGGGGCCCAATAACTGCCCCAAATTTTGGCAAACGAGACCCCTGTCTTGACACATAATTTACAACCAAATATTACTAAACACTTTGTGCACCTGCGGGCGTCATCCATAGCAGCGGAAATTGAAAAGGGCCTCCTCAATTTCTGTTGCAACGGATGATGCCTTCAAATTGACAAGGGTGTCTCTCACTAAGTTTCATTGTCACAGATGAAGCCCAAAGATGGGTCTAACCCATTACCATTCAGTAAAATTTCAGACTGGTCTAAATTCAAAGATGTTGCAGACAACAATTTCAAAAGAATGAAATTTTACATTTTCTTGTCTTTCCCAGAAGAATATATTGTGGGAAATGAAGAAATTGCTTTTCATAAGCAATTACTTCATTTTCCACAGTATGATTTTCTTCAGCCTTTATCTTGTAAGGGTGCCAATAAACTTTATTATGTGTGAATGGGTTAAAGTGTAGGTAGAAAACATACCAATTGAAACATTTCCCAGAGATCTCTATATGGGACTAGACTGTCAATAAACTGTTTCATATTCTTAGAGCTACTAACTGTAACAGAAAAAAGATTATGCAGATCAGAGGAGCATTCTTTAGAGCAAGATATCTTAAGATATTTCAGATAAATCATTGTTAAGACTGAGATTCTGACCAAGGTGTTCTGAATGCTAAATACTTTATACATATGACATCATTTGTATAAAGTATGGAGCATTCAGAACACCAAGAATTATTAGGCATTCGAAACAACTCTGTCAATTCTCTCTTAGAGTTGACTGAAGGGTTCAGCAAGAAGTATAGGATAATGACACCTCCCATTGCTCGGCTTACAAATCTTGCTCTAAAGAACGCTTTACCTTAAAATATATAAAAAAATCTTGGGTTATCTTAAAAATTCTTGCCCTAACAAACAAGCCTCTTAAAACCCTTTAACAAAAAGTGACACCTTTTGATATGCCTATTAGAAAAGGCATTGGAAAACACTGAAACAAAAGAAGAAAAACACTGAAAATCAATATTGTTTTTGAAAGGCAGTGTCTTCAATCTGAATAATTCTTAAATCTTGTTGTCTGCCAAACATAAATCAAGCTATATACTCACACATTTTGATGGGGTCTTTGCCTTTTGTTTCAAAGTAAGCATTGACTGTAGCTTTTCTGTGTTTGTAGGTCCTGATGGCCTGTATATATTCCACTGAAAACAAAAAACAAAATGTGCAAATGACACACAAATGGCATACTTTTGGAGAAAAGGCCAATGTTAAGTTTTCGGACAGACATACTGACGGACAGACAGACTGATGGACAGACACGAGTAAAACAACATGCCCCGGATTTTTAGGTATGGGGGCTTAAAAACTAAATTTTCTCTTCTACAAAAAGGACAAAAGCTCAAGGACAAATACTCCCACCAGTACCTTGGTCCTAAATAAGTGCTATCAGCAAGTCAATATTCGTTTGAGATCTTCACCTTTGACCAAAAGGACCCTATTTACCTCAAACTTCCATTTTTATTTAGTAAACCCTTTCCCAAACAAAAAAATATTAGGGTAACCCATTTCAAAAGCTAATGCAGCCATCAAAATAGATTTCGAAAAAGACTGGATGTGTAAAATATAGCATAGAAAACATTGAGACAAAGGGAGAAACTGCTGGTCATCAGCAGTTTCTTCTTTTGTCTCATTGTTTTTCCAAAGCCTTTTCTATAAAGGACATCAAAACCAGGTCTTACTTGGGAAAGGGTTAAAAACTTACTATTTTCAGCCTCTACTTCCCTCCACTCTTGAAACAAGAGATGTTTAGCATTGTTATAAAACTCCCTAGTCTTGCCTTGTCCATGGAGTAAATAACATTTCTGCAATAACATCTGTTGTTCCTACAAATATAAACTGAACTTTCTTATGGCTGTTTTAGTTCATTTTGAAAACAATACAAATGACATTAATTCCTCAAAATTACATGTGACCTTGACTTATGGCCTTGATTTTGGTATTCTAGCAATAGTATTGTCACAAGGAATACACATTAGCAATATGAAAGCCCTATCTCTCATGGTTTAAATAAAAAGTTGTTGCAAATGTAAAGTTTTACAGAGAGAAAGGAAAGGCATAAGCTATATATTCCAGAACTATTATAGTATTACAATGCAGAGATATTTTATAAATGTGTGGTCAATACAGTAGCAAATGACAAGAAGGTAATCATTGACATTTTCTCTCTTTTGCTAAAAAAAATAATGCTAAAAACTGACCTCTCTACTCATCTTTTCTTCTTCAAAATCCTCTGAAAAGAAACAAGAAATGTTTGTGAAAAATGTATGCACCCCCATACCCCACCCTCCAAAGCTAATCTTGTATCAAAGGGGAATTACTTCATAAATAGCATTGGCAGGCTTATCTTTCTTGTGCACATTTCCCCTGAAATATTTTCTACAACCGATGCAAGATTTTTTCACTACTACTTTTGACAGTCAATTCATGAGGCAACAGAACATATTTCGCAGGTGGGGGATCACAACCTCGTAACTCCAGCTTTGTGAAACCGTAGTTACCAGATTTTGACTCCTCACTAACGATTTGTGCATTTACCTTGTTCTAACACTTCAAGCGCCTCCTCATGTTTGCCTAGTTGTTGTTGTAGTGCCGACAAAGACATACGAGCACCGATGTGTGACGGAGCCAGAGATACGACACATGCATACGCCTTTACTGCCCCCGCGATATCTCCTAGAAACTTCAAACATTCACCATAGCGTAACCACACTGCTGCCTAAAATAGACCAACAAACAGATATATAATTATCTCTTTCCAAAACAAGACCTAATTATTTTATGCTCAGTATAAAGAACTAGGGAAGACATATTCATTTTGTCATCTGCAGAAGCTTTCAAATTGGAAGAGTCTTTATTCTTGCCGATTGGGAAAGGGTTTATCCGGATCTGGCAAAGGATCCCTTAAGTTATGGCATTTGAGACCAATAAGGAACAATATCAGTCAGTGTATTCATGCAGTCTCATCACTATCCATGTTTTTTTCTCAGATAGCTTCTTCATGACCTGTAGCAAATGTTAGAGAACAGCATGGGTTCAGATTATTTATGCATTAAAGCACAGACTGATTTAAAAACAGCATTCTTAAATGCAATTTGGAATTTTTCCAAGATCCAGCTCAAATTAGTTAAAAATAATCTGGCATTTATGTGAACTCTATAAATTGGCTAGGTACGCAAGAAAATGGTCAAATTGTGACATACCAGATAGTAATTTTTGGTTCTAACAAGCTTTTTGAGCAACGGCTCAGCTTGTTTGTAGTATTCATTTTCCATGAATGCTTCTGCCACATCTAAATATAAATCTCCTGTTTCTTCAATATCCTCTTCAAACAATGGTTCAATCACAAGCTAGAAAAGAACAAAGACATGTTTGTGAAATACAAATGCACTAAAACGGTTATTTTTTCTAAAATCATGATCTAAATATTTTACCTTGATCTACATTGATAACCTTGAGATTTGGAAAACTATCCAATGTTTGGTTGTATGCTAAGTTTTCAGATTAAGTTTTCATGCTAAGTTGCATGTAAATGGTTGTTAAGGATTAAAGGATGACCTTTAGGAATTCAATATTGCATGGAACAGAAAGACATCATTGAAAGAAGATTACATACCAAATTTGAGCTTTGTAAAAGCCTTGTTTATTACAGTTTCACCCCTATTTAAAGGGCCAGCCAGTGTTGATTTATGAGACACTCTTCTGAATACCCAGTACCTCTTGATTCCCCACTCATGATGATGGGTGTTTCACAGAGTTAGGTCTAAGGTACTTTACTTTATTTTACTTTAAAGTAACCATTAGTTTAACTAGCTGGCGGCTCAGTAACATGTCTCATCAGTTTTACCCTGGCAGGCCGGCTACCACAGGGATTTGTACCTTTGACCTACCATTTCCACGGCACCAAATCTGCCCCATAGGGTATGGTATGAATGAAAACAAGTTTCGGTCTATAAGACAGATAAATCCAAAGTGTTTACCTTGATGAGTTTTGAGAATTTCATATGGATCATACAGATGGCTAGCTTCACTCTCAAATCTATGGGCAGAATATTTGGTATCTCAAACCTTCAGAAACAAAAACAAAGGTTTTTAAAGAGTTGCAAATAAAGAGCTGGTCTTGACTTTTGAAAATACAATATTTCATTAAGCATTCATCACACCCTATATTTGTATTTTTCTAGTTTTGCTTCCAACAATTTTTTTTTTGATAAAAAATAGAATTAGTTTATGTCTTATTTCGAAAAGGATTAAGCTGAAATCTAGATGATTGAAATAGATTCCCTACTCTTCAAAATTGCAGGCTAACAAGATGTGCTTGTTTAAATCCAATGCCCCAGCATAAAACTTTCAATGTTAAGTTTTTGGACAGACAGACTGACAAACTGACAGACTGATAGACAGATGGACAATGGTAAGACAACATGCACTTGATCTTTTAATACAGAGGCATGAAAAGTAACAATGTACTACCGAACAGGAGTTTTAAATTTAAACTGTGTCACTTCTGTACTGTCACATGACCATTTATCTCCATTACTGTAGATAAACGTTATTCCACAATGGTTAACAAGGATCTGTAATATAGTCCAAAAAAAGGCATTACAACATTGCCAGACAGCAAAAATTTAGACTTGGTTCCAATACTCACAGATGTTGCAGATGACCTTTATCAATCAGATTGAAAGTTATCTTAGATATACAGTCAATCTTGTTTTAAGCGACCACCCTGGGGGAATCCTAAAAGTGACCGCTTAATAAAACGGTCGCTGAATACAAAATCTAACTTTTCATGCAAGTTATTTTTCCTCAAAATATTCTATTTAGAAGGGCTATGATCGATCAATTTATTATGAAGTTACAGTAAATCTGCAGTTGATATAGAGAACAAATCTTTGATTTAATCAATTTGTGAAAACACAAGTGGGGATTGATGACATACAGTGTTATATTTCATTAGTTCTGTTCAACTTCGAGGATTTTTGCTATGACAGAGGGATGTCCCTTTATTTATATTTGAAGTGTTGGACTTGATTTTTGTTTGTATGTGAATTTAATGGAACAAAAAAATCTGTTTACTTTAGAGAGGTCAATAATACACACTAAGTCTACCAAAGTTAAAACTTTATGATGAGACACATGATTTCATGGAATTTGCAATGAAAACTTACTTGTAAATTCAGATTAGTGTGTGAAGAGGTTATGATGGGAACATTATTCGAAATGAATTAGGGCAATCCAAAATGCTCAACAAACAAATTGGTACACCAACAATATTAGCCACATGCGATATCATTGGTTTAAGCTTTTTTCTTTCGTGAAGCTCCATTGGTCAGCGTCGAGTCGTATTGTTTACAGTTTTGATTGAATTCACAGGTGATTAAATTGTTCTTAATTGGGCAAATTTCACAGCTTTCATCTCGAGTACATGCGTTTGACACCTTTTACAAATTATCTGTAATGTGGAACGGTCGCTTAAACTATCATTCTATTGTTTAAGGGCCCCAAAAATGCCGGTCGCTGGTCGCGTTGGGGGAAAAACGCTTAATACAACAATTTAAAGAAGGAATTTCATCGGGAGGACACGAGAGTGGTCGCTTCAAGCAAAAAGTCGCTTAATGCACATGGTCGCTTGAGCAAGATTGACTGTAGTGGAAAATATTGAAGAAAAGGAAGAAATGCTGGTGTGTGAGTATGTAAAACACAGAAATACCAGTACTAGGTTGCAATTAACAGGTATTATTGCCTAAAATGTGTGTTTTCAGTCTGTTATTGGCATTGGATAACGAGAAAAAACTGGGCTGATATCCAGAGAAATCGTGCATTAATCGGCAGATTCCCGTGCGATATCGGACCGGTTTTGCACTCAAATATCCTCGATTTGACCCTTCAAAATAAACAATTGTCTCTTTTCCCGAAAAATTCTCAACGTCTTACGTTAAATTAGCGACGTTCGCCTTTTGGCGCCAAATTATGACGTAACGTTGTTTTACCGACGTCACGCATAACAAAAAAATCTCGGAAGATTTATCAGAACAAAACAACAATGGCGGACAGTTTCTTATCTCACCTCGTTTCATTTTTCGCACATAGCAAGGGGTTTGGGGTAAGTAATCATTGGAATTTTATGCTTTTTATGCAATAATAGCGTCAATTCACGTATTTTTCGGTCGTTAACATTCGCAGAGGCCCGCAAAATACGAAAACGACCCTCCTGCTTCGCAGTCGGGCGTTAACGTATTTCTTGGGCCTCTGCGAATGTTAACGACCTCAAAAACGTGAATTAACCCTATAAAATAGCACATTTTCATATTACAGCATTATCATTTGTAATTTGGTACCAAGGAGGGTGATTTTTAACCCATTACCACATAGAGATGCTTTTTGACACCCCAAAAGAAAAAAATCTTTGGAAAACATTGTGGTAAATGAAGAAATTGCTTGTGAAAAGCAATTTCTTCATTTCCAACAATGTTTTCTTCCTTAAAAGTCATAAATTTTCAAAATTTCTTTGACTTGAAATTGTCGTCTGCATCATCTTTGAATTTGGACAAGCTTGATATTTTGTTGTTTGGTAATGGGTTAATTGACTAAACGCCAATCAACAGATCGCTCCACCCAACAAAGAATTTAAGACAAACAATGGGGATGTGATCGTTAATAGAGAACGATTTTATCCAGTCAATCATGATGTAAATTCGGACAAACAAAATAGTTTTTCGTAGATGTTGTTATAAAATCTCGTAACTACGGCTTGTTTTAAGCCGTAGTTACGAGATTTTATAACAACACCAACGGTTTATCAAAATATAACCGTAAACCTAGTATATTGTTAGCACAAAATTCTTTGCCATTGACATGTCGATTGTTTTGATTGTCAGTCGATAAATCGATACAATAGCACGTGCAACGAAGAACAATTGGGGCATGACATTTTTCTGATCGTCCATTGGCTAATCGATGGTTTTGATTGACAGTCGGCGTTTGGTCAATTGACATGAAGAGTAACCTACCTCTATTGATTTGAAATATTCCTTCTCCGGCATCAGCAGCTCTAGTAATAAGTTGACATCTGAAAAATTGAAATTGAGACAAAGAATAATTGGCTGATCTCCCTGATCCATTCAACAATCAAATGACTCATTTAACCCATTACCACATAATGATTTTCTCCCCACAAAATAATGATGATGGAAAACATTGTAGCAAATGAAGAAATTGCTTGTGACAAGCAATGTCTTCATTTCCCACAATGTTTTCCATCCAAAGGGCCTAAAAATTAAAATTTCATTCACTTCAAATTGTCATCTGCAGGATCTTTCAATTTGGACCGCCCTAAAATTGTCGTTTGGTAATGGGTTAAAGGGTTTTCCATGGGCATAAAAATCAAGGTCATTTCTCCAATTTTAAGGGTCAAATTTAATTAATGCATTAGTACTCCAGTGTCATAGAAAGTTCTGGATTTTAAAACTTGCCTCATAATTAATGACCCTTGGGTAAATTTCTAGGGGGTCATTTGTTTTGAAATTGTGACATAGGCGCACAATTTGTGTGTCTTTGAAACCCTGCATTTAGTTATATGGCTTGAACTTCAAATTTATGAACCCATTACCATGTAACAAAACTTAAGACTGTTCCATATTCAAAGATGTTGTAGATGACAATTTCAAGTGAATGATTTTTGCATTCTTTGGTCTTTCAGGGTAGAAAACATTGTTGGAAATGATCGGCTTTAACTGCGTTTTCACCTGCTATGGTCATATTGCGGCGGCTGGAGCACCTAACCATGGATTCCTGTTGTTTCTCAAACCAGTACAACCACAACATACTTACCGAGCCTCCAGCTGCTCACCGCCACAGAGGGACATCAAAAACTGGTCTTGTTTGGGAAAGGATTAAAACACTAACCTTCTGATGATATTTGGTCAGGATGGTCTTTAAAAGCTTGGTTGATTGTTTCTATGGCTTTTGTTTTCATACCCAATTCATGGTAACTCTGTGGAAAATTGGTAGAAATACATGATGTGTAAAAGCCACTTAAGAATAGAATAAAAGAGCTTCCTGCAAAAATTGTGAAGTAAAGAAAAGCATATTATCAATTATCCTCTTACAGAAAAATTAAGACTATTTCCAAATAAAGAGCCTTATTTTGTCCCTCATACTTAACCAGTGATATTTAACAACTGCATAGATGGTTGTCCAGGGACAACATGCCAAGCTCTTTGTTTAGCATCATCCTAGGTCCAATAATTCTTGAGTTAAAGCATATCAAGGAAAAGGTTTGCAGCTGGACTGACTGAGAGATTTAATGAAACCAATAAAATAAACCTTTAACCCACTACCAGACCGCAAAATTCAAGACTAGTCTTCTTTCAAAGATGTTACAGACTATAACTTTAAACTGAATGATTATTTACATTTTTAGCGTATTTGAGTAGAAAACATTTTAAGAAATGAAGAAGTTGCTTGTAATAAGCAATCTTTTAATTTTCTAAAATATCCATTTTCTGAATCACTTTCTTGAGAAGCGTCAAATAGCATCACTGTGCAGAAATGGGTTAATTCATAGGTGGAGAGGGTGGGTAAATTACATACTAACCCTGGTAATGGACCATGCCAATGTGAAATATTTATCCGATTCCTCCGGTTTTAACAGTGACAAGACAGCCTGATATCCCTCCAAAGCTTTTTTATGATCTTTCATTGCTTCATACAGCTTGGCCCTCTCCCAGTAACACTGTAGTCTGTCTGTAGATACTCTTATTGCTGAAAATTCAGATAAATATGTCTATATGAGAAGGTGCAGTCATTCTAAATTTGTTATTTCAAATCCAAACCATATGTTATGGGTACTCATTGGAACCCTCTCTACTGCTGAAAATTCAGATAAATATGTCTATATGAGAAGGTGAAGACATTCTAAATTTGTTATTTCAAATCCAAACCATATGTTGTGGGCACTCATTGGAATCGTCCCTATTGCTGAAAATTCAGATAAATATGTCTATATGAGAAGGTGCAGTCATTCTAAATTTGTTATTTCAAATCCAAACCATATGTTGTGGGTACTCATTGGAATCATCTCTATTGCTGAAAATTCAGATAAATATGTCTATATGAGAAGGTGCAGTCATTCTAAATTTGTTATTTCAAATCCAAACCATATGTTGTGGGCACTCATTGAAATCATCTCTATTGCTGAAAATTCAGATAAATATGTCTATATGAGAAGGTGCAGTCATTCTAAATTTGTTATTTCAAATCCAAACCATATGTTGTGGGCACTCATTGGAATCGTCTCTATTGCTGAAAATTCAGATAAATATGTCTATATGAGAAGGTGCAGTCATTCTAAATTTGTTATTTCAAATCCAAACCATATGTTGTGGGCACTCACTGGAATCCTCTCTTATTGCTGAAAATTCAGATAAATATGTCTATATGAGAAGGTGAAGACATTCTAAATTTGTTATTTCAAATCCAAACCATATGTTGTGGGCACTCATTGGAATCGCCTCGATGAGACGATTCCAATGAGTACCCACAACATAGGGTTTGGTGGACAATAAATCATTATTTTTTGTTTTAAAAAGTCTTTATACCCTCTTCTCTGTAGCTCTGTGAAATTATAAGTAATTTAACAGTGACAAGACAGCCTGATATCCCTCCAAAGCTTTTTTATGATCTTTCATTGCTTCATACAGCTTGGCCCTCTCCCAGTAACACTGTAGTCGGTCTGTAGAGACTCTTATTGCTGAAAATTCAGATAAATATGTCTATATGAGAAGGTGCAGTCATTCTAAATTTGTTATTTCAAATCCAATCATATGTTGTGGGCACTCATTGGAATCCCCTCTATTGCTGAAAATTCAGATAAGTATGTCTATATGAGAAGGTGCAGTCATTCTAAATTTGTTATTTCAAATCCAAACCATATGTTGTGGGCACTCATTGGAATCGTCGCTATTGCTGAAAATTCAGATAAATATGTCTATATGAGAAGGTGAAGACATTCTAAATTTGTTATTTCAAATCCAAACCATATGTTGTGGGCACTCATTGGAATCCTTTCTATTGCTGTAAATTCAGATAAATATGTCTATATGAGAAGGTGCAGTCATTCTAAATTTGTTATTTCAAATCCAAACCATATGTTGTGGGCACTCATTGGAATCATCTCTATTGCTGAAAATTCAGATAAATATGTCTATATGAGAAGGTGCAGTCATTCTAAATTTGTTATTTCAAATCCAAACCATAAGTTGTGGGCACTCATTGGAATCGTCTCTTTTGCTGAAAATTCAGATAAATATGTCTATATGAGAAGGTGCAGTCATTCTAAAATTTGTTATTTCAAATCCAAACCATATGTTGTGGGCACTCATTGGAATCGTCTCTATTGCTGAAAATTCAGATAAATATGTCTATATGAGAAGGTGCAGTCATTCTAAATTTGTTATTTCAAATCCAAACCGTATGTTGTGGGCACTCATTGGAATCGTCTCTATTGCTGAAAATTCAGATAAATATGTCTATATGAGAAGGTGCAGTCATTCTAAATTTGTTATTTCAAATCCAAACCGTATGTTGTGGGCACTCATTGGAATCGTCTCGATGAGACAATTCTAATGAGTACCCACAACATAGGGTTTGGTGGACAATAAATCATTATTTTTTGTTTTAACAAGAGCTGTCCGAAGACAGCGCACGACTTTCTAAGTTGCTTAGTATAAAGGGGGCATAACTCCAAATAGAGTGGAGCCAGGGTCATGGGCCCTCGTAGTAGGGTAGAGGGTGTGATGGTGAATAAGTATTCCAAGTTTGGGTTGAATCCCTTTGATAGTATGGAAGTTATTGATGTTTGAAAAAACTTTAACCTTTGTTGCAACGCCGACGCCAACGCCTGGGTGACAGTATAAGCTCTCATTTTCTTCAAAAAGTCAAGCTAAAAAGTCTTTACATACTCTTATCTGTAGCTCTGTGAAATTATAAGTAATTTAACAGTGACAAGACAGCCTGATAGCCGTCTAAAGCTATCTTATGATCTTTCATTGCTTCATACAGCTTGGCCCTCTCCCAGTAACACTGTAGTCTGTCTGTGGATACTCTTATTGCTGAAAATTCAGATAAATATGTCTATATGAGAAGGTGCAGTCATTCTAAATTTCTTATTTCAAATCCAAACCATATGTTGTGGGCACTCATTGGAATCATCTCTATTGCTGAAAATTCAGATAAATATGTCTATATGAGAAGGTGCAGTCATTCTAAATTTGTTATTTCAAATCCAAACCATATGTTGTGGGCACTCATTGGAATTGTCTCTATTGCTGAAAATTCAGATAAATATGTCTATATGAGAAGGTGCAGTCATTCTAAATTTGTTATTTCAAATCCAAACCATATGTTGTGGGCACTCATTGGAATCGTCTCTTTTGCTGAAAATTCAGATAAATATGTCTATATGAGAAGGTGCAGTCATTCTAAATTTGTTATTTCAAATCCAAACCATATGTTGTGGGCACTCATTGGAATCGTCTCGATGAGAAAATTCAGATAAATATGTCTATATGAGAAGGTGCAGTCATTCTAAATTTGTTATTTCAAATCCAAACCATATGTTGTGGTACTCATTGGAATACTCTTATTGCTGAAAATTCAGATAAATATGTCTATATGAGAAGGTGCAGTCATTCTAAATTTGTTATTTCAAATCCAAACCATATGTTGTGGGCACTCATTGGAATCGTCTCGATGAGACAATTCCAATGAGTACCCACAACATAGGGTTTGGTGGACAATAAATCATTATTTTTTGTTTTAACCCATTACCAAACGACAAAAATTTAGACTCCTCCAAATTCAAAGATGTTGCAGACGACAATTAAAACTGAATGAAATTTTACATTTTTTTGGTCTTTTTGTGTAGAAAATATTGTGGGAAATAAAGAAATTGCTTGTGACAAGCAATTTCTTCATTTTCCACAATGTTTTCCAAAGCCATTATCTTGTGGGGAGTCAAAAAGAGTCACTGTGTGGTAATGGGTTAAAAAGTCTTTACACCCTCTTATCTGTAGCTCTGTGTAATTATAAGTAATTTAACAGTGACAAGACAGCCTGATATCCTTCTAAAGCTTTCTTATGATCTTTCATTGCTTCATACAGCTTGGCCCTCTCCCAATACCATTGTAGTCTGTCTGTAGATACAGCTATTGCTGAAATTGTACAAACAAAATATACAATAAACCCTTTAGTCAATCAGACTATACAAATCATCATAATCATCATCATCATCATCATCTTGCAACCTCAGCTGAGATTGAACTAACTTAAACTACACTCTTCCAGTATTGCTTATCGTTAAGGGCAGTACTAAGAGATCTTCCAATCAAACAGAGCCAAAACTCCTTGTAAAATCAGGAAACTACATGTACATGTATATTGAAAATATCTAATGTTAGATTGATAACATGTTTACTTGTGTAGTTTATGTTTGTGCAAAATTTTAAAGAAATAGAGAGCATGTGAAACAAAATCAAGTGTTTGTGAAACAAGAATGTCCCAAAAATGGCCAATGTTAAGTTTTCCGACAGACAGAGGGCCAGATATGAGTAAAACAATATGCCTCCGATCTTTCGATACGGGGGCTTAAAAAATATAAAGACAAAGCAACAAACTGACAGGCTTGGCATTTTATTTATGGGGGGAGGTGGGGGTGGGTGGGGGGGGGGGGGGTATAAGTACCTCTAGTATAACACTTGATTGCCTGCATAATGTCATTCTGTTCTTTACACATCTCAGCCAGTCTGATCCATTCTTCTAAATTGCTGTATTCTAAATAGGCGCCTATCAGATAATACTGAAAAAATAAATTTAAGTAAAATTAAGTTTTATATACTTCTAACATTTTGTTAACCCTTTTCCAAACAAGACCTGGTTTTGATGTCCCTATTATAAAAGGCTTGGGAAAACATTGAAACAAAAGAAGAAACTGCTGATAACATGCAGTTTCTCCTTTTGTCTCAATATTTTCCATGCCATATTTTACACAAATTCTATCTTTGAATAACTTCCATTTTGTCAATCGTGATGGTTTTTGAAGTGGACCATGCTAAAATTTTGCCATTTGGAAAAGGGTTAAAAGAGCCATTAGATAAATGTTCTTTTAACAATGAATGATAACAGAGAAACACCTTTTTAATACAAATAGAATACCGGAAGATGGAATAGACAGAAAGAAACTGCACATTATTCTGCACCTCGAAAATCATTACAAACAAAACAAAAATGACACTCAATGCAAGCAACCCACTGCTTAGCTAGAGTAGCTGGTTATCCATAGGTGAGAAACAAATGACTTTTTGATTAATTTTCAGAAAAGTTATTCGACAAACCGGTGTCCCAGGGTAACGTGTCCCCTGGGTAATGTGTCCCCCCCCCTGGGTAAAGTGTCCCCCCCAATTGGAATTTTCTTTTTAACATTACTGTATATTTTTAAATGCATATTTTGTTTCATAATTATTTATTCTTTTAAAATAAGCTATTTTAAACATGAAATTTAAATATATAAATTTTCTTTATTCTTCCACATTTCCAAAGAAGGAAAATATCTAATTGCATTGTAATTTTTTATCAAATCACTTTCTCCAAATATTTTTCAACTATAATTATTACCATTTTTAATATTTTGTGATAATACCAAAGTAACTTGCGCAGAAATAATGTGAAAAACTTATTTTAAAAGATTTAATACTTATGAAACAAAATATACATTGAAAATACACAATACAATTAAAAAAAAAATTCCAAGGGGGGGGGGGACACATTACCCAGGGGGGGGGACACGTTACTCAGGGGGACACGTTACCCTGTTACACCGGAATTCAAATACAAAGTAGAGTTCCTGCACTCTAGCCATCCCTAAGGCCTCTATGTACAGATTTTTGAAAATACTTCTAATCAACATATTCCCTAAAATTGACATCATTCAAAACTTTCAGAAACAGTTCCTTAACTCTTTCCCAAACTGCAAAATTTTAGGATGAGCCACTTTAAAAACTGCCACAAATGACAAAATGGATGTTATTAGAGATAGGATTTGTGTGAAATGTGACATAGACAATATTGAGACAAAAGGAGAGACTGCTGATAACGAAACTGCTGGTTATCAGCAGTTTCTTTTGTTTGAATGTTTTCCCAAGCCTTTTCTATTAGGGACGTCAAAACCAGGTCTTGTTTGGGAAATGGTTAAAGGAGTGTGTTATGTAAAGACATGAAATTTCTCTCTTACTTGCAATGATTTCTGTGCATCTCCAATATCTTCATATATTGAGCCTAAAGTCTGAAATGGTTTACTACAGCTAGGAGCTGAAATGGGAAACAAAACAAATATGAATGAATGCAATAGAAGAAACATTGGTGTTCTTATTAAATACAAAAATATACCAATGCCCTTGTTATACATTTTTTGCCATCAACAGATAATTAGAATAAGACACAAACAGGCAGAAAAGAACAAATCTATTTGTCTTGAATCAATGTCGACATTGTGAGTCAATGTCTCTTCAAACAAATTTTGAAAAGGGTCACTCAAGGAACATCGTTGCCAAATTTGTTTCAAATTGACCCTATGCTTGATTTTTAAAGAATTTTCTTATGATTTCTCTAAGTCTGATAAGCCACGCCCTGCCATGCCCACTTTTTTTACCAATACAAAATTTGCCAACATATTTTGAAAAGGGTCACTCAAGGAACATTTCTGTAAAGTTTGCTTCAAATTGGGCCAATGGTTGATTTTTAAAGAATTTTCTTAGGATTTCTGTAAGTCCGATAAGCAACGCCCAATTTTTTCTGACGAATAAAAAATTTGAGAAAAAATTTTGGAAAGAGTCACCCAAGGAACATTTCTGCCAAGTGTGGTTCAAATTGGGCCAATGGTTGATTTTTAAAGAATTTTCTTATGATTTCTCCAAGTCCGGTAAATGCTGACCTGCCACGCCCACAATTTTGGATGAATAAAAAATCCGCGAACAAATCTTAAGAAGGGTCACCCAAGGAACATTCCTGCAAAATTTGGTTTAAATTGGCCCTATGGTTAAGGAGAAGATTTTTGAAGAATTTTTTAACGAGTTCTCTTGGTTAGATAAGCCCCGCCCTGCCACACCCACATTTTTTGACGAAACTATAAATTTATGAACAAATGTTGAAAAGGGTCACTCAAGGAACAATTCTGCCAAGTTTGGTTCAAATTGGCCCATTGGTTGATTTTTAAAGAATTTTCTTAGGATTTCTCTAAGGCTGATAAGCCCCTTCCTCCCTGCCACGCCCTCATTTTTTGACAAATGTAAAAATTTGTGAATCAATTTTGAAAAGAGAGACTCAAAGAACATTCCTGCAAAGTCTGCTTCAAATAGGCCCAATGGTTAATTTTTAAAGAATTTTCTTATGATTTCTCTAAGTCTGATAAGCCCCTTTCTCCCTGCCATGGCCACAATTTTTTACAAATGAAAATATTTGTGAACAAATTTTAAAAAGAATGGCTTAAGGCACATCCCTGCAAAGTCTGGTTCAAATTGGCCCAATGGTTGATTTTTAAAGAATTTTCTCATGATTTCTCTAAGTCTGATAAGCCCCTTTCTCCCTGCCACGGCCACGTTTTTTGACCAATCAAAAATCTGAGAACAAGTTTTGAGAAGGGTCACTCAAAAAACAATTCTGCCAAGTTTGGTTCAAATTGGAACAATGGTTGATTTTTAAAGAATTTTCTTAGGATTTCTCTAAGTGCGACAAGCCCCGCCCTGCCACGCCCACATTTTTTGACGAATCAAAAATCCGCGAACAAGTTTTGAGAAGGGTCACTCAAGGAACATTCCTGCCCAGTTTGGTCAAAATTGGCCTGTTAGTTTTGGAGAAGAAGATGTTTGAAGAAATTATTGACGGACGGACAGACGGACAGACGGACAGACAGAAGGACAGACAGACGGACAGACGGACGACGGACGGTGAGTGACCACAATAGCTCCCCTCGAGCACTTCGTGCTCAGGTGAGCTAAAAAAGAACCCAAAACCAAACAATTTTGGTCAAAGAGAAGATAATGCAGATGACCAGCATTTCTTACTCATGCTCAATATGTTACGCCATGTTGTGTAGAATTTGTATTATTGTAATCAAATATTTTCTATTGACCTAAAATCCATGTAAAGTTTTGTTAACCCTTTCCCAAACAAGACCTGGTTTTGACATCCCTAATAGAAAATGCTAGGGAAAACATTGAAATAAAAGAAGAAACTGTTGATAACCAGCAGTTTTTCCTTTTACCTCAATATTTTCTGTGCCATATTTTATACAAATCCTATCTTTACTTACATCCATTTTGTCTTTTGTGGTAGTTTTTGGAATAGATCACCCTAAAATTTCGCAGTTTGGGAAAGGGTTAATTGGAAAAGCTTTAAAATATACCATGGCATAACTTGACATAGACTTTATGAACATGTACCTTGTCTAATGATCTC
This sequence comes from Fragum sueziense, assembly GCA_963680895.1. Classification (NCBI taxonomy): domain Eukaryota; kingdom Metazoa; phylum Mollusca; class Bivalvia; order Cardiida; family Cardiidae; genus Fragum; species Fragum sueziense. Next base: position 53,029,384 of record OY804594.1, on the reverse strand, counting down.
TAAGCATTGTTGTATAGCAAGTTCATAATTCCCCTGTGCAAATGTCAGGATTGCATCACCCATATCATTTTCTAGGTGTTTTGGCACATCACACCGTCTCCTTCGGATCTGTCAAAATAGGGAATACTAGTACATCAAAATAATCATTAATGCAGAGATCCACTGCTACAGAATGATAAAAGGGTTTTTTAAAAGGCAATACTCCATTCATATTTCATCTAACTCTTCATGCAACATACAGTTTAGATTTGAAATAACGAATGCGGAAGACCTTTACCCACTCTTATTCTGTACCCTAGAGATCTATTTGAATTCAAAGTCAAACTGAAGATAATGTTTCATTTGAAATTATATGCTGCTTTATTTAAAAATTAATGGAACTTGAGCATCTGTGTATATACGTAGAAGTCCCAAATCCCAAATTTTTCCTCCAAAATTCAGCTAAAAATCTCTTACCTTTCTTTGTTTACGAGCAGTTTCTTCTTCTGCAATAAAAAAACAAGTATAAGAATATAGAATAAAAGAAGAATAGAATTTAAAAGCTTTAGTATAACAAATCGGGATGGCCCTGCATCCCTCATCTGAGAGAGTTTTGAGACTTACAGCAAGTAAAATTTAGGAGCTAAAAGGATTCTTAGATCAATGGAGATAAACATATCAAACAACTTTGTCAATGATTAAGCCGAAACTTTGACCTCCTGTCCAAATTGAAGAAATTTATACGACATAGATGGACAAAAATCCTGTCCCTTCTTTGTTACTGCCTTGACTCTTTCCCAAACAAGACCTGGTTTTGATGTCCCTAACAGAAAAAGGCTTGGGAAAACATTGAAACAAAAGAAGAAACTGCTGATAACCAGCAGTTTCTCCTTTTGTCTCAATATTTTCTGAGCTGTATCATACACAAATCTTATCTTTATCAACATTCATTTTGTTGTCTGCAGCAGCTTTCAATTTGGATCACTCTAAAATTTTGTCATTTGGGAAAGGGTTAAACAAGAGGTTTTTGTGAAGCGCAAATGCCCCAGAAATGGCAATGTTAAGTTTTCCGGTTAAGTTTTCAGGTTAATGGTTGAAAAGGGTTAGGGAATGACCTTGAGGAAGGCCATATTCTATGAAACAGATAGATATCTTTGAAAGAAATTTACATACCAAATTTGAGCTTTGTATGTTGAATACTTTTGGAGAATCTACCAATGTTAAGTTTTCGGACAGGCAGACAGACAGACACGAGTAACACAATATGCCCCCGATCTCTCGATACGTTGGGGGGGCATAAAAATGAGTACCCACAACATAGGGGTTGGATTACAAATAAAATTTTAGAATGCCTTTCCATCTCCCATAAAAATGTCGGTATGATATGATTAACCCTTTCCCAAACAAGACCTGGTTTTGACGTCCCTTATAGAAATAGTTTGGGAAAATATTGAAACAAAAGAAGAAACTGCTGATAACCAGCAGTTTCTCCTTTTGTCTCAATATTTTCTATGCCATATTTTACACCAATCCCATCTTTAAAAACTTCCATTATGTCACTTGTGGCAGTTTTTGAAGTGGATCACCCTTAAATTTTGTTATTTGGGAAAGGGTTAAATTAACCAATACTTACTCTTATTCTCATCCCTAGCCTCTGTCTGATCTTCTGCCCCCTGTGTAGAAGCTGAGGCAGCATCCGGCTGGTTTTCTTCATCCTGTTCCATTAATTCACTGAACTCTTTGAATGAAATTTTACCTTAAAGAATAATTAAATTATGATAGATTAAACAAGTGCATGTCGTATTGCGATGCAATACAGGAGTCCCCCAACGGATAACAAAAAATCCTTTCTTATAATCCTCTTACTTACTAGATCTTATAACTGTATACAAAATTTGAAGTTGCTAGCACATTAGGTTTTGGACAAAATGTCCCAAACAAAAATATAAGGGTAAAAACAACCAAGGGCAATTACTCCAAAAGTGGGCGGAGAAGAGTAATGATTCTTGTACATGCCACTTGTTCTCAATGAGATCTATAAGTGTACCAAGTTTAAAGTTGCTAGCACTGATGGCTCAGGAGATATGGTCCGGACAAAAATGTAAGGATAAAAAACAACAACGGACAATAACTAAAAAAGTGGATGTGGCAGAGTAACAGTTCTTGTGCATTACACTTCTTCTCAATGAGATCTACCAGTGTACAAAGTTTGAAGTTGCTAGGGCTTATGGTTTAGGAGATAAGTTCGGGACAAAAATGTAAGGTTAGAAACAACAAAGGGCAATAACTCAAAAAGTGGACATGGCAGAGTGACAGTTCTTGTACATGACACTTGTCCTCAATTATATCTATAAGTGTAGCAAGTTTGAAGTTGCTAGCACTTATGGTTTAGAAGATATGTTCCGGACAAAAATGTAAGGGTAACAAGTATCTGGTGTTGTATGCAACACATAAAGTCCCCTACCGGCTTCACATTGACTCAATAATGGTAACCAATAATAGATTAAGTTGCAGGATCCATTTTTTGCCATATTTTCACTATTTCCGTTACCATAGCAACCGCACTTTTTGTCAAAGAACAAAGATAAAATGATGTGCATAATCTACACATTGCCATCTAGTCATATACCAAGTCTCATCAAATTAGCTTGCTTACTTACTAACTTATCGCAGGATCCAATATTTTTTGCCATATTTTCACTATTTCGTAACCATAGCAACAACAATTTTAGTCTAAAAACAAAAATAAAGTGATGTGCATAATCTACACATTGCCATATAGTCATATACCAAGTCTCATCAAACTAGCTTGCTTAGTTATTATCTTATCGCAGGATCCCATTTTTGGCCATATTTTCACTATTTCTGTAACCATAGCAACCTCAATTTAAGTCGAAAAACAAAAATAAAATGACGTGCATAATCTACACATTGCCATCTAGTCATATACCAACTTTCATCAAAAACGCTTGCTTAGTTATTAAGTTATCGCGGGATCCAGATTTGAGCGGACAGACGGACGGACAGACAGACGGACGGACGGACGGACAGACGGACGGACGGACAGACGGACGGACAGACGGAGGGCAAACCTATAGTCCCCTCCGGTGTGAACACCGGTAGGGGACTAAAAACAACAAAGGGCAATAAATCAAAAAGTGGGTTTGGCAGAGTAACAGTTCTTGTACCTAACACTTGTCCTAAATGAGATCTATAAGTGTACAAAGTTTGAAGTTGATAGCACTTATAGTTTAGGAGATATGATCCGGACAAGAATGTAAGACTAAAAACAACAAAGGGCAATAACTCAAAAAGTGGACGTGGCAGAGTAACAGTTCTTGTACATGATACTTGTCCTTGATCAGATCTATCAGTGTACAAAGTTTGAAGTTGCTAGCACTTATGCTTTTGGAGATATGTTCCAGACAAAAATGTAAGGGTAAAAACAACAAAGGGCAATAACTCAAAAAGTGGGCAAGGCAGAATAACAGTTCTTAAACATGACACTTGTCCTCAATAAGATCTATAACTGTACCAAGTTTGAAGTTGCTAGCACACATAGTTTAGGAGATATGATCCGGACAAGAATGTAAGGCTAAAAACAACAAAGGGCAATAACTCAAAAAGTGGGCGTGGCAGAGTTATGGTTCTTGAACATGACACTTCTCCTCAATGAGATCTATAAGTGTATAAAGTTTGAAGTTGCTATCACACATAGTTCAGGAGATATGTTCCGGACAAGAATGTAAGGGTAAAAACAACAAAGGGCAATAACTAAAAAAATGGGCATGGCAGAGTTATGGTTCTTGAACATGACACTTCTCCTCAATGAGATCTATAAGTGTATCAAGTTTGAAGTTGCTAGCACATATGGTTTAGAAGATACAGCACGGACAAAAGTGTGACGGACAGATAGACAGATGGACGGACGGACAAACAGACAGACAGATGGACAGACAGACAGACGTAATCGAGCAACCCTATAGTCCCCCAACCGGTAACCGGTGGGGGACTAATAACAAGGAGTGAATATCATAACATAAATTTTGCAGTGATAAAGTGTCATTTTTTGTAAGAAAGTGGTACATACATTACTGCTAAAACAGCTATTTCTATCAGGTATCTTAAGAACATTTTTACAATGTGCAATATACCCTCTTCCTCTTCCAGAAGAACATGTGATAGAAGAGGCTAGGTCACGTGATAAAAGATGCACAGAAGTCAGAAGACCAAAAATAAATAGAACATATCTTGAAAACGGAAGTGGCTTATCTATCAAAAAGCTCTTCAAAAAGGAGGAAATTAGAATGGCCAGCTCCAATTCGGTAGACTAGGTACCGTTTCTGATACTAGTACATTGTACTGAGAAAGGCACTTCTTTTTCAAAAGCACAAGTTTTGTTCTCGTTTTGATCCCAAAAATAATACAAACTAGCTGTAAACAAGCGATTTTCAGTAATAGAGAAAATCAGCACTTTGTAACTAAAGACGCTCTCATGTTGCCGATCATGTTACCTCTTCTGTCTTCTGCTAAAAATTGGAAGAGGTAGAAGAGCTTCCAGAAATAGAAGAGACCAGTTCGATTTAGTCGGAAGTGCTTGTCACATGACCCTTCTGATTTCAAGAGGTAAGGAGTATCCATTTCACTAAATGTTCATCAAATCCTATACTGTGGGTACTCATTAGAATCGTCTCATTGAGACGATTCTGATGAGTACCCACAACATAGGGCCTGAATTTAAAATAATAAATTTTTTACAAACAAACAAGAGGACCATGATGGTCCTTAATCGCTCACCTGAACTGAGATTCACAAGGTGAGAAATGATAGCATCCTGTCCCATGATATCCAAAAGAGCATTATATTTTTCAATAGTCTTCATCCGTGTGACTAGACAAACATTCTGAACATGTTTCATGAAGATAGGACAAAAATTGTACCATCTATATTACCAACAAGGATTTTGTCTTTAAGGCCCCTTTTCCATGACATCCAACAGAACATTCCCACTGTCAATGGGCTTAATCCTTGTGACTAGAGAAATAATCTGACTAAATTTCATGAATATTGAGCCAAAATTATTGTCTCTATAGTGCTAGCAAGGATTTTGTCATTAAGGCCCCTTTTCCCATGCTATCCCATAGAACATTCCTATTTTCCTCAGAGTTCATTGGTGTGACTAGACAAACACAAGTTTTATGAAGATTGGACCAAAACTTTTGCCTCTAGAGTGCTAACAAGGATTTTGTCATTAAGGCCCCTTTTCCCATGATATAGACTGGAATATTCCAATTTCTTACAGGGTTTATCCTTGTGACTAAAACAAACATTCTTTTAGTTTCATGAAGACTAGGCCAAAACTGTTACTTCTAGAGTGTTAACAAGATTTTGTCATAAAGGCCCCTTTTCCCATGATATCAAAATGGAACATTCAGATAGTTGATAAGCTTTATCCTTGTGATTAGACAAATATTCTGATCAATTTTAACAAAGATTAGGCCAAAATTATGGCCTCTAAAGTGCCAACACGGATTTTGTCATTATGGCCCCTTTTCCCGTGGTATCCAAAGGAATATTCAATATTCCAATTCTCAGTGACTACACAAACATTCTGATCAATTTTTATGAACATTGGGCTAAAATTGTAGCCTGTACAATGCTAAAAAGAATTTTGTCTTTTAGGCCCCTTTTCCCATGATATCAATGAGAAGGTTCCAATTATCAACAGAGTTCACCCTATATAAACCTAAGAATCAACAACATAGGGCCCTATGAAAAAATAACGTTTTGAGATTGTTGTAAACCTGGATTTTTACTGTATGAAGGAAAAAGGCTCTTTTAGGGAAGGATTAAGACTGATCCAAATCAAAGAATTTCTTGACACTTTGTGTATCTGTCATCGTTGCTTTCATGCTATAATGTTACATAACAGTTGGAGAACTTGGCAGAACTGCCCTCACTGACTGGTAGTACAATGTGGCTATTACATAATTGCAGCTGTGGTCATGTTTTTGATCCCTGAAGATGACAGAATTGCTTAACTGCAGGTGGCCTGAGTCACTGGAAAAGTACCAGACTCTTATAACCCTTGCCTTGACCATTATCCCTTTCCTTGGTTTATACTGTTTAACTGTATTGTTTTGTGTATTGATTAAAGTTGTCTGGGAATGATTTGCAATACACCAAAGTCTGACTGCATAAACAAGCAAATACACTAGGATTGATGTCCTACTGTAATTTGCCAGATTAGTGTATTCCCAGGTATATTTAAAGTAACTGTTTATCAATTAATTGGTGATTATCACATTGTTGTTAATCCAACAGTCACTTTGACCCTTATCTCCCTGTGACTGCATATTAGAGAGAAGAGTAGAATTTTGTCTATTTTAGTAATTACAAAACCAGCTGTTGAGATTTGTCTATTTAAAGGATTTCAGAATATATGGAGATAATGAGGAGTGATTTTGCAGTTATAAATATTGTGAATGTTGTGGTTGTGGGTGAAACTTGGCTCACAATGTTCTATTGGCCTTAAACATTGTGAGAAAAGGAGCATCTTAGTCTAACTGGTATAATAATGCAAAAGTATATTTAACTGCAATATTGTTCTCTAAGCTTATCTTTATTCTGGAATGCATTTAACTGTTTCATTGAAAATGTGTATTGTTTCATGGATTGAATGCACTCAGTGACCTCTCTCACTGAGTGATTTAATTAATGTCACAAAATACAGATTTCTTAATACTTGGAGTAAAGTGACCATGTTTGGGCTTATTTTAATGCATTTTTCCTATAGATTCCAAATATGTAATTATTTTAAAGATTGGAATTGCATAAATGTTACTTTTTAAGACTGGTCCATTTTAGCCCATTTTCTGCAAAAGTGCAAGCCTGGTGTCACATCTTCTGTGGGCGTGGCTTATTAGTAAAGTACATTGTCTGTCAAAATTGGGTTGACCAACTGACCAATCAGAGCTTTGTGCTTGAATTTGCATGAAGTTTGGATTTGGCTTATCAGCCAATCAAACTTCATGGAACGTTCTAGCAGCCTGATCAGCCAGGATAAAAAGTGCTGCATTTTCCATAATCTTTGCTCTGTGACTGGAAATTTGGATGCTAGGAAACTCTGTGAAATTTGGTATTATAATTATTAATTAATTATTCAATTATTTTCTTGGTATTTTTGGACTTAGGCATTTTCTTATTATTTTGGTAACTTAGTTCTGAGTCTTCAGCATAGAGACATTTGCTCTTTCTATTTAGGAATTTGTATTTATTTTGGTTATTTGGAAAGAGCATCTTAATGAATTTGATAGATATTTTTGATAACTAAATTGACACTTTTGGGGTTAATTATGTTTTAGGCATATTGACATCTTTGGCTTGAATTTATCATATTTTTGGGTATTTTCATAACTAAATTTTGGATGTTTTTATAACTATATTTTCATTGGTTCTTTTCATGACTTTGTTTTTGTAACTGTAAATTGTTTCATTTAGTTGTAGTTTGTTTTAGAGACTCATTACTTTTGAGTCTTGATTAAAATTTGTGTTGTCTTAGAACATCTTTGTTTGTTCTTTTCTTTTAATAAGGCTCCGGCTTGCCTTCTATAAATTTGCGCCTTTAAAAGTCGGTGGTGTCATCCTGACGTGTAATCTGTGTGCACTTGATCCGAATATTTACCGAACCACGTAACTTGTACGAGTTTACGACAAAAAAACTGGTCTCAGAAGTGAGGATTTTTTTGTTGAAACTTGTGCAGGTTTACGACAAAAAATTGGTGACAGAAGTGGGGATTCAGTTTGTTGAAACTGGTCCGACTTCACGACGACAAAAAAATTGGCGTCAGAAGTGCGGATCCAGATTGTTTATATTGTATGATTTAGACAAATTGGATTCCTTTGCATGGGACTTAGTGCACAGAATATTTTTCAAGTTATAAATTATCAGTTATTTTTGGCTTTGCTATTTTTGAAATTACAGATTTTTGAAATTCTGTTTTTGCAATTTGAACTTTTGATAGTAATTAATTTTTGGGATTAATTTTTCTCATTGGGGATTTTTAAGGATTTTGACAATACAGTTTTTATTCAATAATTTTTTGTTTGATGTAAATTATAACTGTAGGATTATTGATAAGGAACTGTCAGATTATTTGTTGTTAAATTTATAGGAATTGCCAGTCAAACAATTTTAGACTTGATTATCTGCAGTCTTCAAAATTAAAATGTTTGGCTAAGCAATTCTTTTATTAAATTTGTGATAGGTCTCAGAGAGCTCAGCAATTCGGAGCACTGAAATCTTCACCTTAGTATAGTATAAGCAGACACAAATTTAGAGAGCTCATCAAAGTAGGAGTACTGACTTTGTGACTGCATTTCTATACTTTTTGGCTGTAGTTGGATAGTTTTCTACTTCATGTAATTTGTACTAATCTGACATTTCTGAGTCATTTACAAGTTAATTTGGTGGACTCATTGAATTGTTTCCAAAGTAAGTTATTTTTGACAAGTTAGAAAACTTGTGTTCTGCATAAGGAGCACATTTTGATAAATTTATTGTTACCAATTATTTTCACATTTAGAAATTTCCAAGTTTCCAAAGTCACAAAAGTGATTTTCAAAGTGTGAAAAGTTTATAAAGAAGAAGTGACATAGTGTTCTACAAGAAGTTAACATCAGAAACTTTTCGTCCAGTGTGTCAACAATAATGGCCTCAACCTATAATGAACTTCACCGAACAGTAGCTGTACAGACGATTCCTTGGCATGAGGCATGCCAACAGTTAAGCACTGAAGCCAGCGGTACAAATAGAATAAACGTAAGCCGGACTGTTACGGAGGAGACTTTGAATTCACGATTACGAGAAATACAGGTTTCTTTCACCAACCAACTAAGTAATGTGGCTTATCTCTACCCAAGAAGACAAAAGACTCGGAAAGCTCCTCGTAAACATGTGAAGATCTGCTATTTGTGTAATGAAGCAGGACATGTCTGGAGAATCTGTCCAAACAAGGACAAAAGTAAAACCGATGTACAGGAGGAAGGAGGTTCGCTTTAGAGTGGTAACCAGGTCGGATAAAAATGTGACAAAATGAGAAGACTCAAGAATTTTGTGATAAAAGTGTTTTTAGTAAATTGTGTTTTGTGAAAAAATAAAATGAGAAGCAGAAATGTGTCGAGTAATAAAGTGAAATAAGTTTTTAAGCGTACAGTGATTAACCCTTTTCTGAAGTGGTTTATATTTCAATGTGTTAGGCCTATGTGTGTTCCGGGTAATCACATTGTAAGAGATATGGGGAATCGGTTGATCGGAAGTGTGTTCCTGATACTCATCCCATTCTTGGTTAAATAGTGATGATTAATGTCGTTTTAATTAGAGTGTGTCATACCGGTGGCAAATTTAAAACTGTGCCAAGCTGAATGTTGCATTTCGATGTATGAACTCTGATGTGGTTTGCGGAGATACATTGATGATATTGGGACTATGAGGCTGACGTGGGTTGCCGGAATTGTGGTCTGATGTACCCTTCCAGATAATCGTGTCAACAATATCTTTTACTGTCTACTTGTATATGGAGATTGAACACTTATCTTTATCCAGATAGTAATATGTGCGATGTTTTGTATGGAAAAGTTTTTGCTTCTGCACTGCATGGATCTTACATGGTTACATTCATAGCACATCGACGAAGCTATGTGCTGTGTAACAATGTAATATCCTATCAGTGATTTTGATATTCTTGAATATTACAGCATGATTCATTTGCATAAATATCTCAGAACTTTGGTTTTGATATATTTATTAGTAAATGAGTTGTCATTATTATTGTAAGAAGGTGTTATTTTCTGTGATGTCCAAAGTGCAGAATTTGCAATATTCACGCAATTACTATTTCACCAGTCTGATAATTTTCAAAAATATGTAGGTTAATGGTTTGTTTCTTGAGAGTGTTATTTTATGTTTTTTTATTTGATGCTTATTTGACCCTTTTATGCTGCACATTGATAAAGATGGCAGCTTTTGAATAAAACAATGTATTACATTTGTGTTGTTTACTTTACAGTTCATATGCTGTAGAAGTTAGCAGTAAACTACAATTTTATGTTGATTGGGCATGGCCATTTCTGAGATCTTGCTTTTCCAGATGGAATTGAGAGAATTTAGTAGCTGCCATGTGCCAAGTCTACCTGAAGAGATGAATATAATGACTTTGTCAAACCAGTACTGTTTTATCCTGTTTTGTTCTATGTATGTTTCAAACAAATTATGTTTATGTGTGTTTTGTTGTTCGGGTTTTTAAGACATCCAACTCTGTTCCTTGGTTTCAAGAGTTTGTGCTTTTGAAATTCCGGGGCGGAATTGAATGTCTCTTGGGTAAGATCCATTCTTTCCCGTGAGGGGAGCCGTGTTGTAAACCTGGATTTTTACTGTATGAAGGAAAAAGGCTCTTTTAGGGAAGGATTAAGACTGATCCAAATCAAAGAATTTCTTGACACTTTGTGTATCTGTCATCGTTGCTTTCATGCTATAATGTTACATAACAGTTGGAGAACTTGGCAGAACTGCCCTCACTGACTGGTAGTACAATGTGGCTATTACATAATTGCAGCTGTGGTCATGTTTTTGATCCCTGAAGATGACAGAATTGCTTAACTGCAGGTGGCCTGAGTCACTGGAAAAGTACCAGACTCTTATAACCCTTGCCTTGACCATTATCCCTTTCCTTGGTTTATACTGTTTAACTGTATTGTTTTGTGTATTGATTAAAGTTGTCTGGGAATGATTTGCAATACACCAAAGTCTGACTGCATAAACAAGCAAATACACTAGGATTGATGTCCTACTGTAATTTGCCAGATTAGTGTATTCCCAGGTATATTTAAAGTAACTGTTTATCAATTAATTGGTGATTATCACATTGTTGTTAATCCAACAGTCACTTTGACCCTTATCTCCCTGTGACTGCATATTAGAGAGAAGAGTAGAATTTTGTCTATTTTAGTAATTACAAAACCAGCTGTTGAGATTTGTCTATTTAAAGGATTTCAGAATATATGGAGATAATGAGGAGTGATTTTGCAGTTATAAATATTGTGAATGTTGTGGTTGTGGGTGAAACTTGGCTCACAATGTTCTATTGGCCTTAAACATTGTGAGAAAAGGAGCATCTTAGTCTAACTGGTATAATAATGCAAAAGTATATTTAACTGCAATATTGTTCTCTAAGCTTATCTTTATTCTGGAATGCATTTAACTGTTTCATTGAAAATGTGTATTGTTTCATGGATTGAATGCACTCAGTGACCTCTCTCACTGAGTGATTTAATTAATGTCACAAAATACAGATTTCTTAATACTTGGAGTAAAGTGACCATGTTTGGGCTTATTTTAATGCATTTTTCCTATAGATTCCAAATATGTAATTATTTTAAAGATTGGAATTGCATAAATGTTACTTTTTAAGACTGGTCCATTTTAGCCCATTTTCTGCAAAAGTGCAAGCCTGGTGACACATCTTCTGTGGGCGTGGCTTATTAGTAAAGTACATTGTCTGTCAAAATTGGGTTGACCAACTGACCAATCAGAGCTTTGTGCTTGAATTTGCATGAAGTTTGGATTTGGCTTATCAGCCAATCAAACTTCATGGAACGTTCTAGCAGCCTGATCAGCCAGGATAAAAAGTGCTGCATTTTCCATAATCTTTGCTCTGTGACTGGAAATTTGGATGCTAGGAAACTCTGTGAAATTTGGTATTATAATTATTAATTAATTATTCAATTATTTTCTTGGTATTTTTGGACTTAGGCATTTTCTTATTATTTTGGTAACTTAGTTCTGAGTCTTCAGCATAGAGACATTTGCTCTTTCTATTTAGGAATTTGTATTTATTTTGGTTATTTGGAAAGAGCATCTTAATGAATTTGATAGATATTTTTGATAACTAAATTGACACTTTTGGGGTTAATTATGTTTTAGGCATATTGACATCTTTGGCTTGAATTTATCATATTTTTGGGTATTTTCATAACTAAATTTTGGATGTTTTTATAACTATATTTTCATTGGTTCTTTTCATGACTTTGTTTTTGTAACTGTAAATTGTTTCATTTAGTTGTAGTTTGTTTTAGAGACTCATTACTTTTGAGTCTTGATTAAAATTTGTGTTGTCTTAGAACATCTTTGTTTGTTCTTTTCTTTTAATAAGGCTCCGGCTTGCCTTCTATAAATTTGCGCCTTTAAAAGTCGGTGGTGTCATCCTGACGTGTAATCTGTGTGCACTTGATCCGAATATTTACCGAACCACGTAACTTGTACGAGTTTACGACAAAAAAACTGGTCTCAGAAGTGAGGATTTTTTTGTTGAAACTTGTGCAGGTTTACGACAAAAAATTGGTGACAGAAGTGGGGATTCAGTTTGTTGAAACTGGTCCGACTTCACGACGACAAAAAAATTGGCGTCAGAAGTGCGGATCCAGATTGTTTATATTGTATGATTTAGACAAATTGGATTCCTTTGCATGGGACTTAGTGCACAGAATATTTTTCAAGTTATAAATTATCAGTTATTTTTGGCTTTGCTATTTTTGAAATTACAGATTTTTGAAATTCTGTTTTTGCAATTTGAACTTTTGATAGTAATTAATTTTTGGGATTAATTTTTCTCATTGGGGATTTTTAAGGATTTTGACAATACAGTTTTTATTCAATAATTTTTTGTTTGATGTAAATTATAACTGTAGGATTATTGATAAGGAACTGTCAGATTATTTGTTGTTAAATTTATAGGCATTGCCAGTCAAACAATTTTAGACTTGATTATCTGCAGTCTTCAAAATTAAAATGTTTGGCTAAGCAATTCTTTTATTAAATTTGTGATAGGTCTCAGAGAGCTCAGCAATTCGGAGCACTGAAATCTTCACCTTAGTATAGTATAAGCAGACACAAATTTAGAGAGCTCATCAAAGTAGGAGTACTGACTTTGTGACTGCATTTCTATACTTTTTGGCTGTAGTTGGATAGTTTTCTACTTCATGTAATTTGTACTAATCTGACATTTCTGAGTCATTTACAAGTTAATTTGGTGGACTCATTGAATTGTTTCCAAAGTAAGTTATTTTTGACAAGTTAGAAAACTTGTGTTCTGCATAAGGAGCACATTTTGATAAATTTATTGTTACCAATTATTTTCACATTTAGAAATTTCCAAGTTTCCAAAGTCACAAAAGTGATTTTCAAAGTGTGAAAAGTTTATAAAGAAGAAGTGACATAGTGTTCTACAAGAAGTTAACATCAGAAACTTTTCGTCCAGTGTGTCAACAATAATGGCCTCAACCTATAATGAACTTCACCGAACAGTAGCTGTACAGACGATTCCTTGGCATGAGGCATGCCAACAGTTAAGCACTGAAGCCAGCGGTACAAATAGAATAAACGTAAGCCGGACTGTTACGGAGGAGACTTTGAATTCACGATTACGAGAAATACAGGTTTCTTTCACCAACCAACTAAGTAATGTGGCTTATCTCTACCCAAGAAGACAAAAGACTCGGAAAGCTCCTCGTAAACATGTGAAGATCTGCTATTTGTGTAATGAAGCAGGACATGTCTGGAGAATCTGTCCAAACAAGGACAAAAGTAAAACCGATGTACAGGAGGAAGGAGGTTCGCTTTAGAGTGGTAACCAGGTCGGATAAAAATGTGACAAAATGAGAAGACTCAAGAATTTTGTGATAAAAGTGTTTTTAGTAAATTGTGTTTTGTGAAAAAATAAAATGAGAAGCAGAAATGTGTCGAGTAATAAAGTGAAATAAGTTTTTAAGCGTACAGTGATTAACCCTTTTCTGAAGTGGTTTATATTTCAATGTGTTAGGCCTATGTGTGTTCCGGGTAATCACATTGTAAGAGATATGGGGAATCGGTTGATCGGAAGTGTGTTCCTGATACTCATCCCATTCTTGGTTAAATAGTGATGATTAATGTCGTTTTAATTAGAGTGTGTCATACCGGTGGCAAATTTAAAACTGTGCCAAGCTGAATGTTGCATTTCGATGTATGAACTCTGATGTGGTTTGCGGAGATACATTGATGATATTGGGACTATGAGGCTGACGTGGGTTGCCGGAATTGTGGTCTGATGTACCCTTCCAGATAATCGTGTCAACAATATCTTTTACTGTCTACTTGTATATGGAGATTGAACACTTATCTTTATCCAGATAGTAATATGTGCGATGTTTTGTATGGAAAAGTTTTTGCTTCTGCACTGCATGGATCTTACATGGTTACATTCATAGCACATCGACGAAGCTATGTGCTGTGTAACAATGTAATATCCTATCAGTGATTTTGATATTCTTGAATATTACAGCATGATTCATTTGCATAAATATCTCAGAACTTTGGTTTTGATATATTTATTAGTAAATGAGTTGTCATTATTATTGTAAGAAGGTGTTATTTTCTGTGATGTCCAAAGTGCAGAATTTGCAATATTCACGCAATTACTATTTCACCAGTCTGATAATTTTCAAAAATATGTAGGTTAATGGTTTGTTTCTTGAGAGTGTTATTTTATGTTTTTTTTATTTGATGCTTATTTGACCCTTTTATGCTGCACATTGATAAAGATGGCAGCTTTTGAATAAAACAATGTATTACATTTGTGTTGTTTACTTTACAGTTCATATGCTGTAGAAGTTAGCAGTAAACTACAATTTTATGTTGATTGGGCATGGCCATTTCTGAGATCTTGCTTTTCCAGATGGAATTGAGAGAATTTAGTAGCTGCCATGTGCCAAGTCTACCTGAAGAGATGAATATAATGACTTTGTCAAACCAGTACTGTTTTATCCTGTTTTGTTCTATGTATGTTTCAAACAAATTATGTTTATGTGTGTTTTGTTGTTCGGGTTTTTAAGACATCCAACTCTGTTCCTTGGTTTCAAGAGTTTGTGCTTTTGAAATTCCGGGGCGGAATTGAATGTCTCTTGGGTAAGATCCATTCTTTCCCGTGAGGGGAGCCGTGTTGTAAACCTGGATTTTTACTGTATGAAGGAAAAAGGCTCTTTTAGGGAAGGATTAAGACTGATCCAAATCAAAGAATTTCTTGACACTTTGTGTATCTGTCATCGTTGCTTTCATGCTATAATGTTACATAACAGTTGGAGAACTTGGCAGAACTGCCCTCACTGACTGGTAGTACAATGTGGCTATTACATAATTGCAGCTGTGGTCATGTTTTTGATCCCTGAAGATGACAGAATTGCTTAACTGCAGGTGGCCTGAGTCACTGGAAAAGTACCAGACTCTTATAACCCTTGCCTTGACCATTATCCCTTTCCTTGGTTTATACTGTTTAACTGTATTGTTTTGTGTATTGATTAAAGTTGTCTGGGAATGATTTGCAATACACCAAAGTCTGACTGCATAAACAAGCAAATACACTAGGATTGATGTCCTACTGTAATTTGCCAGATTAGTGTATTCCCAGGTATATTTAAAGTAACTGTTTATCAATTAATTGGTGATTATCACATTGTTGTTAATCCAACAGTCACTTTGACCCTTATCTCCCTGTGACTGCATATTAGAGAGAAGAGTAGAATTTTGTCTATTTTAGTAATTACAAAACCAGCTGTTGAGATTTGTCTATTTAAAGGATTTCAGAATATATGGAGATAATGAGGAGTGATTTTGCAGTTATAAATATTGTGAATGTTGTGGTTGTGGGTGAAACTTGGCTCACAATGTTCTATTGGCCTTAAACATTGTGAGAAAAGGAGCATCTTAGTCTAACTGGTATAATAATGCAAAAGTATATTTAACTGCAATATTGTTCTCTAAGCTTATCTTTATTCTGGAATGCATTTAACTGTTTCATTGAAAATGTGTATTGTTTCAGGAGTGACCCCAGTTAACCTTTTGCTTCCGGGTCGTTGTACAGTAGAAAATAGTCCAAGAAATTTTTGTCTCTGCATGCAGAGGGCTGTTTGGTGTGTTAAACAATAGTTTAAATACTGTTTTCTTTGATAATTTAGTATTTTTGCATCTGCTCTTTGGCTGTATAGCATATTTTTTGCATTATTTGCAGGACTACTTTCTGCGGATGCTTCCCAAAAATGTACATGTAGTTGGGCGGCAAACAGCCATTCTAAAGTGAAAGTAAACAGTGGTCCTGTTCTTTACTGTACATCTTCCGATTTTCGTTCTCAACATATATATTTAGTACCATCAAATTGGAGCACAGAGGCATTGGATCAAGTAACCCAAGTCATGACGGCCCGCGAGTGTTGTGGAAGGTGCTGTGACAGCGGTAAGTTGACCATTTTAACATAGGCTAAAGAAGGGCAAATTCAAGCCAGTGTCTGACCTAGATGCCAAAACTGGATTTTTAATAACTTCCCCATTTCTTGGAATATCTTTCTGAAACTTCACCTACAGGTGGGAATACACACTAGAAACTTGCAGAAAACTGGATTTAGACCAAGTAATGATATTTTTCATTTTATGGAATTTTTAAAAAAGTTAGTTGAAAATTGAGGCCGAATGACCTCCCCTTTCCGGAAGTTCAAAAAATTCGTCTGCAAACGCTACTATTTTGTTGAAAAAAGTTAAGATTTGAAGAATTACTGTTGATTTAATCATCTATTTGTTATATTTTAGTGACAATTCTTATTTTCTGCTGTTTTTACACTGTTTTCGACTTTTTAATATAGTGATTATTCCCTTAGGACAATTTAGATGGAGGATTTCTACAGAGGCTGTGAGGAGAAGCTGTCTAGGACTACCAGACTTCATGAGAATGGTGCATGTTTGATTTGGACAGGATGTGTAAATAAGAGAGGCTATGGTAATTTCAGGTTTAAGGAGCCGGGCTCATCAGACTTCAAGACAAAGACAGCCCACAGAGTGGCCCTAATGCTGAGGGAAAGGGACTTCACAACTCCAGCATACCTCCAGGCGTCCCATCTCTGCAACAACAAGCTCTGTGTGAACACCGACCACCTGACATTTGAATCCAGCTCAACAAACTGCCAGCGGAGAACGTGCTTTCGACTTCATCAATGCATCGGCCATAGGGAAGGTCCAGTGTGCTTAACCGATCTTTACGAGTAAGTTTCATTTGAATAATTCCATTGTGTAGTTTTTAGTAGCTTGCCATTATGTGGATTAGTGTCATTGTGTTTAGGGTATAGTGATTTTTTTAAAAAAGAAAATTTTGAAAAAAGTCTGACTATTGCTTTAGTTCTTGAAGGAGGGTGAAGGTTGACGGGGGGGGGGGGGGGGGGGGGGGGGATTTTAGTTTTGTTTTGCCCGTTTCGGTCGGCTAATCAGACCATCATCAGAACATCTGCCATGATGTTGACGGGTTTTGGGTGTGTTCATTGCAGTAGTAGTTGTTGTTGTTGTTGTTGTTGTTGTTGTTGATGATGATGATGATGATGATGATGATGATGATGATGATGATGACTTTTGACTTTCCCTTTGAACAGTATTAGTCCACTCAGTCAAGCTGTCCTTTCACATATTCTTCTTCTGTCCCTGATCTGGTCCTGTGGTATTCATATTCCATGCGGGCCCTGTTTTGGCGCCTCTTTGCTTTTGATGCTGGGGACCTCCTGACTGTCTTCAGCCGATCTGAGCGCCTACTGCAAAAGTTTAGATAGCGACTTGCTCTTGCCGAAAGCTTTTGACCAGTGATGTTGGTAACTTTGGCTTGAATGGCCTCCCCAATGTTATTATTAATCTGGAGTGTTTTTGAAGCAAGCCGTCCAGCAAATGTCTTTCCAAAGTTTATTTCCTTTGGTAGTGAAGCCAGGGCACCTCTGTTGAACGCTTCACACTTCTGTGTGCTGGTGTTTGACGACACACTGTACACAGCCTGCTCACTGAGCCTGACTTCTAAGATTGCTTTTAAGAGGCTCTTGTCATTCTCTGTCAATTTCAGCCGGCAGATCCCATGTGTTGGAAGGAATTCTGAGTTGTACCACCAGTCACCATCACCAACCCCGGAGCAGACAAGAGAATCATGTGGGCAGTAGGAGCAGTTTCCTGCGTAGCATTCGACTGTTGCTGCACATATGTCAGGTAGGCGCTTTATGTATTTAGTCACATCTCCGTCTCCGAGAGCCTGTAATTTTGCTATTACTTTAGCACATCTCGCCTTCAAGTCCTTTGCGAAAGCAGACAGGGCTTGTTGTCGTGCCTGTTTGTTGGAACAGCTTGGAAACATACCAGGACTCCAATTAGCTCTTCTCGCTCGCCTGATCTGAGTGCTACCAAGGTGCTGTGGGTCTGCTTGTCTGCTCACATTCCAGGCTGCTCCAAGCTGGTCATAAAAATCCTGCATCCCAAGGAAAGATTTGGTGTCGCCATCTGTCGTGAGTGTACGAACAAAGATGTCGTCTTCGTGCATCTGGCGGGCTATATCATATGCCATCCGTCGCTCAGAATGTGGCTGCATATAACCCAGGTTTGCAGTACAGCCTTCATGGTTTCCAGGACACTGGACATCAAACCCTTGGTTTTTGAGATAGGCCCCAGTCCAGCACAGCTTGTTTTCAATAGCTAGACCCACAACATACTTAAAGCTGGTATGGTTCTCAATGGCAACCCCATATGACTGTGACGCGGCCTGGCCAGGTTTGTACGAAGAAACCATACGAGTTGCATTGTAGCGACAGTCAAATGATATGTCAACCTGTTGTGGATCTGCGACACCGCTGGCCTTGTTGTGCTCTATCACAAGCTTCATCTTGTCCGCCATGTCACCCTTGTTAAGCTGCACTGTCTTCTCTGCTGCTTCTATGGCCAGTGACTGTAAATGGCTTCTTGAGGGGGGTGGTATATCCATTGAGCTCAATAGAATGTTCGCCTTTTCGACCCCAATGGATGTGTCCTGTAGGGCTGATGCCAACAGCATGTTGACGGCAGCTCCCCTCTTCTTTCCATCGCAGGGCGTGTATGTCTGGTATTTTCTGGAAATGAAGGTACATGATTGACATGCAAACGTTAGGTCTGATCCAAGGCCAACCTTCTGCTCACTGTAAAGGCCAAAATTGGGTAGTCCGCAGTGGTCAGGATAGTGTTGATGGTCCTGGAAAAGCAGGTTCATCATAGACAAAATCTGGCTTAGATTCACAATTCTGTTGCCCAGATTGTCGTCACGGTCTTCTCTCTTTTTCAGGCTGTTGGAGCGAAGAGTTGGTCCTGACTTCTCCGTGGTTGAATCCTGTAGTTGTGGGTCTTCGGAGGAGCTTGTCCCAGGCTGTGGATGGTGATGAGATATTCTTCTACTTCGATTGGTCTTGGTGAAGAAGGCCCCGGCAGCTCGTCTTTTGCGCTCTCCCCTAACCATTCTGGTAAGTTGGAATTTATTAAACTTCTGTTTCAGTGTTGTGACAATTTCGCAATCATAAGGATGAGTGACAAATTCCTGCACTGGCTGCATCTTATATAGTATATGGAATGGGTGCGTATCTTTTAAGCGTGTTTACAGCATCAGTAGCCACACTGGCTTATCATGGAGTGGACAAACCCTTTACCTACCTATTGTGTATCTATTGTGTATTGGATGCAAGACTATCCATGTAGTAGTTTTTCAATGGGTAAAACAACATCCACATATGAATGGTTATGCACATGAAAAGCAAATATTTAGCAAAAAACATAATTTTGGAGCTTTTTAACCTTTCAAAATGATGTTTTTCTGCAATATTTACCATATTTTCAGTGTAAATTACACCCTAAACAGGCCAAAATTGATAAAAAATGAATGAATATGCTACCAGAGTGTGGTCCTGCATCTGCAACAGAAATGACTTTTTATTTGATGTCAATCCATCCAGGCATAAAAAAATAATTGCAATTTTTATATAGGTTATTGATGACAAAAAAACCTGTTTGAAAACCTGGATTTTTCTTATACCACACTCTCTGTTTAAATGACTATAAATCATTGGACAAATACTTAAACTCTTTAAATTTTGTGTAGTTTTACTCATAAATACCCCCAAAACTAGCTAAAAGTGAAAAAATAAGTTTATGTTGGAAATCTGGTTTCATTTAGGAGTGACCCCAGTTAACCTTTTGCTTCCGGGTCGTTGTACAGTAGAAAATAGTCCAAGAAATTTTTGTCTCTGCATGCAGAGGGCTGTTTGGTGTGTTAAACAATAGTTTAAATACTGTTTTCTTTGATAATTTAGTATTTTTGCATCTGCTCTTTGGCTGTATAGCATATTTTTTGCATTATTTGCAGGACTACTTTCTGCGGATGCTTCCCAAAAATGTACATGTAGTTGGGCGGCAAACAGCCATTCTAAAGTGAAAGTAAACAGTGGTCCTGTTCTTTACTGTACATCTTCCGATTTTCGTTCTCAACATATATATTTAGTACCATCAAATTGGAGCACAGAGGCATTGGATCAAGTAACCCAAGTCATGACGGCCCGCGAGTGTTGTGGAAGGTGCTGTGACAGCGGTAAGTTGACCATTTTAACATAGGCTAAAGAAGGGCAAATTCAAGCCAGTGTCTGACCTTCATGGATTGAATGCACTCAGTGACCTCTCTCACTGAGTGATTTAATTAATGTCACAAAATACAGATTTCTTAATACTTGGAGTAAAGTGACCATGTTTGGGCTTATTTTAATGCATTTTTCCTATAGATTCCAAATATGTAATTATTTTAAAGATTGGAATTGCATAAATGTTACTTTTTAAGACTGGTCCATTTTAGCCCATTTTCTGCAAAAGTGCAAGCCTGGTGACACATCTTCTGTGGGCGTGGCTTATTAGTAAAGTACATTGTCTGTCAAAATTGGGTTGACCAACTGACCAATCAGAGCTTTGTGCTTGAATTTGCATGAAGTTTGGATTTGGCTTATCAGCCAATCAAACTTCATGGAACGTTCTAGCAGCCTGATCAGCCAGGATAAAAAGTGCTGCATTTTCCATAATCTTTGCTCTGTGACTGGAAATTTGGATGCTAGGAAACTCTGTGAAATTTGGTATTATAATTATTAATTAATTATTCAATTATTTTCTTGGTATTTTTGGACTTAGGCATTTTCTTATTATTTTGGTAACTTAGTTCTGAGTCTTCAGCATAGAGACATTTGCTCTTTCTATTTAGGAATTTGTATTTATTTTGGTTATTTGGAAAGAGCATCTTAATGAATTTGATAGATATTTTTGATAACTAAATTGACACTTTTGGGGTTAATTATGTTTTAGGCATATTGACATCTTTGGCTTGAATTTATCATATTTTTGGGTATTTTCATAACTAAATTTTGGATGTTTTTATAACTATATTTTCATTGGTTCTTTTCATGACTTTGTTTTTGTAACTGTAAATTGTTTCATTTAGTTGTAGTTTGTTTTAGAGACTCATTACTTTTGAGTCTTGATTAAAATTTGTGTTGTCTTAGAACATCTTTGTTTGTTCTTTTCTTTTAATAAGGCTCCGGCTTGCCTTCTATAAATTTGCGCCTTTAAAAGTCGGTGGTGTCATCCTGACGTGTAATCTGTGTGCACTTGATCCGAATATTTACCGAACCACGTAACTTGTACGAGTTTACGACAAAAAAACTGGTCTCAGAAGTGAGGATTTTTTTGTTGAAACTTGTGCAGGTTTACGACAAAAAATTGGTGACAGAAGTGGGGATTCAGTTTGTTGAAACTGGTCCGACTTCACGACGACAAAAAAATTGGCGTCAGAAGTGCGGATCCAGATTGTTTATATTGTATGATTTAGACAAATTGGATTCCTTTGCATGGGACTTAGTGCACAGAATATTTTTCAAGTTATAAATTATCAGTTATTTTTGGCTTTGCTATTTTTGAAATTACAGATTTTTGAAATTCTGTTTTTGCAATTTGAACTTTTGATAGTAATTAATTTTTGGGATTAATTTTTCTCATTGGGGATTTTTAAGGATTTTGACAATACAGTTTTTATTCAATAATTTTTTGTTTGATGTAAATTATAACTGTAGGATTATTGATAAGGAACTGTCAGATTATTTGTTGTTAAATTTATAGGCATTGCCAGTCAAACAACGTAACTTGTACGAGTTTACGACAAAAAAACTGGTCTCAGAAGTGAGGATTTTTTTGTTGAAACTTGTGCAGGTTTACGACAAGATGAAAAGGATTTCCAAGTCAAAGATCAAAATGTTAGAGATCTAACTCTTAACCCCTATTATAAACCCCAAGAATCAACAACACAGGGCCCTTTTTTCATTGCAAAATAATTAATTTTATAATGATTTGGTAAAGAGTTAAAGCGAATATATTAGTTGCAAAATAGAAGCAAGTCTGATTATAAATCCAAAGACTAGAGATTCAAATAGGAGAGGTTAAGGGATTTCTAAATTGCAAAATATCTTTCAATGTGTATCAAACCCTGTGATGTGGGTATTCATTTGAATGATCTAATCAAAACTATTTAAATGAGTACCAACAACAAAGGATAGCTTGAATAACAAATAGAATGTATTTACCCCCTTTTACATGCAGCTCCCCATTCTGGCCGAGTTTGTGTAAACAATTCCGGTCTTTTGTTTATTTAATAGGATTAGACATTTCCCCAGTGGGGGATCAAAACCTCATAACTCCAGCTTTGTCAAGCTGTAGTTACAAGGTTTTACTCCCACTTACCATATGTTACCTGTTTTGATTTTTTAAAGAATTTTCTTAGGATTTCTAAAGTCTGACACTGCCACACCCACATTTTTTGACAAATCTTAAAATTTGTGGACAAATAACCAAAAGAGTCACTAAAAGAACATTCCTGCCAAGTTTGGTTCAAATTGGCCCAATGGTTGATTTTTAAAGAATTTTCTTACGATTTATAAGCCCCGCCCTGCCACGCCCACATTCTTTGACAAATCAAAAATTTGCGAACAAGTTTTGAAAAGGGTCACCTCAGGAACATTCCTGCCAAGTTTGGTCACAATTGGCCAAATGGTTCTGGAGGAGAAGATGTTTAAAGAAATTGTGGACGGACGGACGGACGGACGGACGGACAGACGGACGGACGACGGACGGTGAGCGACCACAATAGCTCACCTTGAGCACTTTGTGCTCAGGTGAGCTAAAAACAAACCTGTCAGGTATTGCAGTGTCAGCTCCATGTTGCTCGGAACTTTTGTAACAATTTTTGATACTTCAGGATCATGCTCAGTGTCAGGTTTCTCTTTGATTATCGTAAGGTGGATAGTTTCTGGTTCTTTGTAGGTTTCTTCTGGTTGGGTCATTAATGAGTCGTCGATAAATATGTTGATTATGTTAGATGGATCATCTTCCTCTAGGATTTGATTGTCATCATCATCATCTGCTTCATCATCAGACATTTGAATTAAACCCCTTACCTACATAATTAATAGAAGAAAAGTGAGAACTACAGATAAGAAGAAGTCAAGATAATGGCCAGCATTTTTTCTTAAAGTCTTGGGAACTGGTCCAAAACCAGCTAAATTGTTTTCTCCAAATTGGGAAAAATATATACCGTAATTATTCTAATAAACGCCCATACTCTAATAAACGCCCACCCCCCAAATCTCAGATAAAAATATGCATATTTCAAGCACTATTTAAGTGGAAAAGGGTGATTCTAATAAACGCCCATCCCCAGATGTTAGATTAAAATCATGTAAGACATAAACAAAGATCATTTCCAAAAGCAATGAAAGAGATGCTTTCCTGACCGCCAATCTGTTTATAAGGGAGGAATTTCATCCATAAATAGAATTTTACAGTCCATCTAACAACACTTTACCAAATTTTACTTGATTATTTTCAAGACCATGAATTGACATTTGATTTGCATGCTTTGATGAACAGAATTAAAATACCTCTAATAAACGCTCACCCCCAACTTTTCTATCGAACAATTTTCTAATAAACGCCCGGGCGTTTATTAGAATAATTACGGTAATTAAAATTTCTATCACAGAATACAAATAAATATGTCCTCTGTATAACATAGTACAGTTCAAATACAGGGCTTTTTTGTGAGATTTGTGAAAAGGCCTTAGCCTGTTCATTTTGTGAAATTTTAGCGCATTCTTCTGAACATTTTAGGAACACATTTTTAGTAACGGAGTAACGATTAAGTAACCTCGATGAAAAAATTAAAATGAGGCTATGACATCATGCTGACTGTTTCTATTACCATGTAGTTTTAATAATTGGTCGGTGTTGTTATAAAATCTTGTTACTAGAGCTGTAGTTGATACGTTTTATATTTACATCAATGGAATAATAATGTGTGTTAAAAATTATGTCACTGTTTCCTTTATGGAATTGATCCCTAGACTATTAGATCAGTCGGCATTACGTCATAGCCTCATTTTCATTTTTTAATCGAGGGTACTTCCTTGATCTTTATCATTACCGGATATCTTTTTTAGGCCAGCATGCCCACTGGGTTTTCATTTTGGGGGTACATGTACCCTCTAACTTTAAAATTGGGGATACAAAGAAAAATCTGGGGATACAGAGAACCCTTTACTTTCAAAGTTAAGGGTACACCATCTTAAACCAATTACCAAATGACACAATTTTAGACTGGTCCAAATTCAAAGATGTTGCAGACGACCATTTCACGTGAATGAAATTTAAAGTTTGTTGGTCTTTTTAAGTAGAAAACATTGTGGAAAATGAAGAAATTGCTTGTCACAAGCAATTCCTTCATTTTCTACAGTGTTTTCCAAAGTCATTTTCTTCGGGGGAGACAAAAGGAGTCAATGTGTGGTAATGGGTTAATAAATCTTAAGTACAACTAATTTGTGCAAAACTAATTTAGATGCCTAAAGATTTACAACTGTTTTGCTGCAAAAAGCAACTTAGCTGGGTTCAATGATGCAATAACTATTCAAAAAGTACTCTTAGAAGTAAATGCACCTGCTCCAATTCTTGTAAGTTTTTATAAAATTGAATAAATTAGTTTCTTTACATTTAAAACCAAGTAGCTTTCAGAACCTTCAAGAGCTGAAACCAATGAATTAAAACATTAAATAGCATACAAATAACAGGAGCCAGTGAGTTGAACCACTGAAGAATCTTTAGAGTTTTTTTGATAACACAGTGACACAGACATATTAATAAGAGTTTCATGGCTGTCAATGTTTACGACCCAAGAATTACCTGTTGAAAAGCCACAAAGTTTATTCAATGGATGAAATAAATGACCGTGACCACTTAATTAAAGGATTCACTACTGATGATCAGGCATGCAAACCAGATACTCTTTCATCCCAAACATTCACGTAATGTTCATAATCTTTTAATGTTTATCTATTATTCTACACGTGCTTGAACGGCTGGCCTATAAATCTGTATGTGAATTAATTTATTTCTACGTGAATTATGTACTGTAGTACATGAATGGGCATGCTGGAGAACATTTAAAAAATCCATCATTAAGATTCAAAAACAAAACTCTTTCTTTAAAGAATGTGATAAACTTTCTAACAACCAATGCATTAATTTGTAATAATCAGGCATAATTGTCGAGATATTAATGCTGAAAGTTGGTAATGCAAAAAGACCGAAGCTTTCACCTCCTCCAAATGATTGCAGGATGTGCGCTTTTTAAGAATGACCATGTTTTTGATTGGTTGAAGGGATTGTGATGACTGAATCAAATTACTAAATGCCAAATGTTGTTGGGAAAAAATAATTTTGCCTTAGATTTTTAAAAGGAAAGGCCAGTTTGAGACAAATAAACTGCAAAACTTTCATTGATTTGGACTAACCTTAACAAATAGAAAGTTCAAAAAGGACTGTCATTGGAATTCTGAATTTGTTTCATTAATTTTATTATTTATGAGTACGAAGTTACTTGGGTGCGAATTTAAAATGTCATTGGTTTTCGCGCCGTTACCTTTTGGTTCATTTCGTGCCAAGTCTTCAGCTGGCTAGGGTCGACAGCCATCTCCAGATTGTAAAACGGGTTTGAAACATCGTTTTGATTGCTGGCGCTAGATGTAGAAGCGATAGGTTCTTGCAAGAGGCCAGAATTATTGCTAGAAGTTGTCGGAGTCTGCGTTTCACTGGAGTCGGCCATGTTTGTTTACATGAAGCAATCGGACAGAGCGATGGGCAGTTAGACAGATATTTTGCGTTTTAGTGCAAAAATGGTAAATGCATGTCTATTTGTGGAAAAAATAGAAACAAAAAATTGTTTTCTCATTTCAGCCGTTATTCCTATATTGCCAGAAAACATCAATTTCAATATTTTCTTTTTTCTGCATTTTTCAGGTTTTTTTTTTTTTACACTTTCAGTTTGTCCTTATGGAATAAAAATATTCAGCAATGACAACAGCTGTCCTTAATTCCCTTTTCTGACTTAACACATGTTCTTTTCTACAAAAAGTCTACAAAGCCACCTGCCAGTAATACCCGAAAGGGGAGTTAGGCAGTATATATAGATAGATAAATTTTGGACTGGGTAAAACATTCGCTCTCAATGTTGGGATATTTTCTTCCAACAGTGAACATTCAAAGAAAAACAGACAAGTTTGTAGATTTTCTAGACCCAATGGCTACTGGCAGGCGACCAATTCTCGATGCGTACCAGTTCTCGCCAACTCGCCAACAAATCCATTACAAGGAAAACTAAAGACTGAAAAGAGTCCTTTCCCGTATACAAGTTAAATGTTGACATCAACTTCTATATATATAAGAAAAAAGTTGACTTCTTTTATATATATAAATAAATTTGAAAAAATAAATCATATTAAATAAGTTGGTGATCCTCGATCCACGGACTCTACGTCACTAGTGACTCTCGGTACTGTTTTCTCAAATGTCAAATTGTCTCTCTGGTAACTTCCTCGCATGTACGGTAACTTAAATCTAGTTGTGGATGTCGGATCGAGATTCGTCGCGGTCTGGAGGTTTAGTTTCCGCGAACCTGCGTGTTGCCAGGATGTATCCAGCTAACTCTATCTTGATGGTGTCACTCCAGTGTTGTATCTCTTTATGTTCCTCTGAGCTTAGTAGCGTATGGGTATCGAGGGTATTTATTCCGTAGCTCCTCTGTAGTGAGGTTAGTAGGGATTCTCTGTCTTCTTCATATAGTGGACAGTCGAGCAGGTAATGGTCTGTGGTTTCAAGAGCTCCGCATCTACATAAAGGTGACACGTTGATGCCTATTCTGTTGCGATGGGCGTTTAGTATTGAATAGCCTCTGGGTGTTGGATTATGTGTTCAAGGACCATAAGGACTGCCACCAATTCTGCAAGCAGGATTGTTCCATGTCTCGACACAGCTTGTTTCAGCATCACTGCTTCTCCTTCTGGCAGGTATATAATTGCTCCTGCACCAGTAGGGCCTGGGTTGGTTTGGCAAGAACCGTCTGTAAATGCAAAGGTGCAGTTTTGTGGGGCTTCCATCATGATGTTCTGGATGGTTTCTCTTCTAATACATGTGAGAACTGGTACACAGATAGAAATGGTCACCAATCAGTATGCAGCAGCACTAATATAATAGATAAATAAACAAATTTACTTACAATAAATAAAAGAATATTATAAAGAAAAAAATCGAAACCAAAACACCAGAACAAGATCATCTGAGGCAAAAATGAAAATGCTGATTGATAACTTAAAAATTTCAGACAGGCAATAATTAAGCCTTCAGTCCCTTTTATCTGTAGCTTGGACGTTTTACTTATTTCAGAAAGACAATATTAATACAGACAGCCTATGGTCAGATAGTGATGATGATAGAGGATTATGAATTTCTGTTTTTCTCGTAGTTTTGGGAACAGGTTTGAAACCAGGCAAATTGGGAAAAATGTGTTGTTTTGTCAAAAATTGGGAAAATATTTTCATCTCAGACTCCAACAAAAATTGAGTCCTATGCATAGTTCAGGGATTTTTTTCTTCTATTACTAGTACCGGTAAAAGGAACCTTTCCCAATTACTACAGGCTCTTCCAAATTTTAGCACATGCCGTTTCCCAATATCCATATCTACCATTCCCAATGATCTTATGTGCCGTTCCCACTGGCTAATGCATTTTAATTTGGCTGGAAATATCTCAATTTATATGCTTAATTTTAATTGCCAATACATCCAAACACTGAAAACTTGAATTCTTTTTAGACAGATCCATATTAAAAGTTCTAAGCAACAGACCACTTATATAATAGCTAGAAAAGATTGAGAACAAAGGAGCTTCAAGATCTAAAAGCGTTTTGTATTTTCCTCCCATTTACACAATGTAGTTTTGGAATAGTCAAAAATTAAGGGAACTTCCATGCAGACAACATAATTAATGTTTCTTTAAATGAAAGGCAGAATTTGTATATAACTATATCCAAAGTATTGAGAGAATCGGAGTGAATGCTAGATTTCGGCATAATTATGTATATAGATAATCATAAGTCTAAAAACTCTAAATATATGTTCACCAGTAGCTTCCTGTTAAAACCTGGACCTCACAATGGTTTGTTGTGCAGAATATAGCCCCTAATGATAGATAAGATGCACTTAAAAGATTCCCAATTTATTGATTTTGCAAATAAATCTTTTCCCAAATTGTAGATTTCGCTACTCGTTTTTCCCAATTTTGAAGATTTCGCGATGCGAAAAATTCTCAATTGTAGGGGTACAGGTGCCTTTCCCAATTGGCCAGAAAAGACGCTGTGGTTAACTATATGGAATCAACTGAAGGGACTTCCAGTTTGTCTCTGGATACTTTTTTCTCAACATATTAAAGGGAATGATAGAAACTTCATTCAAAAAGAAGGAATAACTTTTGCATTGGGAATTTTTTTCCAGATTTTGGGAAAAAAATTTCCTATTTGGCATTGGGAACGGGTCCTTTTTACAGACCCATCCAAAGAAGGAGAAAAAACGCTGTGACTGTGATTCAAGATCATCCATCAGTTAGTGTTTCCTCCATGAACAGTCATTAGTGGTGAAATCATTCCAAACAATCTTTATAAGAAAGTATGTTTTATTTATTTCAGACAGACAATGGGGCTGAGGACCTCTGGTCGGACAGTGACGATGATTGTATGATTCTTGATCATCCACCTGTTAGTGTTTCTACCAAGAAGAAAGAGATTCCTGTAGTGAAAGTGAATAGTACTAAGGTAGGTGTGACTTAACCCATTCTCCCACAATTTTTTCGATAAAAAAGAACAAAAAATGTAGAATTTCATTCACTTGAAGTTGTTGTCTGCAACATTGTTGAATTTAGGCTAGTCTAAATTTTGTCGTCTGTTATAGGATTAAGGGTATGTGTAGTGTTAGGGAAGGCATGGGCTAGAGTTACATAATTATGTATATGAATGATATGAATTTGATATATTATAAATATAATCTTTATTGTTTGAATTGTTTCCAGAAAATCAAGCAATGGGTGGCTTCATCGTTTGATGATTTCGGTGATTTTGCTCCACCAAAACCAGAGCTGAAACGTTCCAAAACTGTCCAGCCCACAGTAAAATCCAGCCTGGCATCTCAGCGTTCCCTACCACTGAAGAGAAAACTCCTTCAAGCCATTCCCACACATTGACACCTTTTGATTCCTTTCATGAAAACATTTTGGAAAATGAAGAAATTGCTTGTGACAAGCAATTTCTTCATTTCCCAAAACATTTTTTAATCCAAATTGTAAAGATTTTTAGAATTTCATCGAACTGAAATTTTTGTCTGCAACGCTTTTCAAAAAGAAATTAGTCCCAAATTTTGCTGTCTTGTGCTGGTTTATGGCTATAATTATAGTGATTGGGATGGCATGGGCCAGTGTCACAATTTGAAATATGAATATGAATAAATATATATGAATGTAATTTTTGTCTTTTCCAGAAAATCACTCAATGGGTGGCTTCATCATTTGATGATTTCGGTGATTTTGCTCCACCAAAACCAGAGCCGAAACGTTCCAAAGCGGTCCAGCCCACTGTAAAATCCAGCCTCTCCTCCCAGCGTTCCCTACCACTGAAGAGAAAACTCCTTCAAGCCATTCCCACACATTTACGACTTTTGATTCCTTTCATGAAAATATTGTGGAAAATGAAGAAATTGCTTGTGACAAGCAATTTCTTCATTTCCCAAAACATTTTTTAATCCAAATTGTAAAGATTTTTAGAATTTCATCAAACTGTCTGCTACGCTTTTCAAAGAGAAAATAGTCCAAAATGTTGCTGTCTTGTGCTGGTTTATGGCTATAATTATAGTGATTGGGATGGCATGGGCCAGTGTCACAATTTGAAATAAGAATATGAATAATATGAATAAATATATATGAATGTAATTTTTGTCTTTTCCAGAAAATCACTCAATGGGTGGCTTCATCATTTGATGATTTCGGTGATTTTGCTCCACCAAAACCAGAGCCGAAACGTTTCAAAACGGTCCAGCCCACTGTAAAATCCAGCCTAGCATCTCAGCGTTCCCTACCACTGAAGAGAAAACTCCTTCAAGCCATTCCCACACATTGACACCTTTTGATTCCTTTCATGAAAACATTGTGGAAAATGAAGAAATTGCTTGTGACAAGCAATTTCTTCATTTCCCAAAACATTTTTTAATCCAAATTGTAAAGATTTTTAGAATTTCATTGAACTGAAATTTTTGTCTGCAACGCTTTTCAAAAAGAAAATAGTCCCAAATTTTGCTGTCTTGTGCTGGTTTATGGCTATAATTTTAGTGATTGGGATGGTATGGGCCAGTGTCACAATTTGAAATAAGAATATGAATAATATGAATATGAATAAATATATATGAATGCAATTTTTGTCTTTTCCAGAAAATCACTCAATGGGTGGCTTCATCATTTGATGATTTCGGTGATTTTGCTCCACCAAAACCAGAGCTGAAACGTTCCAAAACGGTCCAGCCCACTGTAAAATCCAGCCTAGCATCTCAGCGTTCCCTACCACTGAAGAGAAAACTCCTTCAAGCCATTCCCACACATTGACACCTTTTGATTCCTTTCATGAAAATATTGTGGAAAATGAAGAAATTGCTTGTGACAAGCAATTTCTTCATTTCCCAAAACATTTTTGAATCCAAATTGTAAAGATTTTTAGAATTTCATCGAACTGAAATTTTTGTCTGCAATGCTTTTCAAAAAGAAAATAGTCCCAAATTTTGCTGTCTTGTGCTGGTTTATGGCTATAATTATAGTGATTGGGATGGCATGGGCCAGTGTCACAATTTGAAATAAGAATATGAATAATATTAATATGGATAAATATATATGAATGTAATTTTTGTCTTCTCCAGAAAATCACGCAATGGGTGGCTTCATCATTTGATGATTTCGGTGATTTTGCTCCACCAAAACCAGAGCCGAAACGTTCCAAAACAGTCCAGCCCACTGTAAAATCCAGCCTCTCCTCCCAGCGTTCCCTACCATTGAAGAGGAAATTGACGAATGAGGGGGATGTTGGATTTGGTGGTAGCACTGTAAATAAGGCGGTTTCTCGCAGGGCTGATAAAGCACCGGAAACTGATTTGTGGTCGGATAAATTTGCTCCAAAAACACAGGTAAATGAAATTTTCTGCTGTTTCTTCTTCAAAACCTGGTAACTAAAGCTTTTAGCAAGCTGTAGTTTCAATGTTTTTGATGAAAAGTGACAGTTTCATAGGGATTCAAGAAGAATGATTTCAATGTAATTTTTTACTTGCTGTGAAATCCTGTAATCTGTTGAAAAATTGATTGAATTGTATACAGTACTATATAAAGTTTGAATCTTGATGTGACACCCTCATAAGGTAAAAAGTAAAGTAAAGGCTGGTTTTAAGTTTGAAATTTGCAATGTTTTACCGACTTTCCTCTTTACCACATGTGGTTTGTCTAAATGTACATACATCTGTTTAGAAATGTAAGTCTAACCTTCTCTTCTAAACAAATCTGCAGTTAATTCATCATTGCTTTTAACTATTTCTGCTCAAATTTGTTGTCAATCACATGCTTGCTAAAATGGTTTTATAACATTTGTCTAAAGTAATTAGGGTTTAGTTGTATTGCTGTTTGAATTACTTGAGCTTTGTTTTAAGGTTTACGAACTGAGAATAAAATGCACAGCCAGAGGCAAAATTAGAAAAGTGCCAGAAATTCTAAAACTGTGTTACATTTTCATTCCA
Organism: Fragum sueziense; assembly: GCA_963680895.1. Classification (NCBI taxonomy): domain Eukaryota; kingdom Metazoa; phylum Mollusca; class Bivalvia; order Cardiida; family Cardiidae; genus Fragum; species Fragum sueziense. The sequence goes on along the minus strand of OY804594.1, from coordinate 52,997,284 downwards.
AATACAAACATAAGCATTTAGTATGGTTTAGAATTTTGCATACTTCTGGAAATATTTGACAAAATGTTCAAAATTACCTCCCTTGCATATGAATATAGAGTAAAATAATAATTGTAAATTATTGTCTTCTTGAAGCATTATCTTGAAATCCGGCACTGTGAATCAACTTATGTGAAAGGTATTTACAAGTGTGTGTAATTTGATGCATTTTGTATGGCTAGAAAGTGGTGTTTTCATTCTCAGTTCGTAAACCTTAATTTTATTGCTTTAATTCATGTAGGCAGATTTAGCTGTCCACAAGAAGAAGATTGGTGATGTTGAACAATGGATAAATACTCATCTGAACAAAAAAGGAGTAAGTGTTGTTAAACATTTTAAACCTTTCCTAAACAAGACATTGTTTTGACGTCCTTAATAGAAATGGCTTGGGAAAACTATCTAGCCAGTCGGTCCTGCATCTTGTTGGTTGAACTAGACCTGACCAAGCAACAGGCAAATAATGTCTGTTGGGCATGCTTAAATGTTGAAACTTGTTGTTTTTATCCAGAAGTAGATCTTTTGTCAATATTAGCCATGATATTCTCAATACCAGGCATACACCTCTTAGCCTCTATGCTAAGGAGTATCCATTGTTGGCGAAACATGAAAATAAAAGTGACCAAAAAATGAGATTTGGTTATTTCACCTAATTCCTGTACTACCATAGACAACCTTAAACAAGACAGATCCCTAATAGAAAGTCTTGGGAAAACATGGAAAACATCAGCATTTACTTCTTTTGCTTCAATATCTTCTTTGCTATACTCAAATTCTTTCAGTGTAAATATCCATTGAGTTGTCTGCAGCTGCTTTCAAGTTAGAAAATTCTAAATATTTGCAGATTGGGAAAGGATTTAAATTATTTTCCCTCTTTACAACCATCAACATTTGTCCTATATTCAAAGCCATTGCAGAAGAGAAAATTAAAGTTATTAAATGCAAACAACTGTATGTTTTAGTTTTGGAAATACTGAGGGGTTGTTGTCATAAACATCTAAAAAAAAATCACAAAACTGAGGGGGAAGGGGGGGCAAGCCACTTGATACCACTCACTGGCTCTAGTTGTCACAATCATAGCTCGGTTTTTGTCAAACTATAAATTCTTTATTCTCATAGCTACCACCCATTTTGCTGCTGACTGGCCCAGCTGGTACTGGCAAAACAGCCACTGTGAAGGTATTAAGTAAGGAACTAGGCTGTGAACTACATGAATGGACAAATCAGGAACCAGAACCATTTGATAGATCAGGGGAAGACTGGAAGTCTAGTAAGTTTGACTTTAACCCATTACCCACATTACAATAAGTTCTGACAAAATTAAGTGTTAAACACTTTTTTCTCAAACATGAAATTGGACTGCTCCAATTTGAAAGCTGCTACAGATGAAAAAATTGATAGCAATATAGAATTTCGGTAGACAAGTTTTGTATGCAATATAGTACAGAAAAGTTTGAGACAAAAGGAGAAAATGTTGATTATCAACATCAGACCTTATGATTCGGGTACCCACTATATTTGTCTAATTGAGTTGATTGAAATGAGCACCAACAACATACGGTTAGGAGTTAAATTAACCAATTTAGAATGTCTACTCACTGTTAACTGTTACTCTGATTTTGTATTGCTAGCCGGGTAAATGCCTGTCAGAATTGGAATAAATGATTTGACTTTGAATGAACTAGTTGCATGAATGATTAATCTCCTGCTGACTGGTTATTTTAGCATATCCTTCACAACATTCAAAAACTGTAGTTTTTGAACATAGCTGATTATATTTGTTATTTCATTTCCAGGATCCAGACTTGATATGGCCACCTCCAGTTCACAGTTATCACTGTTTAGAGAGTTTCTGTTACGAGCAAGTAAATACAACACACTAGATATCTTTGGTGGAAATGTGATGACAAAGAAAATAATTTGTGTTGAAGTGAGTATTGGTTAGACTGAGGCCTCAGAACAAAACTTGAAATATACTTGAAATATATGTCACATTAAAAGGGACCTTATGGGGAGCCCATAAAACAAAATTTAGAGAAATAGATCAGACTCAGTAGAGGTCAACCTGATGTTATATTAGAAAAATGAACAGATAGCAAGTTAGGGGAAACATTCTACATTCAAAAAATAATATTAGTGTTAAAAGTTTTGATCCTAGTCAGGCTGCAAATACTGTGCAGCCTGACTAGGGTCGATAATTTTCACACTTCCCTTAAGGTCCCTTTTAGCGTCGCACGCCACATATATATGCACTAAACCCTTTTTCATGCTGAACTTATACAAGCTACTAGAATAGAGAAAATTAAGAATGCACATAATTTATCATGTGCAGGCGGATCATGCTCTATTCTGCCAGCCAAAATGACTGGAATATTCCTGGATCAGCATTACAAGGTTTAACATATTTTATCACAATCTGATTAAAACCTATGAATTATGGTAAAAGGGTGTACATGTGAAAGCATATTTGACAGCAATGTCATTGACCAGTATTTATACACTATGTTCACAAATTTTATCTTTATCAACATTCATTTTGTCATATTCAGCACATTTCTAAATTGGAACAGTCTAAATTTTTGCCATTGGGCTGTCTTTCATTTGTTAAATGCATTCCTGCACATTGATGATTTTGGGCACCTCTGAAGATAAATGCTGTGGAAAACATTGTGAAAAAAATGAAAGAATTGCTTGTTAGGAAATTTGTTCAGTGTCCATAATGTTTGCTACCCAAAAAGGCAAAAAAAATTCTTACTCTTAAAATTGTCGTCTGTGACATATTTGAATTTGGAACAGCCCAAAATTTTGCCTTTTGGCAATGGAATAACCTATTCCCACACATTGATGCCTTTTGATGCCTTATGAGGTAAAGATTTGAGAAATAATTGTGGAAAATGAAGAAATTGCTTGTGACAAGCAATTTCTTCATTTGCTACAATGTTTTCTACACATATAGAACAAAAGATGTAAAGTTTCATTCACATTTAATTGTCATCTGCAACCTCTTTGAATTTGGATTAGTCTTAAAAATTGCTGTTTTGGAAAGGCTTGAGTCATTATAATTGCATCACATGTACCTGCCTAACATTTCATGTGTATAAATGTACATGTATTATGATTTCAGGATTTTCCAAACACATTTTACAGAGATGCTGCTCCTTTCCATGATATTCTGAGGTATGTAAATGTATTCACATGGCGGAGAATCGTGTGACATAATATTTTCGATATCTTTATGCTCCCCCCAAAAATTTTGGGGGAGCATATAGTCGCCACGCTGTTCGTCCGTCTGTCCATCCACAGCCATATCTCAGCAACCCTTGGACCAAATTCGATGAAACTTCACATGTGAATTCCCTGGGATAACCCCTAAGGACCCTTTTCTCTGTTTATTTTATTTGAGGTTTTGTCATGGAAAAAGGGGCCTTGATGTAAAAATTAGATTTTCTCTAATTTCTCTTCATCCAATAGCCAGAATTTAATGAAATTTTGTGCTTATGTGATAAATCTAGACCAAATTCTATAAATAATGTGTGTACAAAAAATCTGTCATGGGAAAAGGGGGCTTAATGTATGATAGTTTTTTTTTGTGACAAACACTTAATCGGTGAGCATAATCCGTCTATGACGGCTCTTGTTGAATAATTCTTTTAATATATGACCCATTTAAAAAAAGTTTTGAAGCAGAGAGGGCTGGAAAATTGTCATAGATTTGCTATATCATAATGCAAGGGACCTGTTAAAAATCAACTGATCAAAAGGTTATTGACTACCGACCCATATTTTGATAGGTTGCCACTAACTTATTAATTAGCTGATTTTTAGTGATCTGGGATTTTATGTCCAGGGAGCTAATGTCACAGCCCTAGTGTCTATATCTCTGGCACTATTAGAGACACAGCCTTGTTATTTCACATATGTCTGTGGACAACTCTTGATTAAAGATCTACCATGTTAACCCTTTCCCAAACGACAAAATTTTAGGGTGATCCACTTCAAAAACTGTTAAAAATGACAAAGAGAATGTAATTAAAGAAAGAATTTGTGTAAAATATGGCACAGAAAATATTGAGACAAAAGGAGAAACTGCTGATCATCAGCAGTTTCTTCTTTTGTTTCAATGTTTTCCCAAGTCTTTTCTATTAGGGACGTCAAAACCAGGTCTTGTTTGGGAAAGGGTTAAGCAAATCCCCCTTTGAATACCTATACGATATACTCTACATTTGATATGATATTTTGTGTTTATCTAGGAAGTATGTGCAGGTTGGCAACAGTCCCCTGATATTTATTGTAAGTGACAGTACCAGTGGAGAATCTACTGAGAGATTGTTGTTTCCTAAAAACCTGCAAGATGAACTACATATAGACAATATAAGGTTAGTAATTCCCTTCTCTTTCCTTCAAAATTATTTAATTTTTATGCCCCTGTATATAAAGATCGAGGACAAATTGTCTGTCTGTCAGTCTATCCGTTTGTCTGAAACTTAAAATGCAAACTTGACATAGGCCTTCGCGGGGGCATTGGTGTTTCACAGATACATCAAATGTTCTATCTACTTTTATGTCTGTAACTGTTTCTGGACTTCAAAAGTTTAGCCTGTTCAAACTCAAAAGTGTTGTAGGCAACACAATAAATTTGAAAATATGATTCTGTAAGGAGGGTGGTCACACTTTTTTCCAAAAGTATTCCAGCCCCTACAAAATATATACCAGCTTACAGAGAATATTGAGAGAAACATAAAACTGGTTGAATTGTGAAAATCGGACATTGCGTTATGGAATAATGCTTATTAAGATTTTTACAAAGGGGAGATAATTCTGCCGAATTACGTTCTTGTTTATTTTTAAAAAAACTTCAACAAAATATATATCATTTTCAAGGTCTGAATGAGAGGAACTCAAAACTGCTTACGTTTTTAAAAACAGACATTTAATGAAATAGTTACACCCCTTTGAAGTTTTACAAAGGATGAAATTATTCTACCAAACAATTTAGTTCTTCAATTTCTACCCAACAACAATTATATAAATATTTGTTACATTATTTCAACCCTTCCCCGAACAAGACATGATTTTCACGATCGTATGTGAAAAGGTTTTGGAAAACATTGAGACAAAAGAAGAACATGCCGATAACCAACATTTTCTCCCTTTGCGTAAATATTTTCTGCGCTTCGTTGTGCGCATATCATTCCGTGTCGTTGCCTCCGATAAAAACAAGATTTTACGACATATAAAAAAGGAACTTCAAACAAAAAAAATAATTCAAACTTTCAAGTGATCGATTATTAACACTATATCTCTGGTTCTTGAAGAAATAGGCTTTCAAAACATTGACCCAAAAGAGCACCATACATTTGAACATGTCCATTTTGCAGCCTCTAAATTCAATCTAATTTTTGGCTGTCCCACCCTTTCCCGAACAAGACCTGGTTAGACCTGGTTTTGACGTCCTGAACGGATTTTATTGAAGGTGAAAAGATTGAGGCGAAAGAATCTTATTTTCTTTTACACTCATTCTGTCGCCTGTCACAGCTTTCGAGTTGGATGACCATAAAGTTTTACTGTTTTGGAAAGGGTTAAATGGATGTTTAGGAAGCCCACAAGAAATGCCGATTTTGTAAATCCCTTAGGACTGAGCACGAAGTGCTCAAGGTGAACTATTGTGGTCACTCACTGTCCGTCCGTCCGTCTGTTCGCCCATAATTCCTTGAAACACCCCCTACTCCTTAACCATTTGGCCGATTTGGACAAACCTTTACAGGAATGTTCCTTGGATGACCATATTCAGCGAATGTTCGTGATTTTTTGATTCATCAAAAAATATGGGCTTGGCAGGGCAAGGCTTTTCGAACTTTGAGAAATCATGCTATCATTCTTAACAAATCAACCATTTGGCCAATTTCAACCAAACTTTGCAAGAATGTTCTTTGAGTAACTGTCGTCAACATTTATGACTAAATTTAGGATGAATGGAAGTTAGACAGAAATTATCGATAAATCACGGGGAATTGAAAAACACTTCCCATTGTTAAAGCCTTTGCCCTTGAATGCGCTAAGCGAAAAGCACAAGATGTTTTATTATTTGAATAGATAGGATGTTGAAGAACATATATAGGCTTTTCTAGGCTTTTCTAGGCCGCATAGTTCCTGCCATTTGAAGCCGAGTAAAATGACCTATTTTAAATACCTAATCATCGACTCATAATTCATCGGTTCATCGTATTAAGATACACGGATGAATAGATCTATTTTCTCTCTTTAATTTGATATAAGATTTATGAAAATCTGTTAAGAAATGGCAGTGCCAAAGCAATTTTATCACACATACCCACGCGTCCTTCTAACGTAACGACCGAGTTCAAACAAAGAAACGCAGACTTGACCCACTTTTTCAAATAGAGATTTAACTCGAAAAGAAAGTGTATAGGGTAAAAGTATTTTATCATAATAAAATATAACTATTTAGCTTTAAGTTTTTACACACTTTTTGGCAATTTAATGTGTTATTTAGGCTGAAATTGCCGCTTGTAAATTACTCGTTTTTACATAGAATCAGATAGAGGCAGTATTTTTAAAACGAGACTGTGACCACACTACTGTAAGGTGGAAACTATTGAGGCAAAAGCAGATGAAAAAATAAAGCAACATCTTATTCAGTACCTTTCCTTTACAGCTTCAATCCAGTTGCGATGACCAGTATGTCTAAGATTCTTACCAAGATAGCCACAGAAGAGTCACTGAAGGGAAGCCACAAGTTTACTGTACCCTCTAAAACTGTGATAGAATCCATAGCAATGGCTAGTTCAGGAGATATACGAGGGGCTATAAATGCTCTACAGTTTGCATGTCTCAAAGGTAGGGTAGCTTTATTTTAATCCTTTCTCAAACAACAAAAGTTTAGGCTTCCAATTTGAAAGCTGCCGCACATCATAAAATGGATGTTATTCTAGACCAAATTATTGATATTAATTTAAGTTGAACCGAAAACTGACAATTATGAAAAAGAATCGCCAAAAAGGAGATTACTGTATAAATTGAAGCTAGTTACAAGTGAGTCATTATCTTTGACCAGGGTTATAAACACACCTGGTTTCTTTGAAAGTTTAATGAATTATACTGTCTGCATATGTACAAAGTCAGGTGAAAAAAGATAAAAAGAAATATTCTGGATTCCTATAAAGTCTTTCTAAATCAAACTTTATTTAGAGAATGATTATCATATTGCTGAATTACTTCAATTTGTCTTAATATTATAATTATGATTAATTTTAGATACTGGCGACATGGCTTTAACATGTGTAAACAAGGGTGGAAAATCAAAAACATCAAAGAAACCGCGAGAGAAGACAAGCAAGAAGAGCTCAATGACGAAGACAAAGAGTTTTGAGACAGATGCGGAGTTGTCTGCCATCGGTGGTAGAGATACATCATTGTTCCTGTTTAGAGCGTTAGGGAAAATACTCTATTGTAAAAGTAAGTTGAAAAGTAGTAGCATACAAGCAAATTTTAGTTATGACTCATATGATATTTCATATTGTGCCAAAGTATTTCATGCCAGAAGACCTTTATTTTGGTGCCAAGATTATAGGTCAAGGTCAAATATTATTGTCATATTCTTGCTGTGTTATACACATCTTGTTTTCAATCCATTTGAATTTAAAGAATATTATAAAGTCTAATATCAGTGTGGTATCGTATTCATTCCTTTCTCTATTAGTGTTTTATAGCAAACAAATATTTCTATATCTTGTAGGAGATGAACCAAGTCCAGACTCCACAGTAGCCTTACCATCCCATTTATCTCACTGCTATAGGGATCCTCTACTTGTTAACCCAGAGGTATTTGTTTATTAATCCTTTCTAAAATTGCAAAAGATTAAACTTGTTCAAATTAAAAGGTTCAAATTAAACGGTTTTGCTGATGAATAAGAATGTAAAAAAAAACACACACAAACAAACCACCAAAATCAGCAGCTGGAAGAGGGCGTGATGTACGAATTACTGTTGCTTGTATTTTTAGTCAGAGGAGCTAATGTCACAGCCCTAGTGTTGGCGTCACTCACATCTTCACTTGGAAAAAATCTTTAACCTGGTCTATATCTAGGGCACTATTTGAGATACAGCCGTGATATTTCATACATGATGCCTCCTTTCAAGATGACATTTGACCTTGTGGCCTAGACCTTGGAGTTTGACCTACTTTTAAAAAACTTTAACCTGGCCTATATCTCATGCACTATTATAGATAGATCCTTGATATTTAGCATATGGATACCTCATGCATTGACCTTGAGACCATGACTTTTGACCTAATGACCTTGACCTTTTACACTGGACTCCTTTTTGTTTGCGACAAGCTTTCGTATAGGCAAGCTATAATGTCTGCGGACAACTCTTATTGTGTGTTTTGATGGTCGTATTTGGTGCATGTACATGACTGTATTTAGACTTCACATTGCCTTTTACACTAGGGCACTGGTATTTCATAAAGATATCTTGTACTTACATAAAGATTAGCTTTTTACAATATTTCAGGATGTGATAGAAAGGTCCCACTTGTCGGGTGATTATTTTGGTGCCTACCTACATCAAAACTACCTGGAATTTTACTCGACCATTGAAGATGTTGTGATGTCCAGTGAATACCTCAGTGATGCAGATTATCTTACCATAGATTGGGCTGTAAGCAGTACTAGTGATGTTTCTTTGATAGAAATATTTATTGAGCCAGCATTCGGAAAAAAGTACCTTAAGGCTTTTGAGCCCAACATGGTTCCAGATCAGCCTGTGTAAATACGCAGTCTGATCTAGAACCATATTGTTCTCTGATAGCTTATTCGCAGGGGTTTTCTTCGGCATTTTGGGAAACGGTGTCTGGCAAAATTTGGAAATTTTTGAAGTGCAAAATGGCTCATTTTGAGCAAACAAGTAGGCAAAAAACTCATTTTTCAGTGGTGAAATTAACCATTTTAAATAGATTGGGATAAATTGAAGAAAATTTGCTTTGGAAACACAGCCGTTTGCTTTGGGAATGCCTCCGTTTTCAGGAGGCACGGAAAGCATAGCAAAACCCCTGGTTCGTCATATGACCTGTAGCAACCCTAAGACAGCAGCGTGGATTCTGGTCAGGATGCACTTTAAGAAAGACTGATTTGTCTCAAGGATATGTCTATAAGGAACCTTTTTCAAGATCCTGGCTCAATAATGATACAATAATTCTGTAGACCAAAGTATTGTAACTCCTGGTCCGTAAATGCAAATCAAATTTTAGAGCATCACCATCAATTTGTTTTGAAAAATTCTCTTCTTTTCCAAAAACTAGAATTAGAATATATATATATATGCAAATCAGACTTTGTTGAAAATTGGAATTGGCAAAAAATATGGTGTTTGGAGTGAGTGATATATTTTCCAAACAAGGATCTTGCTTACTTAACTTTGACAGCAAGATAAAAAAGAGGTAGAAAACAATTTCAAACCACAGTCATGTACTGTAGATGATTTTTACACTGTTTAATTAGTATTCCCATAATTATCAGTGAATAATTTAGCTGTGCGTCCCGCGTCCCTGACGCACAAAAATCGCCGGAGACGCATAAAATTCAAACATGTGCGTCCACCGGGACTCATTGTCTAGTTAGGTAGCAAAAATTACATGGTGCGAAAAAATTCGAACAAATACAATGAGTGATTTCATTGGCTGTGTGAAATTTTATATACCACTGAAAATCGATCTCTTTTAACGCGTACATAACTTAAGCCGCGTGCCATTTAGGCCGGTAGAGCTCTTCTAGAAGATGAAGCGCTAGTCTGGTTGTCGCCTCTGATACACTGTTGTATTTTTTCTACAACGTAGTGTATCAGAGGCAGGAACCAGACTCTTCTAGAAGAGCTCTTCCGGCCTAAATCACACACGGCTATATTTCACACGAGAAAGCGAAAAATAAAACAAACTGAAATGGGCGACGAAGATGACAAGGACTGCAGATGGGAGACTGAATATGAAAAGACACTGTAATTAAAGAAATACCTGGCCATACAATAATTTCTAACCCAATATGCAGCATCACATCCTCGGAAACCCAGCGGCCATAGCTACGCTACATGACCCCTGGGGCACTTGGCTAGTTAAACTTTGTATTAGCCGCTCCCAAATGCCGCCGTTTCATTGGTTCCATCATCATTTCATGATGGGCAAGTAGACCAATCAATCTGGCTGATACAAATCGCCAACATCTAAACGGTGATTACGTCAGAGATACGTAATTTAAACCTGATTCAGGGTAAATAACTGCGTAGGAGATTGACAAATCGCTTCGGGTAAGTTGTCAATATGGAAGATTAATATCGTTTAGCGTGCGAAAAATTTGGTGTTTCGAATTTAGAAGACTTCCAAAAGAAACTTTCCCCATCTTTCAATTTTAAAGCCGTATAAGATATCAGTGATCTGTAATTCTTATTATATAGTTGTCACACAAATTACAACTTATCATGAGCGCAGCCATCTTGGTTGTAACTGACAAGGCATTGACGTATGAGAGCTGTTATTTCATTGGGTCTTGCGCTCACGCGTTTAAGATCGATTTTCGGCGGCTAATTCAAAGTTTAACTAGCCAAGTGCCCCAAGGGTCATGTAGCGTAGCTATGACCGCTGGGTTTCCGAGGATGGCAGCATCAGATGTAATCGATATTGTTCGGTCCCTTGTCGTGTCGACCTATTTCAGATTTAGTTGGGTTTAACTACTTTCCTGTTCATGTATTTGATTGTTCATGTTACTGTTAATAAAGACCAGTGTTTTGTTAAAACTTATCAATGTGGGACTCATTGTTTTCTAAGCTGGACTCATTGATTTTGCTCTGGGACTCATTGTTTTCAGAAATGCGAGTCCTGGGACCCATAGGTAGCAAAATCTAGATTATTCTCTGAATTATGTATGATAACATGTATTACCATTACCTACATTACAGTCGAGATCCGTGTTACAGCAGTATGCAGCATCAGTTGCAGCTAGAAGTGTGATGTTTTGTAACTCATCCCGGGCTCACCACAACTCAGGTAGCAGTGGTCTGGGATGGAAGCCGCTTCATAAACCACAGTGGTATACTGCCTCAAAAACTGTAAGTGGTCACATTTTATATAATGCCTTATAATGTTTTATTCAATTATCTATCTTTTGTAATTCATCACAAGCCCATCTCAACTCAGGTAGCAGTGGTCTAGGTTGGAAGCCTTTACATAAACCACAGTGGTATACTGCCTCAAAAACTGTAAGTGGCCACATTTTATATAATGCCTTATAATGTTTTATTCAATTATCTATGTTTTGTAACTCATCAAGAGCTCATCACAACTCAGGCAGCAGTGGTTTAGGGTGGAAACTTCTACATAAACCACAGTGGTATACAGCCTCAAAAACTGTAAGTGATATATAAAAAAAATAACCTCTCTATATAGTTTGAGAAAACATTGAGGTAAAAGAAGAAAATGCTGATTACCAGCATTTTCTCCTTTTACCTTCAATATTTTCTGGTATACTATTCAAATTGTACAAATTCTCCAGAGCTCATCACAACTCTGGTAGCAGTGGTTTAGGGTGGAAGCCTCTACATAAACCTTAGTGGTATACTGCCTCCAAAACTGTAAGTGGCCACATTTTATATAATGCCTTATAATGTTTTATTCAATTAGGGTAATTTGCCCATGAGTCGAACGGGTTAACTTTTCGTCACCCGACTCGCTCACAACTTGAAAGGGTACCAGGTGTAGAATAGCCTGGATGCCTCGGATGTTACCCTAAGATTATTTAGACGTGTTTCTGGTTGGTTACCGGCCATATAGGACACTACATATGCAAAAAAGATCAAATACCGTTTTTCGCCCATGACACGAACACCCTCGCCCTTGAGTCGAACGTCAGTTTTTGCTGTGTGGAAAAGGGTTAATGAAGGATGTGTTTTATATCAGTGAAGGCCTACTGAAAAGGCCTACATTTATAGCACAGATTACATCTACATTCCGAATAATCCATGGCTTTGACCAAAACATCGAAGCAAATGAATTAATCCGAGTAAGACTCGGATTACAAATGAATATAATATACAACCAGTTCGTCTTTCCTCTAAGACATCTGTTGTGTACAGTAAAAATTCTAATTAAAACAATTATTTTGTCGCCCGCAGATCAATTATCTTCCAATTTAGATATATTTTGTAATTGTACAGTTTTGTTATACAGGAATCGTGGCTTACAAGTCTAAATTTCTCCATAGCCCTTAAGCCAAACACCGTTCGTCTCAAGGGCTAATCGTGTTTGGTTTAAGGGCAAATCATTCAGTTGACTTTGATTACGTCGCATTTGTCAACTATCAAATGAAAATGTGTAAATTAAAAATAATGTAAGCATAGATAAGCTGATCTAAACAAAAAACACACCCATTTTGTCTAAAATGATTCGTTTGCCCCCCCATAACATTCCTTTTTGACCTTTGTTATTTTAGAAATAAGAAGAAGTTTGTTCGCCGAACATGACTTTTCTGTCATTGAGGTAAGCAGCTCAAAGAAGATATGGAAGAAATTACCGGAAAGGACCACATGTATCTTATATGACGAAATATCGAAAAAATCTAAAAATAACAGCGTTGTACGGTAACAACGCTTATGATCGGTAGAAATGTTGTCTTGAAATTGTTCGACTCAAGGGCGAATTCGACTCAAGGGCAAGTTACCCTATCTGTGTTTTGTAACTCATCAAGAGCTCATCACAACTCTGGTAGCAGTGGTTTAGGGTGGAAGCCTCTACATAAACCACATTGGTATACTGCTTCAAAAACTGTAAGTGATATAAATGATCCATCCTTATTAGCTCACCTGAGCACAAGGTGCTCAAGTGAGCTATTGTGATCACCTTTTGTCCGGCGTCCGTGCATCGTCCGTCGTCCGTCGTGCGTCGTCCGTCGTCCGTCAACAATTTCTTTAAATGACATCTCCTCCTAAACTACTTGGCCAATTTCAACCAAACTTGGCAGGAATGTTCCTTAGGTGACCCCCTTTCAGAATTGCTAAAAGAATTGAAATCCATGAAAAACTCTGGTTGCCATGGCAACAGAAAAGGAGAAATTTGAATGAATCTCAATACTATCTTTGAACGACATCTTCTCCAAAGCTACTGGGCCAATTTCAACCAAACTTGGCAGGATTGTTCCTTAGGTGACCCCCTTTCAGAATGCTAAAAGAATTGAAATCCATAAAAAACTCTGGTTGCCATGGCAACAGAAAAGGAGAAATTTGAATGAATCTCAATACTATCTTTGAACGACATCTCCTGCGAAACTACTTGGCCAATTTCAACCAAACTTGACAGGAATGTTCCTTAGGTGAACCCCTTTCAGATATGCTAAAACAATTGAAATCCATAAAAATATTGGTTGCCATGGCAACAGAAAAGGAGAAATTTGACTGAATCTCAATACTATCTTTGAACGACATCTCCTCCTTAACTACTGGGTCAATTTCAACCAAACTTGACAGGAATATTCCTTAGGTGAACCCCTTTCAGATATGCTAAAACAATTGAAATCCATAAAAAACTCTGGTTGCCATGGCAACAGAAAAGGAGAAATTTGACTGAATCTCAATACTATCTTTGAACAACATCTCCTCCTAAACTACCAGGCCAATTTCAACCAAACTTGGCAGGAATGTTCCTTAGATGACCCCCTTTCAGAATTGCTAAAAGAATTGAAATCCATAAAAAACTCTGGTTGCCATGGCAACCGAAAAGGAGAAATTTGAATGAATCTCAATACTATCTTTGAACGACATCTCCTCCTAAACTATCAGGCCAATTTCAAACAAACTTGGCAGGAATGTTCCTTAGATGACCCCCTTTCAGAATTGCTAAAAGAATTGAAATCCATAAAAAACTCTGGTTGCCATGGCAACAGAAAAGGAGAAATTTAAATGAATCTCAATACTATCTTTGAACAATATCTTCTCCTAAACTACTGGGCCAATTTCAACCAAACTTTGCAGGAATGTTCATTAGGTGACCCCCTTTCAGAATTGCTAAAAGAATTGAAATCCATAAAAAAACTCTGGTTGCCATGGCAACCGAAAAGGAGAAATTTGAATGAATCTCAATACTATCTTTGAACAATATCTCCTCCTAAACTACTTGACCAATTTCAACCAAACTTGGCAGGAATGTTCATTAGGTGACCCCCTTTCAGAATTGCTAAAAGAATTGAAATCCATAAAAAACTCTGGTTGCCATGGCAACTGAAAAGGAGAAATTTGAATGAATCTCAATACTATCTTTGAACAATATCTCCTCCTAAACTACTAGGCCAATTTCAACCAAACTTTGCAGGAATGTTTATTAGGTGACCCCCTTTCAGAATTGCTAAAAGAATTGAAATCCATAAAAAACTCTGGTTGCCATGGCAAGCGAAAAGGAGAAATTTGAATGAATCTCAATACGATCTTTGAACGACATCTCCTCCTAAACTACCTGGCCAATTTCAACTAAACTTGGCAAAAAATATTCCTTAGGAGGTCCTCTTTAAGAATTGCTAAAAGAATTGAAATTGACTAAAAACTCTGGTTGCCGTGGCACCCTAAAAGGAGAAATTTGACTAATTCTCAATAAATTCTTTGAACAACATCTCCTCCTAAACTACATGGCCAATTTCAACCAAACTTGGCAGAAATATTTCTGAGGAGGTTCCTTTTAAAAATTGCTAAAAGAATTGAAATCCTTTCAAAGCTGTGGTAGCCATGGCAACAGAAAAGGAGATTTTCCACCAAATCTCAATGACATAGTTGAATGATATCTCATCCTAAACTAACAGGCTAATTTCCACCAAACTAGGCAGAAATATTCCCTAGAGGGTCACATTTAAAAATTTGCTAACAGAATTGCAATATTTTTTAAAAAAAACTCTGGTTGCCATGGCAACAGAAAAAGAGAAATTACACAAAATCTGTCAGAAGCAATTTCTCAATAACCACAGAGCCAAATTTGACAAAACTAAATATTTGCATTGCTTATGATATTGCTAAGAGGCACTTTTCTTTGCTTTTCAATATGAAACCTTGTCACAGAAAAAGAGGACTTCTTGTAAAAATCTGCTTATCAGGGGCATAGCATTTACATTTATGCATGGATTTAAAAAAATGTATGGGTAAATGTGTTCTTTATCATGAGTAGATGTTCTATTTGAAATATATATTTAGGTAGGTTCAAGGTCATAGATCTAGGTCAATTTGTAAATTTCTGTTTGTTTGTCAGTCTGTATGTTTTATTTTAATTCCATCTGTCCAAAGCAATTTCTCCATAACCACATAGCCGAATTGGATGAAACTTCATATTTGAGTTACATATGATATTGCACTTAGGTAGTTTTCTTGGTTTTTAGCTCACCTGAGCACAAAGTGCTCAAGGTGAGCTATTGTGGTCACTTTTTGTCCGTCGTCCGTCTGTCCGTCCGTCTGTCCGTCCGTCTGTCTGTCTGTCCGTCCGTCCGTCCGTCCACAATTTCGTGTTTACACTCTAACATCTACAAATATAAGTCAATCTTGACCAAACTTGGTCAAAACATGTATGGCCATAAGATCTCGGATGAGTTCGATTATGGGTCAGATCGAACTAGAAAGTCAGGAGTTATCTGTCCTTGAATGCGAAAAATACCTAGTTTTGACCTTGTTTACACTCTAGAATCTACAATTATTCATCAATCAGGACAAAACTTGGACACAATGTTGGGGACCATGAGATCTGGAATGAGTTTGATTTTCAGCCTGATCTGATTAGAAAGTCCAGAGTTA
Source organism: Fragum sueziense (assembly GCA_963680895.1). Lineage (NCBI taxonomy): Eukaryota > Metazoa > Mollusca > Bivalvia > Cardiida > Cardiidae > Fragum > Fragum sueziense. Next base: position 52,981,420 of record OY804594.1, on the reverse strand, counting down.
CTTGCCCTTGAATTTGACCAAATTGTCATTTTTGGCTGTTTTCGACCTTGTTTACACTCTAGAATCTACAATTATTGATCAATCAAGCCAAAACTTGTACACAATATTGGGGATCAAAAGATCTGGGATGATTTTGATTTTCAGTCTTATCTGATCAGAAAGTCGTGAGTTATGAACCCTTGAATTTGACAAAATTGCTGTTTTTGACTGTTTTCGACCTTATTTACACTCTAGAATCTACAATTTTTGACCAATCAAGACAAATCTTGGACACAATGTTGCAGGCCATAAGATCTCAAATGAGCTTGATTTTCAGTCTGATCTGACCAGTAAGATGAGAGTTATGTGCCCTTTAATTTGATAAAATTGTCGTTTTTAGCTGTTTTTGACATTGTTTACACTCTAGAATCTACAATTATTTATCAATTAAGACAAAACTTAAAAACAATGTTTGAGACCATAAGATCTTGTATGAGTTTGATTTTCAGTCTGATCTGATCAAAAAGTCGAGAGTTATGTGCCCTTGAATTTGACAAATTTGCTGTTTTCGACCTTGTTTACACTCTAAAATCTACAATTATTGACCAATCAAGACTAATCTTGGACACAATGTTGGAAACCATAAGATCTCAAATGAGTTTGATTTTCAGTCTGATCTGACCAGAAAGATGAGAGTTATGTGCCCTTGAATTTGATAAAATTGCTGTTTTCGGCAGTTTTTGACATTGTTAAAACTCTAGAATCTACAATTATTTATCAATGAAGACAAAACTTAAAAACAATGTTTGAGACCATAAGATCTTTGATGAGTTTGATTTTCAGTCTGATCTGATCAAAAAGTTGAGAGTTATGTGCCCTTGAATTTGACAAAATTGCTGTTTTCGACTGTTTTCGACCTTGTTTACACTCCAGAATATACAATTATTGACAAATCAAGACAAGTCTTGGACACAATGTTGTGTATCATAAGATCTCAGATGAGTTTGATTTTCAGCCTGATCTGACTAGAAAGTCGAGAGTTATGTGCTCTTGAATTTGATTAAACTGCTGTTTTCGGCTGTTTTCGACCTTGTTTATACTCTAGAATCTACAATTATTGATCAATCAGCACAAAACTTGGACACAATGTTGGGGATCATAAGATCTGGAATGATTATGTTTTTCATTCTGATCTGATAAAAAAGTCGAGAGTTATGTGCCCTTGAATTTGACAAAATTGCTGTTTTCGGCTGTTTTTGACCTTGTTTATACAGAGCTCCAGATAATTTTTTGAGACAAGGAGTATTTACCCCTCAGAATTTTTTCCAATGCGTATTTCCAGATATTTTTCAGAGGCAATGAGTATTTACCCCCTCGTCCGGGAAAGGATTAAAATTAATAGGAGCACCCCACCGGAACGACCTACTTTCATTTTAGAGGACATCTAAGCGCGCTATGTTTCCGACCATCAAGACCTTTTAGTGTGTTTTTTTTTCTGAACGAGATTACCATCGTGGGCTATCTTTGTCTGTACTGTAGGGCATCTTCAGAAATAATATCGGCCAAAATCGCCTTTACGATGTGCTCAGAAGTGGATTTACTCGCTTCCCGATTTATAAAGAAAACAAACTTCTTCGAGTTGCAATTTCCGATTTACGAAGTGATGCAATGGCCTGATATTTATCATCCAATCAAAATCGAGTAAACGATTTGCTCCGTATCAAAAAAAATATAACGGAAATCAACGATTGACTGAATTCGAACAAAATACACCACTCGGCAGCATTCGGTAGATCTAGGGAATAGCCGATTGTCATCTGAATTCGCTCGGCTGGTGACGTAATCGATATTCCTCAATAATTCCCGGTTTTGATTGGCTGAGTCGTATTAGACGCTTTGATAAGCTATTTTTACAGACCAAAACGTTATTTTTAATCTTTGGAATTTCCTATTCTATGTGTTTCTTCCGGCGGTCTTCGATCTTGATACGCTAACTGACGATTATCAAATGCGTATTCCTTATTTTGAATGCGTATCTGTACGCATTTTTAGCTCGACTTTTCCAAGAAAATGAGAGCTTATACTGTCACCCGGGCGTCGGCGTTGGCGTTGGCGTTGCAACAAAGGTTAAAGTTTTTTCAAACATCAATTACTTCCATACTATCAAAGGGATTCAACCCAAACTTGGAATACTTATTCACCATCACACCCTCTACCTTACTATCAGGGCCCATGACCCTGGGACCACTCTATTTGGAGTTATGTCCCCTTTATACTAAGCACTTAGAAAGTCGAGCGCGCTGTCTTCGGACAGCTCTTGTCATGAAAGTAAATGCGTATTTAGACCAAATCATTGCGTATATTACGCAAATACGCATCCTATCTGGAGCTCTGTTATACTCCAGAATCTACAATTATTTATCAAACAAGACAAATTTTGGACACAATGTTTGGCACCATTAGATTGTGGATGAGTTTGATTTTCACAACGTTATTGACCAGAAGTTCGTTTTCAGTCTTAAAGTCATAAATATTTATTGAAGTGAATAAAAGTGTTGCTCATATCATTTTGGTTCAGGTGAGCGATATAGGACCATCATGGTCCTCTTGTCTATGGTTTGAAATCGCATGGCGGCGTTCATATGATCTTTGACCCTTTATTGCATTACCTGTAAGAAATCTGATCTGTTATAAAACCCAATCTCAGGTGAGCGACCTAGGGCCAACGGCCCTCTTGTTTCTCTTGAGCGCAACTCCTCTTAAATGGCTGGACGGATTGCGATGAAAAATTACATGAACTATCAGCATGACATGCGCATTAAGCAATTTCTTTGCCTATCGAATTCATATAAGGGAGGTTATTTGACTTTGATTTTACAGTCTTCTTGTGAGCGTAACTTCATCCAAACAGCTGTACGGATTTCAATAGAAATTTCAATGAATGATAAGCATGACATGGTGATTTTCACAAAAGAAATTCTTCATTCTCCCACGTTATCAAAGGGGAGTAAATCAACTAATTTGTTGTTTAAAGAAGGCACTATAATTATGGTTTATTAGTCTGCTCACAGACAGTTCTAGTTTATATTGCCCCTTTGTTATTTGATTACAATTTGTAACAGTCACTCTGCAAATTGACCTGATAGTTATCAGTCGGAAAAAAACATACAGTAATATAGGAAAACAGATCAAAAAATTACCTTAGAGTGAAAAGTTCCGACCTTGCTCAGTCTACGTAGCCGATAAAGATTGGCTAGTTTTGATACTTTTCACTTTCCAGAAGGTCCCTTAGGTGTGACAGGTCACAAATTATTCATGTTTCTTTCTGTTATTCCAGTCCAGGCAGAATTGTGAAAATGCCAGACATCTATTTAGATGTAAGTATTAGAAAAAGTTTTTTGAAGAAAATATACAGTGGGGTCCATAACGAAATGGAGGCTCTTTCCATGAAAAACACTCAAAATTCAAGTGTTCTGTTGCTCATTCATCTAAAAATGCACCCTTTAATAAGAAAACGCCTACAAAATGATTCAATAAATGGGTCTTTGGCACAACATGGTAGGTAAAGATGAGAATCAATCAACATTTAAAGCATGTCAACTTCATGATGTAATTATATGAATGAATTTTGTGCTAAAAATAGACTTGTGTTACTAGTTTACCTCATAAATCATCACTTTTGTTACATGTTTTCTTAACTGAGTCTTCAATCAAGCTGTAGTTACAAGGTATTAGAATTGTACCAACAAAATACCATTTTTTGTCCGAAATTAAGTCACAGTTTACTTGATGAAATTATTCCCTATTATCTGTACTTTTCTGGTTGTATTTCAGCATTAGGTATGCCTCCTACAGTATTACAAACAGAGATGTTACCATATATATCAATGATTAATACAACATTACATGATACAGGTATGTAGATGTTTCTGAGACGCTTTATGTCAATTTTATCCATAAATCACCATATTATCACTTTTCAACAAGAAACCTTGTAACTGCAGCTTAAAACAAGCTGCAGTTGCGAGGTTTTTAGCTCCACTGGCCGAAGGCCAGCGAGCTATTGTCATGGCGTTGTGTCCTTTGTGCGTGCGTGCGTCCGTTAACTTTTTTAGCTCACCTGAGTACAAGGTGCTCAAGTGAGCTATTGTGATCACCTTTTGTCCGGCGTCCGTGGGTCGTCCGTCGTGCGTCGTCCGTCGTCTGTCAACAATTTCTTTAAATGACATCTCCTCCTAAACTATTGGGCCAATTTCAACTAAACTTGGCAGGAATGTTCCTTAGGTGACCCCCTTTCAGAATTGCTAAAAGAATTGAAATCCATAAAAAACTCTGGTTGCCATGGCACCAGAAAAGGAGAAATTTGACTGAATCTCAATACTATCTTTGAACGACATCATCTCCGAAACTACTAGGCCAATTTCAACCAAACTTGGCAGGAATGTTCCTTAGGTGACCCCCTTTCAGAATTGCTAAAAGAATTGAAATCCATAAAAAACTCTGGTTGCCATGGCACCAGAAAAGGAGAAATTTGACTGAATCTCAATACTATCTTTGAACGACATCTCCTCCTAAACTACTTGGCCAATTTCAACCAAACTTGGCAGGAATGTTCCTTAGGTGGGTCCCTTATAAAAATTGCTAAAAGAATTGAAATCCATTAAAAAGTCTGGTAGCCATGGCAACAGAAAAGGAGAAATTTGACTGAATCTCAATACTATCTTTGAACAACATCTCCTCCTAAACTACTTGGCCAATTTCAACCAAACTTGGCAGGAATGTTCCTTAGATGACTCCCTTTCAGAGTTGCTAAAGGAATTGAAATCCATAAAAAACTCTGGTTGCCATGGCAACAGAAAAGGAGAAATTTGACTGCATCTCAATACTATCTTTGAATGACATCTTCTCCTAAACTACCAGGCCAATTTCAACCAAACTTGGCAAAAATATTCCTTAGGAGGTCCTCTTTCAGAATTGCTAAAAGAATTGAAATTGACTAAAAACTCTGGTTGCCATGGCACCAGAAAAGGAGAAATTTGACTAATTCTCAATTATTTCTTTGAACAACAACTCCTCCTAAACTATTTGGCCAATTTCAACCAAACTTGGCAGAAATATTTCTTAGGAGGTTCCTTTAAAAAATTGCTAAAATAATTAAAACCCTATAAAAGCTGTGGTAGCCATGGCAACAGAAAAGGAGATTTTCCACCAAATCTCAATGACATCATTGAATGATATCTCCTCCTAAACTAACAGGCTAATTTCCACCGAACTAGGCAGAAATATTCTTTAGGAGGTCACATTTAGAAAATTGCTGGCAGAATTGCAATTTATATAAAAAAAAAAACATCCCAACTCTGGTTGCCATGGCAACAGAAAAAGAGAAATTACACGAAATCTGTCAGAAGCAATTTCTCAATAACTGCAGAGCCAAATTTGACAAAACTTAATATTTGCATTACTTATGATATTGCTAAGAGGTACTTTTCTTTGATTTTCAAAACTTTGTCACAGAAAAAGGTGACTTCTTGTAAAAATCTACTTATCAGGGGCGTAGCATCTACATTTATGCATGGATTTAAAAAAATGTATGGGTAAATGTGTTCTTTATCATGAGTAGATGTTCTATTTGAAATATATATTTAGGTAGGTTCAAGGTCATAAATCTAGGTAAATTTCTGTTTGTTTGTCAGTCTGTATGTTTTATTTTAATTCCATCTGTCCAAAGCAATTTCTCCATAACCACATAGCCGAATTGGATGAAACTTCATATTTTAGTTACATATGATATTGCATTCAGGTAGTTTTCTGGGTTTTCTATGGTTTGAAATCGCATAGGGGTGTTCATATGATCTTTGACCCTTTATTGCATTACCTGTAAGAAATCTGATCTGTTATAAAACCCCATCTCAGGTGAGCGACCTAGGGCCAACGGCCCTCTTGTCTTTAAAAATCTTCTCCTCTCAAACCATTTGGCCAATTTCGACCAAACATGGCAGGAGTGTTCCTTGGGTGACCCTTTGCTTAAATTGTTCAAAGAATTTTGATTGGTTGATAATTGTGGGCGTGGCAGAGCGGGGCTTAACAGGCTTAGAGAAATCACAAAATAATTCTTAAAAATCAACCATTTGGTCAATTTTGACCAAACGTGGCAGAACTGTACCTTTGGTGAATCTTCTCTTAAATTGTCTGTGCAATTTTGATTGGTCAATAAATGTGGGCGTGGCAGGGCGGGGCTTATCAGACTTACAGAAATCACAAAATAATTCTTTAAAATTCAACCATTCTGCCAATTTTGACCAAACTTGGCAGAAATTACCTTGGGTGACCCTTTACTTGATTTGTCTGTGAAATTTTTAATTGGTCCATAAATGTGGGCGTGGTGGGGTAGGGCTTATCAGACTTAGAGTAATCACAAAATAATTCTTTAAAAATCAAACATTTTGCCAATTTTGGACCAAACTTGGCAGTAATGTTCCTTTGGTTGCCCTTTATTCAGATTGTTTGTGAAATTTTGATTGACCCATTAATGTTGGCGGGGCAGGCGGAGCTTATCAGAATGGGAGAAATCACGAAATTATTCTTTAAAAACAACCATTCAGTCAATTTATTACAAACTTTGCAGAAATTAAACCAATAGGCCAATTCAGTCCAAACTTTGCAGAAAAGTTCCTTGGGCAACCCTCTTCAAGATTTGGCAGTGTAAGGCTGCATTTACAAGAAATCATGAGATAATTCTGTTACTATAGCCAGTGGAGCAATTCAGGCCCTCTTCTGCGACTTGTTGTTGAAAAGCACCAATTTACTTGACAGATTGAATGATTATAAAGTCACCAGCCCATGATTCATCTCTCAATTTGTCTGTCTGTACAAAAAATGTTGTGCTTTCAATTCTGCAAGTTTCACCTGAATTTATTTCAAACTTGACATGTGCAGATTTGTATGATCGTCATGTTAATATGCATCTTACCATTTGTATTTTTGGCAACTTCATTTCCAAACGAATCTTCTGCTTTTAGCTTAACCCTTTCCCAAACAGCGAAATTTTAGGGAAATCCACTTCAAAAATTGCTACAAATCACAAAGTGGATGTTACTAAAGGTAGGATTTGTGTAAAATCTGGCACAGAAAATATTGAGACAAAAGGAGAAACTGCTGGTTATCAGCAGTTTCTTCTTTTGTCTCAATGTTTTCCCAAGCCATATCTATTAGGGACGTCAAAACCAGGTCTTGTTTGGGAAAGGGTTAATGCACAGCTTTGCAAATGTTTGTATGTCAATCTGCAGCCAAATTTTTTGTTCATAGAAATGTATTTATTTACTGACATAGTAAATAAAAAAAAGGAAGATGATGTCATGACAATGTAAATTTATCAAGATTTACAATGAATTTTGCTCTTTCTATTTTCCAGGTCAAATCTCATTTCTACATGAAATATGCAGGTTTTCTACTAAACGACCAGAAAGGTAATGATTTTTTTTATATTCATAATAGAAATAAAAAGTTATTCTTTGCTTTATCCCAAATAATACCTGGTTTTAGATCCCTTATAGAAACAGCTTTGGAAAGCATTGAGGCAAAAGAAGAAAATGCTGATAACCAGCATTTTCCCCTTCTGGCTCAATAATGTACACTAATCATGTCTTTATAAAGATCCATTTTGTCATCTGTAGTAGTTCTCATTTTTAAAGTCTGAAAGGATTTTGTTGGGAAAATTGTCAATGAAATGCCATGCCCAACCCTTTCCTAAACAATCCTTGTTTTGACATTTCAAACAACAAAGTCCTAAATGCTGCTTCCGTAGTTTTGATAGTTAACTGCATAGTGACACCTTTTCACTCCCTCACAAGACAATTAGTCCATGAGCCAGACACTTTTTTGGTACCACTCGGAGGGAGTAATTCTAATTGCACTTTCTGAACAGCTTGATATATGTAGTTAACTAATTGATATGATAGCAGTCTGAAATTGGTAGCTTATGCTGAGAAAATCGCCGTTTTCTTAACCTACCCCATTTTCACATGTCCACAAATTGGTCAATGGGTGCGATTTCTTTTGGAAGTATGTGATTTATCAAAAGGCTTGCCGTGATTATTAACTCTGCCAAAATATTCTTAAAACGCTAGTTTTGAGTGCTATTTAATCTGTTCCCAGGTATGAGGCCTCTGTAGGCTGTGAAAAAGAAGACAATTTGTCGGCCCCTACTCCGAACGAAATGCGCGATTTTTTCAAGTGAATTTTACAATTCTTTGAAGCAGAAATGCAAGTGGCTACATATTTTTACACTTAAATATATTTTCAAATGCGTATCAATCGATTCATGCCAGTTTCGTGACACAAAACACTCGGAAAAAGCTATAAAAGGCAAAAACATTTGGTCGATTCGGACCCAGAAATGTTCGTACCTAAAAACTAAAACGCATAATAAGAGTGTTTTAAGGCTTCTAACTGTTGCTAATCTATTGACAGCACCGTGTTTTTATCCAAAACAATTGGATTACCAATTAGGTGGCTATTTCATGCATATATGTGTTATATGAATATGAAATGGAGAATTTTACGTAAGGCCTACTGAAAGAATGCTGAACTCAATATCATTTTCACTTTTAAATATAATGAAGGGCCTTATATGCCCAGTTGAATGTCCAATCAATGCAAATTAGAAAATGATTATTACTGGAAATATATTCAATTGAACAATATTCGACAGTTCGTAACTAAATTGAATGACCACATGAAATAAATGAAGCTATACTTACGCAACAAAATATAGCCCAATGCCAATAATTATATGATTATATACGATATATATAATGTACATCATGTAGCAACCAAGGTAAAACCCGATAGTCCCCTATTCAATTATACAATGAATATGCGAAATAATTTGCTGCTTTTGTCATATACATTATAGTACAAAAACTATCTTCGTCGGATATATTGGTCTTCATATAAATCTAATCATAACCCAATATAATACTTGTACAATATAATGAGTCAGGATACGGAAAAAGGTCCCTTAAGGCTTTTGAGCCAAACATGGTTCCAAATCAGCCTGCATATACACACAATCTGATCAGAAACCATTGCTGTTCTCCACTAGATCATTAATGACCTGTTGCAATTGTAATATAGCAGCATGGATGTCTGCCTTTCTTCACTAAAAGCATGCGCTGATCTTGAAATGTGACTGACTCAAATGCTATAAGGGACTCTTTTCCAGATTCACGCTCAATTATGTGAGTATGAGAGAACAAAATTGTTTCTGCTTTTAAGTAAGATTATAACATTCTCATTTCCTAAGCCCAGTTTGTATAAACTATGGTGAATAGACAACGATTACTTATGCAAAGATGTACGAAGGGAACTTATTTCTATGTTAAAATAGAAATGAGATACATGTAGTACTTTTGCAATTTTATTTCGTTTTGAAAGTATATTGCAATGTCCATGAATGAATGCACCCCCTGATCTCATAAAAGACAGATTCTATACGAATTTCGACAGCGAAGTCTGTAGATGTACATTGCATACTTACAGAATAGATTTATTAAAAACAATGTAATTTCATAAGCCAGGTGATTGTATAACATGTGTGTCGTCCTTTTACCATTTCCAAGTCTCCTTGTCTGTATGGACGTAATTTTCCTAAAATTTCTGCTATATATTATCATATTGTATCGATGCGTTGATTCTGGTATTCGTGATTTTGATTCAGGCATCGGTTCCTGACATAACTGTTGTTAGTGTAATGGTTTTTGTCACTGAAAATCACCTTAGGTAATGTGCGTCCAGCTCACCAGGAGAAATGATAAACATATAGATAAAATATATGCATTTATACTTTAGATAATCATTTGACTTAGATTTAAACTTCTTCTGTCGGACTTATGCATTGAAATGTGATTCAGATGTATATGTGTATAGTTTATTTGGCATGAATCATAACAAAATGCATTATGATACATACTCAAATGGTTGAGTAAATCTTTGTTTTCATTTTGTAAGAGTCTGAAGGTTCTCTAGGATCCATATCACCACACAAATGTTAACAACAAAGTGATTGAAATATAATTGATAACTAATGGTCAAAGTGATTGAAGTTGTGGTAACAAAAGTAAAAACGGCACGACCTGTCTTTATAATCACAGTGGCGTAATTTGTAATCAAACATATCTCATTTACCCTCTCTTTTAGACAAATGCAAACGTTTCATAGAATCTGCGTTGTGAGCAACAGATTCATCAGATCTATATAAATTGAAACTCGATGTAATAATCCTCTAAATAGTTACCATAACTTGTCACTACTGGTGTGACTTTCATCTGTGTAGGAGAGAAGGCAAGTTTGTGGTTGTTTAGGGGTTTCGTTTATGATCCCATGCTAAAAAAGTCGTTTATGAGGGCATATCAAAAGATTTTGACGTTCACACCTGCTGTATTTTTCATATAATAGTCCCGTAGCCTTTACAATCCCACACACTCCTTCCACCTTGTTAACAGTTCACTGATATCCGATTTTTAGGAATCAACGTCTTGTTACCCTAACCAGTCTCCTCAGCAGCAGTCAACTAATCTTCTTAACTGTCTCAGTCTCACTGGAAGCACTTTTCCTCAATATCAGATTGTTGCAAAAGAAGGGGTAGACTCCCCATAAACTTAGGCAATCCTGTTTAGCACTTTAAGCCTCCAGGACTAGAAATATTAGCATGTGCAACCGTGTTCTTAGTATTATCCATTTTGGCCAATAAAACTGGGAGGGGTAAGTCGGTTTAAAAGTTTCGGAACAGCTCGTAGCAGCTAGCCATATTATCCTACATACAAAATATATTTAAAACATTCATTTACACTAAACATTTTACCTTTTACCTTTTACCTTTTAACTTTCCATCGAGGTCCGTCTTAGTCCGCAGACTCTTCGACCCTGCTAATTCTTCTATGTTCCTGAATGTCCGCTTCCGGTCCGTAACATTCAGGATCTATAGAATTTAATGGGAAAATTTTTCCATACTTTATTTAAATTACTTTTAAAACTATTTACATTTTTGGAATTTCCTAGCTCCTCAGGCAAATTATTCCAAGGTGTGAAAACACGTACAGAGAATGATTTTTTCACAGGTTTGTTTTGCACATTGGTTTAAATAACTTTGTCAATGTCTTTTATTATTTTAAAAGTTTGAATCATGTCGGCTCTTAACCTTCTGTATTCTTAAGATGATAACCCTAGTGCTTTTAATCTTTCTGAATAGGTTTTATCTAAAAGATAACAAGGTGTGAAATCCTTTACTACGCATTAACTTGACTAGTTACAAATGCACCAGTGTACTTTAAAGTGCCGAACAATTTCGTTGTCTACATAACTTTATAATCTCGAAATTGTCATTCTCGTGGGTAATTGGGCTTATAAATACCAACTGATGAGTTATGACATTCTTCAACGTCACAAACCTTATTTTGCTTATAATTCAGTAATGACGGTTTTATCTGATTAAAAGATTAAAACACTACACTTTGTTTGTAAGTTGATAATGTCCGTATTACGGAGAAATTAAATTTCATTCTGCCCCAACAGTTCGCTTTTCAATCACCGCTTTATATTTCTTTTCTTACATTAACACCTAAATCATTGAAAAATATTGATGATAATTAAAATAGGTACTTAATTTATCAATGAACAGAGCAAACTTTGGATAGTTTTTTTTCACATTTTTTTTAACCGAGTCTGTCCAAAGCACCAACTGACGAACTTGCTGATGATTTAGATGCATGGAAAATCTCTACCTCTGATTGACCCTATTCTTTCATATATTTATAACCTAGACCACTTTTATCGTGATCCCATTCTCTCTCATATTTGCATATTTACAATAAATGAATCACATGCTTGAATCATTTAATAAACGAACTTCAAATGTCTAACATTCATAACTATGAAGTGCTCAAAAGTCACAAAACACATTTCCCTGTTTTGCATACCAGATTCTTACTTTTTTCTTTATATCAACATGTCTGCATTTTTTTCATTTGAAATACCAATTGCTGTAAGGCTAAATGCTAGTGTGATTTCGATTGTTTGGTTATGATTATAGCCTTGCTGATGACAGTTTCAAGCTTAGGGTAGAAGATGATTAATATCAATTCGTAATTCTTGCATTATGTTGTAATTGCAATTCAACACATCTGTTCTGGTACCTAAATACTTACATTTGCATATTACTCTCTTTGTGTTATCATTGTTTACTTCGCATAAATAAATTGTGACTGTCTATTTACATTCTATAACAGTCAATTTAGTGATTCTTTCTTCCTTTCTAGCCCATTTTACTTACAGTATGCATCATTCACGAAAAAGTACAACTGAACTTTACTATGTTGATTTGACAATGGAATTGTAGTTTTTCTTTTTTTCGGAAACATAGTGTGAGCTTTTTCAACAGCTTTTGTATCAATGTAATCAATTTTATCTCTAGTCGGATAGTTTATTTAACACTGCTTTATTTTTTACTTATTTTTTACTCGTAAATATTTCTTTTGTACTGCATTATATCTTATATTCTAAAAGACTATACTGCTGTAGTGATATGTCGACGCTACAGAGTATAGTGCACTAAAGTGAACCCGGGACAACTGCATCTTCGTCCGTTGGTCTAGCGCCTTTCTTAAGAAATCATAGCCGAAGTAGGGTCAATACATATTCAGATGTCCTGGGTTAATGTTAATTCTGTTGCACAACAACGCTTTTAATACACTTAAGATGTATTTAATTCTTGCTAAGTCTCTAATTATAGATTAGTTTCATGACGGTTTGGTTGAAAATACCTCCTTTGTAACATTTGTATACGTACACATGAAAAGCAATAGCATTGTAGTTAACTACACATGTTTCTTAATATGTTGTATATACAATATTGTTGGGTACTTTTTCCTGGAATGCATGAACTTCCATTTGCAAACCAAGTGGTCGTATTAAGGCAATAATTATGTACGTAGAAAGAATTTGTACATATACATGTATTAGGAAACACTACCGATTTGCATGTCAGTGTTAACACCAGAAGTCCTCATAATTGTTTTTAAAAGCATGCCAATAGCCTACAATTTTTGTATTCATTGTGCAAATGTATCCGAACAAAAGGCAAAAGACGAAGGTGTGCACTCTAGAGGGGCTCTTTATTTGTAAAGGATGTCTTATTCGCTTGAATATCCGCATTGGATTTCAGGAAAGAAATATCATACATTATATAGCAGTACTGATAACACGTCCTTCTTCACGAATCAACTGCACATGGAAAAACGTTTTTCTTCAATACTTTATGTATGTACATTTGTCTGGATATTTATTCTAATGACTGTCCGACAGTAGAATAACATTAAAACAATGACTTTTGTGTCATCCTCTCGAACCAGAAACATAAATACAATATATGCGGCTTATAACCCTTATGTTTTTTTTTCATCTTGTTAGAAGCTAGATTCTCTGCGTACACTTTCAACCCGGCCTAGTTTTCTACATGTTTATCATTAAAGAATTGTTTGTAAGCACTACTCATTTGAATTACTCGTACTTCGAGTTAGTTTTACATTAAGAAAATGAATGAAGTGTAAATGATAAGCGTTTATGTTTTTTTGACTCCCTGGTAGTGTAATGAGTGGCAATTAAGTCGGCATTGCTATCCATGCTATTTTGTTATATGTATATCTATTTAGTATCATCTGATATCAAAATACTATTTACAGTCCATTTTCATCAGAAAGCGGACTTTATGTGTCCAAAAATACTATAGTTTTCATTTTTCCTTGTAATTCGTATCATCTATAGATAGTTCTCTGTGTACACTAAAATCATCCTCCAGATGACATTTCAGACTAACACAAAGCCTTACAATATGCTACTCTGTACTGTATCTCGGTTATGAAAAAAGACTTTTGTATTTAAATGAGTTTAAGGGTTGGAGAAATGTATGTGTTGTTTCACTAGAAAACCAATGAAAATTTTGTGTGTAAAGGGTACCCTTGAAAAGAAGCGTTTTTCGGAGCATAAGCTACCGATCTGAGATTGCTATCATGCTGAAACATGAAGTATAGATACCAGACTAATCAAAAAGTGCAAAAAGAATTACTCCCTCCGAGTGGTACCAATCGGCCAAAATTCGGGTCCTGGCTCATTAGACCCTGGGCTAGAAACATGTTTGCTCCCCCCCCAGAGGGAATTTTGTAGACATGTTTTTTCTTAAAGTATATTATCTTACAAACATTTTGAGCGTTGTTTGCACTCTGGCCGTTGGGGCTTTTGGCTGTAACCCTTATCTAAAACCCTTAACCCTATCATTTTTTTCATAAAAAAATACATTACTTATTTGGTCATATTTTCATCAAATATTGACCTACATATGTCAAAGTGGTATCAAATGAAAGCCTATGACTTGCTCTTCATTTTGAAGTTATTTTATGCAAATTAGCTCATTTGCATATGCATGAATATTAATGATTTTCCTTAAAATTTGCATTTTTGGGCGAAAATTTGATAAATAACTTCTAAAACAAGGCATTTCTGTCCAGGGGGAATTTTGTAAACATGGATTATCTTAAAGTATATTTTATTAGAAAAATTTTGAGACTTGTTTGCACTCTGGCGGTTGGGGCTTTTCGCCGTAACCCTTATCCAAACCCTTAACCCTTCCAAATTGTTCATTTAAATTTTGAAAATGACTTTGGTCATATCTTGATTGAATATTGACACACAGATGTCAGAATGGTATCAAATGAAAGCTTATGACTTGCTCTTTCATTTTCAGTTATGTTATGCAAATTAGCTCATTTGCATATTCATGAATATTAATGATTTTTCCTAAAATTGCGATTTTCGACAAAAATGTGGTAAATACTTTCCAAAATGAGGCGTTTTTGTGCAGGGGAATTATGTAAACATAGCAAATCTTAAAGAAAATTATACAAGAGACATTTTGAGCGATGTTTGCACTTTGACCGTTGGGGCTTTTGGCCAAAACCCTTATCTAAACCCTTAACCCTATAAATCATTCAATCATTTAAAAACGTTTTTGGTCATATCTTGGTTGAATATTGACTTATAGATGTTATAATGGTATCAAATGAAAGGTTTTGACTCGCTCAATAATTTGCTATAAATTTTATGCAAATTAGCTCATTTGCATATTCATGAATATTAATGATTTTACTTAAAATTGTGACCTTTTTGCTAATATTTGGTAAATAGTTTCAAAAACATTGTGTTTCTGTTCTGGGGGAATCATGTAAACATGGTTTATCTTAAAGAACATTTTATTAGAAACATTTTGAGAGATATTTGCACTCCGGCGCTTGGGGCCTTTGGTCATAATCCTTATCCAAACCCTTAACCCTATAAAATTGTTCACTCAAATTTTCAAAACATGCTTGGTCATTTCTTGATTGAATATTGACCTACTGATGTAAGAATGGTATCAAATGAAAGCCAATGACTTATTCTTTAATATGCAGATATTTTATGCAAATTAGCTCATTTGCATAAGCATGCATATTAATGACTTGTCTAAAATTTTGATAGTTTTGCAAGGTTTTTTATTTTAAATACGTACCAAAAGGTCCGATTGTTTCTTTCTTGTGAGTTTTCAACCATTTAATATCCATGTTCACTCTTTTAACAATATATAAGCCTTGTTTGAAATCCATTTGATGTTTTGTTTGGAAGTAACAGTAATTTGAAAGTGTGCAGCCCATTATATTTTGTTCCTATAAATCTTATTTTCAATGTATCTATTTAGTTTCCATTTGATCTTTTTAATCTTTATTGTTTTAAGTGCAAATAAGTTAAATTAATTTCTTTTATTGTATTGGTGTTCTTGCTGATATCTAGTTTAGTTGACAGAATGTTATCCTTTGTAAAACTGCTACATGAATCCAAAATTGACGCAAAATAGGGCTTTAAACATAAACATTTTATCATATGCCATAGAATGATACAAAATGGGGGACTTTATTCTAATACACATGTAAAATTAATCATTCCAATTATTTTTTTTAAGTTTTATGGAAGAACAGAGATCCTGGAATGTAGACAAATTGCATACATATAGCAAAATAACATTGTTAAGCAATTATCAAGGCCTTACTTTTGCCATTCACATGGAGAAAACAGCATGGTTTTTCTCCATCTGGAGAGCACTTCCTTATGTTTTCCTCATAGACAAGTCAATTTGTTGGCCTTAAGTGTATTTGATATGTGGCTGACAGATCAGGGATACTGGTGTTACCATTCCTTTATGCTCTATTAAGGCATTTTCAATTCAGATAAATTAAGCTTGGGGTGCCATATGTAAAGCCTATGTATCAGATACATAAAATCAAGAGATGTACGCGATGTATGTAGCTAGAGTACAGACAATTACTGGTTGTGATCAAAAGATTATTGCATTTATTACGATGCATTTATTTATCTGTATCAGATCAGAACAGATGTGAACTGATCCATACTACCGACAGCCCATGCTGAATGTATTTTCATATTCTTCCTTATCTACACATATTTCTTATATGTGCTTTCTGCATAGTACCACCTCACAATAAATTGAAAATAGTTCCCTTGCGATACACAATCTCTTTCAATATGGCATATGTTTTCCAGGATGGCATTCGATGGCCATAGATATCTTCAGATCAATATTTTCCTGATATTTAAATGCTACAACTATGCTACCAGGTTTAAATCAGCATGTGAAATTCCATATTAAGACACTTACTTATTGCACTGTTCTAGAACAATTTGACCAAAAATGATTCACATCGCACTTGGTGGCAATCTTGGAATTACTCAAACTGTGGGAGTTGGGCAAGTTTATCATGATGGAAACCGACATAGATCAATTACTAAACATAACAGGGTTACTATGTAAATAACATAACAGGATTACTATATAACATATAGCACTGTCAAATGGAATACATTTTATGGATTTTCCACAATAAATGTGTTTTTGTCCCAAACAATTAAGAATCAATAGTATTTATGAGTATGTAAATGAACAAATCGACATGAACTAATTATGATATATACAAGTAATTCACTAGCTTTCATTTGATACCATTTTGACGTTTGTAGATCAATATTTAATCAAGATATGACCAAAAACGTTTTGAAAATTTGAATAAACAATTTGATAGGGTTGAGGGTTTAGATAAGGGGTTTGGGTAAAAGACCCAAATGCCACAGTGTGAACATTGCTTAAAGTGTTATTCATGTAATGTTCTTTAAGATAAATTATGTTTGCATAATGCCTTTGAACAGAAACACCTTGATTTTGATAGTATTTAACACATTTTCGCTGAAAATTCACAAATTTATGGAAATTCATTAATATATATGTCAATGCAACTGAACTAATATGCATGAATAATAATAGCACATGGAAGAGCCAGCCATAAGCTTTAAGTTGATACCATTCTGATACCAGTAGGTCAATGCATAATCAAGATATGACCAAAAACGTTTTGAAAATTTGAATGAACAATTTGATGAGGTTAAGGGTTTAGATAAGTGTCACCGCCAAAAGCCCCCATCGCCAGAGTGCAAACATTGCTCAAAATGTTTCTTATAAACTGTTCTTTAATTTAAACCATGTTTACATGATTCCCCCTGAGAAGAAACACAATGTTTTTGAAAGTGTTTACCAAATATTCGGAAAAAAGGTCACAGTTTTAAGTAATATCATTAATATTCATAAATATGCAAATGAGCTAATTTGCATAAAATTTATAGCACATTATTAAGCAAGTCATAAGCTTCCATTTGATACCATTTTAACATCTGTAGGTCAATATTCATCCAAGATATGACCAAAAACATTTTGAAATGAATGAACAATTTTATAGGGTTAAGGGTTTAGATAAGGGATTTGGCCAAAAGCCATATGGTTAAAGTGCAAACATCGCTCAAAATGTTTCTTATATAATTTTCTTGAAGATTTACTATGTTTACATAATTCCCCTGCACAAAAATGCTCTGTTTTGGAAAGTATTTACCACATTTTTGTCGAAAATCGCAATTTTAGGGAAAATCATTAATATTCATGAATATGCAAATGAGCTAATTTGCATAACATAACTAAAAATGAAAGAGCAAGTCATAAGCTTTCATTTGATACCATTCTGACACCTGTGTGTCAATATTCAATCAAGATATGACCAAGTTCATTTTCAAAATTTAAACGAACAATTTGGCGGGGTTAAGGGTTTGGATAAGGGTTACGGCAAAAAGCCCCAACCGCCAGAGTGCAAAGGCTCAAAATGTTTCTAATAAAATGTACTTTAAGATAAACCGTGATTACAAAATTCCCCCTGGACAGAAACACCTTCATTTGGAAAGTATTAACCAAATTTTCATCAAAAATTAGCAATTTTAAGGAAAATCATTAATATTCATGAATATGCAAATGAGCTAATTTGCATAAAATAACTACAAATTGAAGAGCAAGTCATAAGCTTTCATTTGATACCATTTTGACATATGTAGATTAAAATTCAATCAAGATATGACCAAATAATTGTCTGTATATTTTAATGAAAAATTTGAAAGGGTTAAGGGTTTTAGATAAGGGTTACAGCCAAAAGCCCCAACGGCCAAAGTGCAAACAACGCTCATCTTGTAGCATATGTTATAAGCTTTCAGAAAATCATACCCTTCAAAATTCCCTCTGGGGGGGGAGCAGGGGTTATTGGTGGCTCAAGGTCTACATGGACTAAATGCCAGAGTAAATATTGTGAAAAAATGAAGAAATTGCTTGTGTCAAGCAATTAGAAATTGCTTGTGTCAAGCAATTTCTTCATTTACTACAATGTTTTCTAGCCAAAAAATGGAAATACTTTTTAACTTTCATCAACTTGAAATTGTCATCTGCGACACCTTTGAAATTGGAACAGTGCAAAACTTTGCCATCTGGTAATGGGTTAAAAGTTGTTGAACAAGAGTGACTTTGAGTACAATATAGTACAACAATTTGTTTCTCAACATCCATAATTTGTTGTTTAGTTTCAAGACTTATTTTAACCCTTTCCCAAACAAGACCTGGTTTTGACGTCCCTAATAGAAGAGGCTTTGGAAAACATTGAAACAAAAGAAGAAACTGCTGATAACCAGCAGTTTCTCCTTTGTCTCAATATTTTCTGTGCCATTTTGTAGACAAATCCTATCTGCAATAACGTCTATTTTGTCCTTTGTGGCAGTTTTTGAAGTGGATCACTCTAAAATTTTGCCGTTTGGGAAAGGGTTAATGCATCTTAACCCTTTCCCAAACAAGACCTGGTTTTGACGTCTCTAATAGAGAAGGCTTGGGAAAACATTGAGACAAAAGAAGAAACTGCTGATAACCAGCAGTTTCTCCTTTTGTCTCAATATTTTCTATGCCAAATTTTACACAAATTATATCTTAAATAACTTCCATTTTGTCATTTGTGGCAGTTTTTGAAGTGGATCAAACTAAAATTTTGTTGTGTGGGAAAGGGTTAAAATAGTTTTGCACAATAATCTGTCCATCTGTTTGCAATTTCTTGTGTGCTCAACTCCTCCCACAGTTTCAATCAGAATTTGATCAAACTTGCCACAATGAATATCCTTGGTGTCTTTGTGTTCATGTCACTTTGGAAATTCAGAAAACTTCTGTTGTGCTTCAATCTATCTTCCCTAGAATTGCACAAATGCTCAGTTCAATGACAAGCATATGGGACATTGTGTGAAGGCAATCTCATTTGGGAAAGGCTTTGGACTGGTACAAATTCAAAGGAGTTGCAAATGGCAAACCAAGGTTTAAAGAAAATCTATTAGTCTGTTTCAAAAAAGAATGTAAAATTTTGAGAGAAAGGGGGATGCATATTTTTAAGTTTTCCAAAATAAGACATTTACATTTAGATAGAAAATTGATGAATAAGAACCTTGGGTAGGGCTGGAATAGAATTACCCCACCCACTTTCAATATGCAATATACACCAAACCAAAGGTCCATTCCATTCAGACTTTTCGGCAAAAGATTTCCCCTCTATGTATCTATTTGTACTAAAAATATTATTTCAAAATTTAGGTCCCAGGAAAATGGCCTTATGGAAACACCCCCTTTTCAAAAAAATCCAATTGACAATTTATGAGAAATGGCACCTGATTCGACAAAAACACTTGTCCGAACAAATGGGGTGGTGGGGGTATTTTTATCACCTTTAGTGATAGATTTCTAGATTATGTCTGGTTATTTGAGTTTCCTTGTGCTGGATTTGATGAAGATGTCTCCTTTTTTGTACTCAGTATTTTCTTCAGTCTTAACCATTGCCAAATGGCAAACTTCAGACCTGTCCAAATTTTGATGTTGCAGACAACAAAATTGATTCAAATGTCAGAATTTAATTTTCTTAGACTGGGTGGAAATTATTGAAGGAAGAGGAGAAAAATGCTGATAATCGGCATTTTATTCTTTCCTCAATATTGTCCGAAGCTTACAAACCTGCTTTAGTTTAAAGGTATCACATTTGGAAAAGGGATTAGACAAGATAAGTGATAATCTTAGGAGATATTGCAATGTGTCCCAATTTTAATTTTGTTAAGCTGCACATAGAAACTTAGTAATTTTGCATAGTAATAGTTCAAATTAGTTATAGCGGATATCAGTAATTATAATGCACCATGTTTCGGTTGTCTGGGATAAACGTCATATCATTAATCCTTTCCCAAATAAGACCTGGATTTGATGTCTCTTACTGAAAGGGCTTGGGAAATCATTACAGCAAAAGAAGAAAATGCTGATAATCAGCATTTTCTTCTTTTGTCTCAATATTTTTCCTAACTTAATTTTGCACAATTCATATCTATTTCAACATCTATTTTGTCATCTGCAGCAGCTTTTAAAATAAACTGGTCTAAAATTTCTCTGTTTGGGAAAGTTTTTGACTTCCAAGATGACAATATTTTAGAGGCCTAGTCAAATTTCAAAGGTGCTACAAATGACCAAATCTGTTTCATTGAAAACGTGAAGGAGAAAATGCTTGTTTTGGCCACTAAATTTTAGCTCCACTAGCGGAAGGCCTAAGAGCTATTGCCATGGTGTTTTGTCCGTCGTGTGTGTGTGTGTGTGTTTGTCTGTGTGTTGACTTTTTCTTTAAAAATCTTCTCCTCTCTAACCAGTGGGCTAATTTTGACCAAAACTTGGCAAAAATGTTCCTTTGGTTGCTCTTTACTTAATTATTGATTGGTCTATAAATGTTAGCACGGCAGGGTGAGGCTTATCAGACTTGGAGAAATCACAAAATATTTTTTTCTAAAAATCAACCATTAGGCCAATTTAGACCAAACTTGGCAGGACTTTTCCTTGGCTAACCCTTTACTTCAAGTGCACATGAAATTTTGATTGGTCCATAAATGTGGATGTGGCAGGGGGCGTGGCTTATCAGACTTGGAGAAATCACAAAATACATGTAATTCTTTAAAAATCAACTGTGTGGCCAATTTAAACCAAACAGAAATCTTCCCTGGGTAGCCCTTTACTTAAATTGTTTAAGAAATTTTAATTGGTGGATAAAATTATTATTTTAGGTGTGGCAGGGCTGGGCTTATCAGATTTCCCATCTATATTTGCATCATCCCCATTGATTGAAATAAAGCCAGTGGAGTGAAACGGGTCCTCTGGGACCTCTTGGTCTTTTTCCCTTTATGTTTTCCATTAAAGGCTTTGTATTTTCCCTCTTTTGCCTTGATGATTTCCCTAGTATACCAAGTATTGTTTTTGAAAGGGTAAATAGAATAGAAAAAAGATATGTTAATAAATCTTGCACATTACACAATTGTGCAATATAAGATTATATGAGACAGGCAATATTTGCTTAGTTTTACTTTTTGGATTTTAATTACAAAAAGGGATTGCTTTGATCAAACTAAGGGATTTATGATCATGCATAAAATTTTATCATCCTAATCCAAATATGATCTGTCTTAACCTATTCCCATACTCTTTTTGACACCCCTCAAGAAAAATGCTTTGGAAAACATTGTGGAAAATGAGGAAATTACTTATGACAATCAATTGCCTCATTTCCCACACTGTTTTCTACTCAAAAAGACTAAAAGATTTTAGATTTCTTTCACTTGAAATTGTCTTCTGCAAAATCTTTCAATTTGGAAAAGTCTTAAAGTTTTATATAATACTGTATAGACAAAAATCAGCTAGGACATATGTGCAGACTGATCTTTGCCTATCTTGTTTAACCCTTTCCCAAACAAGACCTGTTTTTGACTTCCCTGATAGATAAGGCTTAGGAAAACATTGAGGCAAAAGAAGAAAGTGCTGATAATCAGCACTTTCTTCTTTTGCCTCAATTTTTTCTATGCTGTAATATTTACAAATTCTATGTTTAGTGACCCCTATTTTGTCGTGTGCAGCAGCTTTCAAATTGGACTAGCATCAAACTTTTTCATTTGGTAAAGGGTTAAGAGCTCCAAACCTCAAATTTCCAGCATTGGACAGGAATGTATGATTTTAACTCATTCCCACATATTCACACTATTTGATGCCCTACAAGATTCAGGCTTTGTAAAACATCATGGAAAATGAAGAAATTGCTGAATAGAAGCAATTTTGTGACCCCAAAGCCTTTGTCTTTTCCACATTTGAAAGATTCTTCAAACAGTTTCCAACACTTAACCCTTTCCCAAACGACAAAACTTTAGGATGGTCTAATTTGTAAGCTGCTGCTGATAACAAAGTGGATGTTAATTAAGGTAAAGTTTGTAAATACCGTAATTATTCTAATAAAGGTCCATATTCTAATAAACGCCCATCCCCAAAATCTCAGCTGAAAACATGCATATTTCAAGCACAATTTAAGAAGCAAAGGGTGATTCTAATAAACGCCCATCCCCGATTCCGGATTAAAACAATGTAAGTCATAAACAAAGATCACTTCTTAAAGCAATGAAAGAGAGGATTTCCTGTCTCACAATCTGTTCACTATGAAGGAATTGCATCCAAAAATTGCATTTTACAGTCCTTGTAACAAAACTTTGCAAATTTTTACTTGATTTACTTTGAGTCCATGAATTGACATTTGATTAGCATGTTTTAACTAACAAAATTAGAATACCTCTAATAGACACCCACCCCCAACTTTTCTATGGAGCACTTTTCAAATAAACGCTCAGGCGTTTATTAGAATAATTACAGTAAATCATGGACACAAGTGTGAGAATTACAGTATGGAGGGTTGTCAGGGACATGTGACTTGAGGGTCATTTTGGTACATTTTAACAATTTCAGTTACCAGTTATTTGCTCATTTTGTACTGGATTAACATTTTATCTTCAGTTATGAAAGACTGGATGAGAAGGATGTTGATCTGGATGAGGGTGGGGAGACACAGATTTCAGCCAATCAGAGCGCAGAACAGCCTGATGACATCATCACCAACAGCCAATCAAATGTGAAAGCCTCACAGGAAGTGGAGGAGGAATATGAAATTGAAGACTTTGATTATTGATTTAACCCTGTCCGCAACAAGACCTGGTTTTGACGTGCCTAATAGAAAAATCTTGGGGTCACATTGAGACAAAAGAAGAAACTGCTGATAATCAGCAGTTTCTCCTTTTGTCTCAATAATTTCCTGGCTATATTTCACACAAACCATGTATTTATTATTGTACATTCTGTCATCTGCAACAGCTTTCAAATTGGATCACTCTAAAATTTTTTTATTTGGGAAAAGGTTAAGCCATTTCCAGAAGGCAAAATTTTGGACTGTTACAATTTAAAAGGTGTTGCAGACAACAATTTCAAGTCATTGTGAAGCAAACATTGTGAGAAATGAGGAAGTTGCTTGTCACAAGCAATTTCTTCACATCCCATATTGTTTTCATAGCCATTATCTTTTGGGTGTGCAACAAAAAGAGTCAATGTGGATTAATGTGTTAAGCCTTACCCAAACAAGACTTTCCATGATATGATGAAATTCGCCACAAGTGAAATCAGGTGTGATAGAATCAGATAAATAAATCTCTGGTTTTGTCCAAATGTGACAGAAATTATCAGTAAACTTTGGTAGAAATAGAGAAATATTTGTGACTATGCATTTAGAGTGCTTTCTTGATAATAGAGTAGAAACCCATTGTTGTTATATTCTGTACTCATGAATTATTTTATGCTCCCGCCTCAAAAGATCGAGGGCATATCGTTTTACCGTTAGCTGTCATGAAAAACTTAACATTTGCCTTTTCAGGGGCATTAGTGTTCACAATATGAAAACTAAATCGGAAATTTTTTGGGGTATTTCCATTTGTATAATAGATTTGTTAAAATAAGTTGTTTGTTGAAATAAAAATGCTGTAAAAACAAAATTTGATCTTGTTGTGCTAAATTTCCATGTATTGCTATTTGACTGACTATCCTTTGATACCAAGGTCAAGGTCATCATTCAAGGTCAAATATCAAGGTCATAATTAATATTGGAAAAAGTGCTCTTGCTGGTACATTGGTGTTTTTGTTCCTTTTGAAAAGGAATGGATGGAATTATCTAATGGACGAGCAGCCAATGGTTCGGATTTGATCCTGGGTTTGTCCTGATGGGAAAAATACCAGCAAAACATGATTTTGTGCATCAGCCTTTGGGATATGACAAGAAAATTGTTGATCAAAGCAAAAAACTGCTGATAGCCAGCATTTTCTTCTTTTGTTGTAATATTTTTTGCTATTTTGTGCACAACGTCATATCTTTTCTCTAGCAACATCCATTTAGTCCTAGCAACTTCCATTTTATTGTCTGCGGCAGCTTTCAACAGTCATAATTTTGCTGTTTGGGAATAGGTTTTAGAGATAGTTTGGTTGGCAAAAGTAAGAAAGAATAATTGCTATTAATTGATCATCTAAATTTGTTTACCTATCGACGGGTTGTTTACAAAAAATCTTATGTGAAATATAAACAATACATTATCCAGGTTAACCCATTCCCACACATTCAGGGATAATTCTGGCTCTGAAATTGCTTGAGAGAAAATGTCTCATTTAACCAAAACTTATGAGAGAAAATGAATGCTCAGTGAGAGATTTTACCAAATTCCTTACTATTTTACATTTTTTCTGTGAGATTTTTCTCCCAATAAGCTAATTTGAGTGATATTTCTGGCAGAAAAATGAGAGAATTTGCACAAATCTCGCCCCAAAATTATCCCTGCACATTGACTCTTTCTGACTCCCCAAAAGAAAAGGGCTTTGGAAAACATTGTAGAAAATGAAGAAATTGCTTGCGTCAAGCAATTTCTTCATTTCCCACAGTGTTTCTAAAATGGAAAGATTTTTAAAATTTCATCAACTTGAGATTGTCGCCTGCAGTACCTTTCAAATTGGAACAGTCCAAAATTTTGCCATCTGATAATGGGTTAATCCTTTCCCAAATGGCAAAAAGTTCTGATTTTAATGCTGCTGCAGACAACTGAAGGTATGCTGATTGGATTGTGTACAATCTTGCTTATAAAAAAATAACATTGAAGCAAAAGCGGAAAATGCCACCTACCAGATGGCAAAATTTTAGACTGGTCAAAATTGAAAGATGATTAAGACCCAATTATCAAGTTAATGAAATTTTACTTTTTTATCATTCTATGTTAAGAAAGCATTGTGAGAAATAAAGAAATTGCTTGTCTCAATTTTCCACACAGTTTTCCAAAGCCTTTTTCATGTGAGGTATCAAAAGGCGTCATTACTTGGGAGAGTTATTGTCATTTAAATCCTGTTCACAGTCATATTGTGGTTTCAATCAACTTTTGCATTATACGTAATATCCTGGTTCATTTAAATTCATGTGATAAATACTAAAAGTCTTACAGATAAGATTGCAGTTTTAAAGATTCTAACATTAAGTACATTTTAAAGAATGATTGTCATTTATCAATTCCTAAACGAGCCCTGGTTTTGACAACCTTGGCAGAAAAAAAAATTGGCAAAACTTAAAAATCTTATGCAGTATGTTTTTCGGCTAACCCATTAAATTATTTGTACGAGGGACGTTCAATTAATTTTGGAACTGGGGTTCTATAAGACATAGTTATGTCGCAATTCAATTTTAAGTTTCTTCAATCCTTCCAAGTAATTTTCTTTGACACCCACACACTTCTGAAGTTTTGAGATCCATTAGTTAAACGCCAAAAAATGGGCCTCTTTTGGAACACCCCTCAGACACTGGTGATTTGTACTGCTTATGGAACATGAAGGCCTATACCGACGACCAGAGGCTTTTTTCGTCATCATAGGAAGCACAAAAAAGCCATACGGGCTTAAGCTTGGCTATAAGGGTGGATAAAGACACTGTGCAGCATGTGTCTCTTTCAGGAAGTCTTGGACAAGAGGATCCCTGTGGACAGCTCCGTTGTCATGGATTTGGTACATGCCTCTTTAGCCGGTTCTAGACCTGCTCTTTTCGTGATATTTCTTTACTTTGGCCGACATAAATTTCTTGTATGAATGACCGGCGATAGTGGTACTATTTGAAACAGTAATTTGAACAATACACCTGTTACATTTGAAAATTACCGCGTAAAAACTTTTGCCGCTCTTTTAATTTTTATACCCCCCACAACAAAGTTATGGGGGGGTATACTGGATTCAGGTTGTCCGTCCGTCTGTCCGTCCGTCTGTCCGTCCGTCTGTCCGTCCGTCTGTCCGTCCGTCCGTCCGTGGACATAATTTTGTGTCCTCTTCTCCTCCCACAGTTTTTGACCGATTTTGCTGAAATTTTAGCAGGTTGTTTCCTATCATATGAAGTTGTGCACCTGCAATTTTCATCTTGATCCAGGCAGTAGTTTCAGAGTTATGCCACTTTGAACTTTAGCACTTTTTCAGTGACAACGAGCTAGTGGGGGGTATTTGTCCGCTTTGCGACAGTTCTAGTTTTGGCTATTACGGACCTTGCCTGATCTTTTCGCAACCATTGCTTGCTAATGCCACGCCATTGGTGCTCATAATAGTAGATTATTGTTCAATCAAATTGATAAAACTCAGAAATCCCACATTTGTTGCATTTATTGCATTATTTCAAAATATATTTTGCACGGGTGGCTCTCTGTCCTTTAGGCAGCATGTGGGGGACCCAATGGGCATAAACCTTTCTGTGTTTTAATCCTGTTGTCAAAATAGTATTGCATGCCCCCGATGAAAAACCATCTTTATCTGCTATTTCTTGCACATTGAACCATGCATCTTGTTCGGTCATGTCCAAATCTACAGCAACATTTGCTTTGGTACTAGCTCTACCAGGGTTGCCTTAGAGGGGGGCATCATTCAGGCCAGTTTTACCAATTTTCATTTTTTTTTATCTTTCTTAAAACTTACGTATAATCAACGTTCGAATGTCCACGAATCTGATATAGTTCATTATATACATGTGATGTAGATATAACAAAGCCTATGCAACCTTTAATGTAGACCTGTACATCCTACTTTAGTTCGTTTTCCATTTTGCACACAGAGAAATAGCCAGCGTATATGACTGAACAAACTTAAAAGTTCAATAACTTTTGAAAGAGTCAACGAATCTGTCTCAAATTTTGACCAAGCATAGACAGTAATTTTCCCGTCAAATAGCCGCAAGCACCACTCGTTCTTTAAAACCATGAGGTATGGTGGACCATTAGTACCACTTTTAATTGAACGCCCCTCGTATAGGTCTAGATAAATGACCTGGCAGAGCATCTCTTTCTATTAGATAGAGATGCTCTGCCAGGTCATTTATGGTGAGCTTTAACCATTATTATGATAATGACTAGTTATTTCCATATTTCAGATAATATACAAAATGTAGCATATCACTGCTTTTCAACAAAAACCTTGTAACTACAGCTTTAAACAAGCTGTAGTTACGAGGTTTTCATTGAAAAAGCGAGTAAATTATATTGGACATAATGGACATAGCTTGGCAAGATGGAATGCCGTGATAGTTACAATACTTTCATGTTTGACTTTTATCTTTTATTAGCCCTTTCCCAAATTGAAACATTCTTTATCCATTACCACATAGTGACTCTTTTTAACTCCTTAAGAGCAAAGGGCTGGTAATATCATTGTGGAAAATAAAGAAATTACTTGTGACAAGCAATTTCTTCATTTCCCACAATGTTTTTTCTATCTCAAAAGACCAAAACATTTTAAATATCATTCACTTGAAATTGTCTGTAGGATCTTTCAATTTGGACTGGTACTGGGATAAAGCTGCTACAGACAAGAGAGTACTTAGATATTGATAAAGTTAGGATTTTTGTCACATGGTATTAAGGCAAAAAAAGAGAATACTTCTTTTCATGCTCTCAGAAAAAATTTCGGGGGAGCAAATAGTCGCCACGCTGTCCGTCCGTCCGTCCACAGCCATATCTCAGCAACCCTTGGACCAAATTCAATGAAACTTCACATGTAAACTCCCTGGGATAATCCATAGAGACCCTTTTCTCCGTTATTAAATTTGAGGCTGTGTCATGGAAAAAGGGGCCTTAATGTAAAAATTAGATTTTTTTCTGATTTCTCTTAATCCAATGGGCAGAATTTAATGAAATTTTGTACTTATGTGATAAATGAAATGTTCTAGACCATATTCTATAAATAATGTGTGTACAAAAAATCTGTTATAGGAAAAGGGGGCTTAATGTATGATAGTTTTGATTTTGTGACAAACACTTATTTGGGGAGCATAATCCGTCTATGACGGCTCTTGTCTCTCAATGTTTCAAGAAATTGTGATGTCAGAACCAGATCTTGCTTGGGAAAGGTTTAAATGTCCTTGTTTTGAAATTTTATAAGTAAATTGCATTAGCATATTTAGACCTTTAAGTCAGTTTTTGGTGTGAAGAATTTACTGAAGCTTGACAATTTTAACCTTAACCTTGGCACATTGTAAATAAAGACATGAGTTTTTGATGGATGGCTATGTAAATAGTGTACAATTTACGGTACAATGTTATGGTCAGAAAATCTGTGAATAAAAATGTTTTGGAAAAGGATATATGTGGATTCACCTGATGGATTATCTTTGAATTTGGCTAATTACATTTGTTTAGCCCATTGCCAAACAACACAATTTTAGGGTGATCAACTTCATAAACTGCCACAAATGACAAAATTGATGTTGTTAAAGATAGAATTTGTGTAAAACATGGCACAGAAAATATTGAGACCAAAGGAGAAACTGCTGGTTATCAGCAGTTTCTTTTTTTGCCTCAATGTTTTCCCAATCCTATTCTATAAGGGACGTCAAAACCAGGTCTTGTTTGGAAAATGGTTAACCCATTGTCGCACATTGCCGCTTTTTGACGCACCAACAATGAAGGCTTTGGAAAACATTGTGGAGAATTAAAAAATTGCTTGTGACAAGCATTTTCTTTATTTCCCATATATGTTTTATATCCAAAAAGATGTGAAATTTCATTCATTTGAATTGTCATCTGCAACATCTTTGAATTTAGACCTAAAATTTTCCATCTGGTATACCTCACGATAATTGAACTAGCAGAGCAGCCCATGCTAAGCGAATGGAGTGCTCTGCCAGGTCAATTCTCGTCTGCTATAATGGGTTAGCCTGTTTCCAAACAAAACAGTGTTTTGACATCCTTAATAAGAAAAGTTTGAGAAAACATTCAGGCAAAAGGAAAAAATGCAGATGTCCAGAATTTCTCCTTTTACCACAATTTCTTTTGGAGTTATTGTAGGTGAATTTTATCTTTATCAACCTCCATTTAGGTACATTTTTTTTGTGATTTGGAAAAGGGTTAAATATTTTCTATATAAAAATTTATGGTTTTGAGTTCTGTTGTAGAGAAAATTTTTGCAAAAAATGTTCTGATAAAAGAAGAAAATGCTAATACCCTCCATGTCCTTTTTTTCACTGAATATTGTCAGGGCTGCAATATAAATGTTTCTGGTATTTTTGAAGATTATCCTGTGAAGGGTTAACCCTTTTCCAAACAAGACCTGGTTTTGACGTCACCAATAGAAATAGTTTGGGAAAATATTGAAACAAAAGAAGAAACTGATGATAACCAGCAGTTTCTCCTTTTGTCTTAATATTTTCTATGTCATATTTTACACAAATTCTATCTTTAAAAAAACTTCCATTTTGTCATTTGTGGCAGTTTTTGAAAGTGAATCACCCAAGAATTTTGCCGTTTGGAAAAAGGTTAAATATGATGCAGATGACATCCTCATAATTTTGTTACTCACTCAGTAATTAATCAATTCATAACACTTTCCTTTTCTATGGAATATTATGCTGTTACCAAACTGTGCGAGTTTAATCCTTTCTGTAACAGCCGGAAGTTAGACTATTATGCTTTAGGCAACAAATTAGATGCTGAAAAAGATAGAATTTGTGTACAATGTAGCACAGGAAATATTGAGAAAAAAGAAGAAAATGCTAGTTATCAGCATAGGGAGCTTGAGTGATGCAGATCAAGCTTGATCACCTTGACCTCTAAAGGGCACACTAGCTAGCCGACCGAGCTTGATCTTTACTTTATCTTCACTTGATCTGGCATGATCAAGTTGATCTGATTGGCTATGGGAATGTAGCATTAAAAATGAAAACTTGGAGTGAGTGAGTGGTGTTTCACAATCACATCTTATTAAATTAAAATTTTGCTGATGATAATTGCAACAATTGATTGAGTGGGGTTGAACACCTCATTCAATAGCTACTGCTATGGTCATAATGCGGCCACTGGCGCTCCTAATTATGGAATCCTGTCATTTCTTTTACCAGTGCTGCCATTGTATCCTAACCGAGCAACATCAGGCTGCTCACCAACATAAGTAAAGGATTATCAAACAATTTGGATAATTTCAACAAAGGGATGCTATTGTGAGATATCTTGTCAGACTTTATTCCAGTTCAACAAAGGTTATCCATGATGTGATAATCTGTTATGTACATTTTGGTAGTGAAGTTTAATCAAATCCATTTTGCTGTTTGGTAAGGAGATTAGGAATGTACCGTAATTATTCTAATAAAGGCCCAAGCGAAAAGTTGTCATATTTTGTTCCAGTTCAACAGAGGTAATCTGATGTTTTAAAATAATCTGTCTAGTGTATTGTTTCAGTACTGTGCGTGAAGGGAGGTATAGGTCACAATAAATGACCTGGCAGAGCATCTCTAGCTTTTAGCTAAAGCTGTTCTGCCAGGTTATTTATCATGCACCATAATAATGAGCTATCCTGTCTTCATTTTGTTCCAATTCAACAGAGGTATTCTGATATTTAATAATGTGTCTAATACAGTGTCACAGTACTGTGCTTGAACGGATGTACAACTCACAATGAATGACCTGGCAGAGCATCTCTAGCTTTTAGCTAGAGCTGTTCTACCAGGTTATTTATCATGTGCCATAATTATGAGCTATCCTGTCTTCATTTTGTTCCAATTCAACAGAGGTATTCTGATATTTAATATGTTTATTACAGTGTCACAGTACTGTGCTTGAACAGATGTACAACTCACCATAAATGACCTGGCAAAGCATCTCTAGGTAGCTAGTAGCTAGAGATGCTCTGCCAGGTCATTTGTCATGAGCTCTAATTATGAGCTATCTTGTCATTATTTTGTTCCAATTCAACAGAGGAATTTTCTGATGTTTGATGTAGTCTAGTACTGAATTCTGATTTATCATTGTGGGATTGTGCTTGTAGAGGTCAATATACTGGACTTACTGAAAAGAGGCTGCAAGCACTTGTGTAAACCTAGTGTAATAATTTTTGGACTTATGTTGTGAATGCTTGATTAACCCTTTCCAAACAACAAATTTTATAATTTCCGCCTTCTTTAGTAGAAAACATTGTGGGAAAAGAAGTAATTGCTTGTCACAAGGAATTTCTTCATTTTCCACAATTTTTCCTTAGTATGTTTATTGATGGGTGTCAAAAAATGTCACCGTGCAGAAATGGGTAAGATGTATGTCTAGTAACTGATATATCATTGTGGGATTTTGCTTATAGATGTCAATATACTGGACTTAGTGTGGAGAGGTTGCAAGCACTAATCTTCTGTATCTTCTATCTAGTGTAATAATTTTTGGTCTTATTTTGTGGATGCTTAATTAACCCTTCCCATTGACTAATTGTGCAATTCATTTGAGTAGAAAACATTGTGGGAAAAGAAGAAATTGCTTGTCACAAGCAATTTCTTCATTTTCCACAATTTTTCCTAAGCATGTTTCTTGATGGATTTCAAAAAGTGTGACTGTGCGGAAATGGGTTATATAATCTGTCTAGTAACTGATATAACATGGCGTGAATGTGCTTGGAGAGGTCAATACATGTATACTGGACTTACTGTAAAGGGGTTGCAAGCACTAATCTTGTGTACTTGATTTAATGACATAGATAATCTATTTCTTGGACATATTTTGTGAAAGTTGGATTTAACTTTTTTCAAACCTGATTTTTTTTACTCGGACCACTCCTATTTGAAAGGAGTTGCAGATTACCAAATAATTGATTTTGTTAGAAGGAACTGCATAATGTTTACAGTAATAGCATAGAAAATATTGATGGAAAAGGGGAATCTAAAATTATTGCTGATCAGAATTTTCTTCTTTTCTCTCAGTGTTTTCTCTAATAATTATATAATGTTTATTGCCCATAAAAACCCTAACATGTGAAATTACATTAACTTGAAATTGTCGTCTGCAATTTTGTTGAATTTGGGCAAGTCTAATTTTTTTCTGTTTGGAAAAAGTGAAGTCTGAATCAATCTCTTAGTGTTAACCCTTTCACTGCCAAATATTGACCTTTGAAGGGGTCTCTCACCGCCAAATTAATTCGAAGAAATTTCCAAGAATCAATACCCTGTACACAAAATCATGCATAACTTTTTACTCATTTGATGGATTCCTTTCAAATTTTCAGGACATACAGACAAATTAAGCACCTATATGTGACCAAAATTTAAAGGTTATTTATGAAATGACAATATTTTTTTCTTTTTTATGTTGTGGGTACTCATATATTTCGCTCCCATAAATTTGTCGAATGAAGTCGCCTATGGCAGGGAAAGGTAAAGCGACAAAAGTCGCCTATGGCAGTGAAAGAGTTAAACAATTGTAACTGTATTTCGATTGATGTGCGTTTATGGCAGTTTTGCGATAAACCTTCCAAATAGTCTTTTGTAGAGATATAGCATGAGCTACTGGATATAAGCACAAACATCCAGCAAAACGACTCGGACAGAATTCTACAAGTTTGGAGAGACCTCGTCTTCTATAGTCGGTAGTCAAAGGCTTTGGAAAACATCGTGGAAAATGAAGAATTTGCTTGTGACAAGCAATTTCTTCATTTTCCACAATGTTTTCTGACCATAAAACCCTGAAACGTAAAATTACATAACTTGAAATTGTCGTCTGCAACATCTTTGAATGTGGACAATTCTAAATTTTTGCCGTTAGGAGAGCGTGAAATCTAAAAAAATGATTGCTTAGTGTTAAACAATATTGTAACTGCATATAAATTTATAACAGTTTTGCGCCTTATACACAATTACGGCATGAGTGACTCGCTATAAAGCAAAAACATCAGACAAAATGACTCGGACAGAATTCTACAAGTTTGAGGAGACCTCGTCTTCTATAGTTGGTGAATCACCAAGAAATCCAAGAACTAGAGAGCGATGCATTTTGGCGATACTAATAATAGCTCTAATAGGAGCCTTGGTTGGAGTGAGCGTATATTTTGTGAAGGAAAACAAAGACTTAGACGATGAAAATACAAAACTCAAAGCTAGTGAACAATCACAGACTAGTGAAATTATCAGCACAGATAGTCTAGAAATCCTTCAGAAAAGGATTGATTGTATTCCAGAGGCTCAAGGCTCATATGTTGAAGCAACCAAAGAATTGTGCTTAGAAAGAAATTGTTTGTATCAGCGGACTAATCATGCGGAAATTCCTTTGTGTTATTTCTCTGATAGTGTTGGATATAAGGTTATAGGTCATAAGGAGACCCCATTAGGGTTTAGGTTGAATTTGGAAGTAACAGGGCCAGGCGGGCCATTTGGTAGTGACTGGGAGTATGTTAATTTTGATGTTGAGATGAGGGGCAATGACATCATCAGATTCAAGGTAAGTAACATTTTTATGCCCGGTATTGAAAGATATTGGTGTACTGTTGTCTGTCCGTCTGCCTTTCAGTCCAAAACTTAACATGTAAACTAACATTGGCATTTTCAGGGGCATTGGTGCTTCACAAACACATCTTGTTGTATTTCAAAATTGTAAATCCAAAATATAAAAACACAAATTCACTATGTATAATTATAGTCCATCATTTCATAGGTCTAATCATTTTACAGTTGCAAATTTAAAATCATATAATTATTGTTCAATGTCAAATGTCAGGAACCAGCCTCCTAATCATCAATTTGTCTTTCAACCCTTAGTAATCATTGAAATTAGAGCATGATAACAATTTTGTATACCAAACAGGCGCGTATCCAGGCATACTCCCATACTCCCGGGAGTACCTCGAATTTGAAAAATGTTTTTTTTTGTGTGGCCTAAAAAGGTGTTAAATACTAGTATAAAATGTTCATTTGAAGTTGTTCTTGCCGAAGTAACATATACTCCAGTAACCCTATTATTATATGCTCACAGGAATGTTGATAATTCATGGAAAAATGTTAAAAGTCTTGCTTTAAAATGCTCCCTGATGCGGTCTATGATTCTCTTATATTCCAATTTTCGTCGGGGACCCCAAATCCCCTAGAGGGGCTCTGCCCCTTCACCCCGCTGGGAGTCTGCGCCCCCAGACCCCCGCTTCTTTTTGGTAAGGGAGTACTTCAATTCTGGCTCCAGGTACGCCCCTGCCAAATCTAAACTTTGTAAAATTAAAATGGTACAGCATGACCCTAGTCATCTACAAAATAGGAAGTCCCTACCTATTTTTCATCCAATGGGGACAGTGCAAAACTATTTGAAATGCATATAATTCTATATGCACTTTCAATAGTTTTGCCTTTAACCATTGTTAAACTTAATCATAGGAAATGTTACATTTACAGTTTACAGAGTCGATGTTTGACAGATATGAGGTACCAATACATCTAGACCTTCCTGATACAAGGGCAGATAACCCAAACTTTGTATTCAAGATCACTAATAATGATACATTTCCCTTTCCAAATCATCAGAAAGTCAACTGCAACAGTGTTAAAAGTTAAATCTTTCCCCAAAATGACTTATAGAGCTTGGGAAAACATTGAGACAAAAGAAGAAACTGCTGATAATCCTCTTGTCTCAATAATTTCTGTGCTATTTTGTTCACAAATCCCTTCTTTTTTAATATGTACAGCATATTCTAATTATAACCTTCCAAAAATTTTGTCGTTTGGGAAAGGGTTGATAAGAAATGTTACATTCTTCAGTTTACAGAGTCGATGTTTGACAGATATGAAGTACCAATACATCTAGACCTTCCTGATACAAGGGCAGATAACCCAAACTTTGTCTTCAAGATTACCAACAATGAAACATTCTCTTTCCAAATCATCAGAAAGTCAACTGGAACAGTATTGTAAGTTAATTAGCAAGATCATATTCTGAAACATTACTATGAACTGCAGCAGATCCAGGATTTCTGTGAGGGGGTTCGAATCTACAAAATAGGTGGGTTCGTTTTCCTAGTATTACACAATTGTGACTGGATTTCTGCATGAAAATGAAATAATCTGGCTACAGAGGTGGTTCGTTTGAACCCCCCGAACCCCCTCTGGATCCGCTACTGATGAATCTATGGAAGTTTTCTTTTCTTACAATGCTTATGTGTCAACCCTTTGATGAACGAATTCTATTATAAATTATTACGAGGCGAATCTGCTGACAAAACAACAATTGCTTCCATTTATTGTAGAAAAAAATGGTTAAGTCCTCTGTTGAGTTCAGTGTCAAATATTGCAGTAACACATCATCGGTGGGGAGTCAAAACCTCGTAACTCCAGCTTATTCAAGCTGTAGTTACGAGGTTTTGACTCCCCACCAGCGACATGTCACAATGACGCTCTTATTTGTGTTTCAAAAACATGTCTTGTTCATCATTATTCATGTATTGCTACCCTTGCTTGTCAAAGCCTTAATTTGTGCTGTAATTATGCCCCCTTTCGAAGAAAATGGGGGTATATTGTTTTGCAAGTGTCTGTCAGTCGGTATGTCAGTCGGTCTGTAGGTCGGTCGGTCTGTAGGTCGGTCGGTCTGTCCGTAGACCAAACCTTGTCCGGAGCATAAATCGAAAAGTATTAGAGGTACAATCATGAAACTTCATAGGTGGATAGATCTCATTATGGAGAGGTGCAGTGCACAAGAACCGTAACTCTGCTGATCAAATTTTTGGAGTTATTGCCCTTTGTTGATTTTCAAATTTGATTCTTGTCCGGAGCACCACTCAAAAAGTATGTAAGGTAGAATCATGAAACTTTACTGGTGGATAGATCTCATTATGGAAAGGTGCAGTGCACAAGAACCATAACTCTGCTGATCATATTTTTGGAGTTATTGCCCATTGTTGATTTTCAAACTTGATTCTTGTCCTGAGCATAACTCAAAAAGTATGTAAGGTAGAATCATGAAACTTTACAGGTAGATAGCTCTCATTATGGAGAGGTGCAGTGCACAAGAACAGTAACTCTGCCAATCATATTTTTTGAGTTATTGCCCTTTGTTGATTTTCAAATTTGATTCTTGTCCGGAGCACAACTCAAAATGTATGTAAGGTAGAATTATGAAACTTTACAGGTGGATAGATCTCATTATGGAGAGGCACAGTGCACAAGAACCATAACTCTGCCAATCAATTTTTTGGAGTTATTGCCCTTTGTTGATTTTATAATTTGATTCTTGTCTGGAGCACAACTCAAAAAGTATGTAAGGTAGAATCATGCAACTTTACAGGTGGATAGATTTCATTATGGAAAGGTGCAGTGCACAAGAACCATAACCATGCCAATCAAATTCTTGGAGTTATTGCCCTTTGTTGATTTTTACACTTTAAAATTCTTAACCTTGCCTATATCTCATGTCTTTTTACACATACAGCCTTGATATCTCACACATAGATACCTCTATCAACATCGTTCACATTTGACCATGACCTTGGACCTTGTGACCCTGACCTTGGAGTTTGACCTACTTTAAAAAAAATAAACCAGACATATATCTCATGGCCTATTACACATACAGCCTTGATATTTCACACATGGACACCTCCTACCAAGACCTTTCACAATTGACCATGACCTTGGACCTTGTGACCTTGACCTTGGAGTTTGACCTACTTTTTAAAAACTTTAACCTGGCCATATATATTGTCATCTTACACATACAGCCTTGATATTTGACACATGGAAACCTCCGACCAAGACCTATCACATTTGACTATGACCTTGGATCTTGTGACCCTGACCTTGGAGTTTGACCTACTTTTAGAAAAATTAAACCGGGCCTAAATCTCATGTACTATTACACATACAGCCTAGATATTTCACACAAGGACACATCCTATTAAGACCTTTCACATTTGACCATGAGCTTGGCCTGTATGACCTTGACCTTGGACTTTGACCTACTTTTAAAAAATTTTAACCTAGCCGATATATCATGTCCTTTTACACATACAGCCTTGATATTTCACACATGGACACCTCCTACCAAGACCTATCACATATGAATATGACCTTGGACCTTGTGACCCTGACCTTGGAGTTTGACCTACTTTAAAAATATTAAACCGGGCCTATATCTCATGTACTATTACACATACATCCTTGATATTTCACATTTGACCATGAGCTTGGCCTGTGCGACCTTGACCTTGGACTTTGACCTACTTTTAAAAAAACTTTAACCTAGCCGATATATCATGTCCTTTTACACATACAGCCTTGATATTTCACACATGGACACCTCCTACCAAGACCTATCACATATGACTATGACCTTGGACCTTGTGACCCTGACCTTGGAGTTTGACCTACTTTAAAAATATTAAACCGGGCCTATATCTCATGTACTATTACACATACATCCTTGATATTTCACACATGGACACATCCTATCAAGACCTTTCACATTTGACCATGAGCTTGGCCTGTGTGACCTTGACCTTGGACTTTGACCTACTTTTAAAAAAACTTTAACCTAGCCAATATATCATGTCCTTTTACACATACAGCCTTGATATTTTACACATGGACACCTCCTACCAAGACCTTTCACATTTGAACATGAGCTTGGTCTGTGTGACCTTGACCTTTGATTTTTACATACTTTTAGAAATCTTTAACCTAGCCTTTATCTTATGTCCTATTACACCTACAGCCTTGATATTTCACACATAGACACCTCCTACCAAAACCTTTCACATTTGACCATGACCTTGAATATTGCAACCTTGATCTTGGAGTTTGACCTACTTTTAAAAAGACTTAAACCAGGCATATATATCATGTCCTTTTACACCTATAGCCTTGATATTTCACACATGGACACCTCCAACCAAGACCTTTCACATTTGACCTTGACCTTGGCATTTGGCCTACTTTTAAAAACTTTAACCTGGCCTATGTTTCATTTTACTTTTACATATACCGCTTTGATATTTCACACATAGACACCTCCTTCCAAGACCTTTCATATTTGACCCTGACCTTGGACCTTGTTAACTTGACCTTGGACTTTGACCTACATCAAATGTAGGCCCTTGAGGGGGCATATATGTTTTACAAACATCTTTTGTTTTCAGATGGGACACAGGTGTTGGGGGTCTAGTGCTGTCTGACCAGTTTCTACAGATCTCTACAAAGTTACCTTCCACTAATGTGTACGGGTTTGGAGAAAATAGACATACAAGTTTTAGACATGACCTACAACATAGGACCTGGCCCATGTTCTCAAGGGATCAGGCTCCAAAGTGGAAGGTATGTTTTTTTTTCCATTTCTTAAGCAAGACCTAGTTAAGACACTTATTATAGAAAGCATTAAAAGAAAAGAAGAAAATGCTGATAACCAGCATTTTCTCCTTTTCTCTCAAAGCTTTCCATGTTAGAAGATGCAAATGTACAATCAGTGTTGCTTATTTTGTTGTTTGTTGCTTCTCTCAAATTGGACTAAGTCTCAATATTGTCGTTTGTGAATGGATTCAGGCTGCATTTTGAGATTTTGATGGGTTTATGTATGGATTTGGAGAAAATAAACACAAAAGTTTTAGGCATGACCTACAACATAGGACATGACCCATGTTCTCAAGGGATAAGGCTCCAAAATGGAAGGTAAATTTTTCAACCAAAGTCAAAGATTCAATTTGAAATATATCAAGATAAAATGATAGCGTGCTGTAACAGTTGGTAGTGCACCAATACTAACCCGGGACAACTTTATTTTTGTCAGCAATGTCTGCTAGTTTGGCCTTGCGACTTGCAATTTCATTTAATGTCACTGTTTTACTTTGAAATCTCTTTTTATCAAACTGGCACAAGTCTAGGATCTCTGCTGCTTTATCCTACTGATGCAGCAAGTTATGAAAAAGCTATTGGAGAACAACATGGTTCTTTATCAGACTGTATTCTTGTGTGAATATGCAGGCTTATCTGTGACCATTTTGGGCTCAAAAAACTTACAGGATCACTGAACTCTGGCACATTTATTTCAGGAATATGCTAATTTATATGGAGTACATTCATTCTATACCAACATGGAGAATGATGGAAATTCTCATGGTGTTTTCTTACTTAACAGTAATGCTCAAGGTAAGTGACTTTCCCAACCATGCCTTGAAGAAAAGGGCCCAGACCATACAAAATGCAAAAATTAACCTTTTCCCAAACGACAACTTTTTTGAGTGTTTTTTTTTTTTTCAAACGCTGCTGCAGACGACAAAATATGTCTTTATTTAGTTTAGATTTGTGTACAATATAGCTCAGAAAATATTGAGGCAAAAGATTATCAGCATTTTTTCTTTTGTCTCAATGTTTTCTCAATCCTTTTCTATTAGGGACATCAAAACCAGGTCTTGTTTCGAAAAGGATTAATCTTAGCAGTGTTCAGATATATCTAATTAAATGCATGATTTTGTCTCTATGGGGTAACATTGATAACCTTCAGACCATAATTTTGAACAGAGGCTTAACCGTTTACACACAATCAGATTATCCACTTTTAACTTTAACCCTTTCCCAAACAACAAAACTTTAGGGTGATCCAATTTGAAAGCTGCTGCAGACAACAAAAATGATGAAAATAAAGACATAATTTGTGTAAAATTTGGCAGAGAAAATATTGAGACAAAAGGAGAAACTGCTGTTTATCAGCAGTTTCTTCTTTTGTTTCGATGTTTTCCAAGCATTTTCTATAATTACGGACGTCAAAACTAGGTCTTGTTTGGGAAAGGGTTAAAGCAACAGAAGAACATGCTGATTAACAGTGTTTTCTCTCATTTGGCTCAGTATCTTCTGTGCTATGTTGTTTACATATTCCATTTCAATTTACATCCATTTGATATCTGCAACAGCTTTCAAATTTGATTTTTCTGTAGAATTGTTGTTTTTGAAAGGGTTAAAACTGCACTAGTCAACCTCATTTATTTTGCATTTAGCTCACCTGAGCACAAAGTGCTCAAGGTGAGCTATTGTGGTCGCTTTGTGTCCGTCGTCCATCCGTCTGTCCGTCAGTCTGTCAACAATTTAGTGTTAACACTCTAGCATCCACAAATATAAGCCAATCTTGACATAACTTGGTCAAAATATGTTTGACTATAAGTTCTCGGATGAGTTCGATTTTTGGTCTGATCGGACCAGAAAGTCCGGAGTTATCTGCCCTTGAATGCGAAAAATAGCTAGTTTTGACTTTGTTAACACTCTAGCATCTACAAATATTAATCAATCAAGACAAAACTTGGACACAATGTAGGGGACCATAAGATCTCAGATGAGTTCGATTTTCAGTCTGATCTTATTAGAAAGTCGAGAGTTATGTGCCCATGAATTCGACAAAATTGCCATTTTCGGCTGTTTTCCACCTTGTTTACACTGTAGAATCTACATATATTAATCTATCAAGACAAATCTTGGACACAATGTTGGGGACCATAAGATCTTAGATTATTTATATTTTCAGTCTGATTTTATCAGAGAGTTGAGAGTTATGTGCCCTTTAATTTGACAAAATTGCCATTTTTGGCTGTTTTTGACCTTGTTTACACTATAGAATGTACAAATATTAATCAATCGAGACAAAACTTATACACAATGTTGGGGACCATACGATCTTGGATGAATAGGATTTTCTGATCTGAGCAGAATGGTGAGAGTTATGTGCCCTTGAATTTGACAAAATTGCCGTTTTCGACCTTGTTTACACTCTAGAATCTACAATTATTGACCAATCAAGACAAATCTTGGACACAATGTTGGGGACCATAAGATCTTGGATGGATTTGATTTTCACATTGTTATTGACCATAAGTTAGTTTTCAGTCTTAAAGTCATAAATATCAATTAAATTGAACAAAAGTGTTGCTCATATCATTTTGGTTCAGGTGAGCGATATAGGACCATCATGGTCCTCTTGTTGAATATGTTGATTAAAAAAAAAATACAAGATTAAGATATGAATGTGATAAAACATGTTCTCTTTATAGGACTCTATACTCAAATTTTGTTATCTTTTTGAAGAAAAAGTTATGAAAATTATCTAATAAACTAGAAGACCTGAAGGTCTTGAGTCGCTCCACAGGCCTGAATTTCATGTAATATTTAATTCAAGTTTTGATTAGATTGTTCAATGCTTGTGTTTCATACAGCAAAAAGAAAGTTACAAAACTAGATTGTTCAAAATGTTTGGTTCTTGAAGCAAAGAAAATAAAACTTTATGTTTGCCATTTGAGAAAGGGTAAAAGGAAATGGTAGAACATTCCAGCTTAGGATGATACTAGCAATTGAAATTTTCCTTCTTCCAAACAGATATAAATTAACAGACCATTGATTACCCCAAAATATTTCATATTTCTAAAAATAGATTTAGTGCTAAAAATAGATTCAGGGAAATACCCTTTTCCAAAATTAATGAAACCTGAATTTCTTGTAATATCAAGTTCAAGTTTTGACAAGATGTTTCAATACTTCTTGCTCTTAAAGCAATTACAAAGTAACTAGAAAGCTGAAATGCATTCATAAAAGATCAATTGGTTACCAAGCTTTGTCTTTATTAGAGTGAGTTTGGCTGTTGGAGTGAAAACGAAGTCACAATTAGCAATTTTGCCAAATTGAAAGGCATATAACTGAGGATTTTGCATTCCTATCTGGCTAAGAATCACACTAAAGCAAGATCTTAACTTCAACTATATCTTGTTTAAGTTTTGACCTGATTGTTCAATATTTGTGGATGTAAAGAGTGTAAAATCAAAGTCGAAAACAGCAATTTTGTCAAATTCAAGGGCAGATATATCATGATTTAAGATTCCTATGAAGCTGAAAATTATACACATGCAAGATCTTATGGCCAGTTAGATAACATGAAAGTTTTGTGTTGATTGGTGGATATTTATGCTTGTTTGAGTAAAAATAAGGTAAAAAATGGTAATTTTGCGAATTTCAAGGGCACACAACTCAAGATGTAATATTCAGATCAAGCTGAAAATTGCACCCAGGCAAGATCTTATCAGCACCAACATTCTCATGAAGTTTTGTCTTGATTGATAAATATTTGTAGTGGCTAGAGTGAAAATAAAATCAAAACAGCCATTTTTTAATTCAAGGGCAGATAACTCCAGACTTTCTGGTTCAATCAAAATCAATTGAAGGAATCTGATAGAGGACCACCTAAGGATCATTCCTGTGAAGTTTGATTGAAATCCATCAAGTAGTTTCTGAGGAGAAGATTTTTTAAGAAAAAGTTGACGACCGGACGGACGGACGCACGCACGGACGCACGCACGACGGACACAGCGCCATGACAATAGCCCGCTGGCCTGAAGGCCAGTGGAGCTAAAAACAAAATTAATTAATGATGGTATCCATCATTTTCACCTTTATATAAAAATATGTGCAAAATGTCACAAGCAATTTTTTTTTAATTTTCCACCATGTTTTTCAAAGCCTTTGTCTTGTCAAAAAAACATCATTATGTAAGAATGGGTTAAGATTTACAACAATTTGAACGAGCCTTTTATTCTTGCAGACTACAGTTTAACTCCCTATCCAATGTTGACATACAGAACTATTGGCGGGATCTTGGATTTCTACATGTTTATGTATTACTGTGTACATCTAGTATTATATGTATTACTGTGTAACATTATATGTATCAAATCGTGTATTTTCCATTACCAGACTACAGTTTAAATCCCTATCCAATGTTGACTTACAGAACTGTCGGTGGGATCTTGGATTTCTACATGTCTATGTATTACTGTGTAGTATTATATGTATTACTGTGTAACATTATATATGTATCAAATCATGTATTTTCCATTACCAGATTACAGTTTTACACCTCTACCTATGTTGACATAGTTACAGTAGTATAGGTGGGATTCTGGATTTCTACATGTTTATGTATTACTGTGTAGTATTATATGTACATGAATTACTGTGTAACATTATATGTATCAAATCATGTGTTTTCCATTACAAGATTACAGTTTAACTCCATATCCAATGTTGACATACAGAACTATCGGTGGAGTGCTGGATTTTTACATGTTTATGGGCCCAGACCCTGAGGCTGTGGTTCAACAATATACAGGGGTAATAATGCTGAGACTCTTGTTGTAAACCTGCTTTTTCATCAGTCTGATTTGTTTTTATCCTTTCACAAATTTGATGTTAGACCAAATCTATCTGAAAGCTGTTACATTCGACAAAATTGATGTTAGTGGAGAAAAGTTTTTATATGAAATATAGCAAATAAATTATTCAGGTAATATGCGATGAGAAAATGCTGATTATGAAGAGTGTTTTGTTTCATTTAACATGAATTTTGTATTGTTTTCAAATACATGTATGTTGTATGAATGAAATGAAGACAAATGATAATTAATTTTTAGCTTTGTCTTTAGGTATTTAAAAGTAATTACTCTGTTACATGCCAAAGAATTGATTCAAAGCATAAGTTTTTGTTTTTATGGCCCATATCGAAAGATCATGGTATATTGTTTTACATGTGTTTGTCTGTCCCTATGTCTGTCCATCTGTCTGTCTAAAAACTTATCATTGGCCATATTGTGGGCAATCATGTTTCACAAACACATTTTGTTTTAACATTATATGAGAATGTGAAAAAATTAAAAATTCATTTCAGATGATTGGACGTCCCTACATGCCCCCATATTGGGCCCTAGGGTTTCAGTTATGTCGCTATGGTTACAACAGTTTACAGAATTTAAAGGATGCAGTGGACAGGACGAAACAATACAGTATACCTCATGTAAGTTGGCAGGGTTCTCCACAGAGTATTCTGAAGCTAAAGAGGGAAATTATGTTATGTACTAGTTAATCTTGAAATGCATAGTATTTATGGACATAATTGTGACTAAAACCATTGGGAAAAGAAGAAATTGGTAGTTTGAGTTATTTGAAGTGAAAGGACTGTTAATTAATAATACAAGGGGAATCATTTTACAACAACAACTATTCAATAATTTTGTA
Organism: Fragum sueziense; assembly: GCA_963680895.1. NCBI lineage: Eukaryota > Metazoa > Mollusca > Bivalvia > Cardiida > Cardiidae > Fragum > Fragum sueziense. The sequence goes on along the minus strand of OY804594.1, from coordinate 52,936,751 downwards.
AATGCGTGACCGTTTGGAATTTGCTTCAAAGCAGAGAAGAGAAAAAATGTCAGACTTTCTGGATGTTTATGGATCTTTTGAACAGTACTATAACAGCGGAATTGATTTATTCTTATAGGATGTGCAGTATGCGGACATTGACCATATGAATGAACAAATGGACTTCACAATTGACCAGAATAACTTCAGAGGGCTGCCTGAATATTTTAAAGAACTGAGAGAGAATGGGATGAAGACAATCATCATTTTGGTATGTATTGGGAATTTCAAGTTGCATCTAAACCCATCATCACGCATTGACTCTTTTTGACTCCCTCACAAGAAAAGGCTTGGGAAACATTGTGGAAAATGAAGAAATTACTTATGACAAGCAATTTCTTCATTTCCCACAATGTTTTCTACCCAAAAAAGACCAAAAATTATAAAATTATATTCACTTGAAATTATATTTTGTTGTCTGCATCATCTTTGAGTTTGGACCAACCAAAATTTTTGCCGTTTGGTAAAGGGTTAACAATGCTTTTAGCTGTATTGGCTGTCAGGCTAGCGGACCTTTGTCATGGCGGTGTGCCCATCGTGCATGTATGCATGAGTCTATCCATTCATGCATCTTTGAAAATATTCTCAAAAACTATTGGATGGATTTAAACCATATTTCATAGGAATGATCATTGGGAGACTTTCTCTCAGATTCATTCAATGAATTCTGATTGAAGCAGAAGGGCCAGAGTTATCTGCCCTTGAAATTGAAAAATAGCCTATTTTGACTTGATTTCAGCCAAATTACGACAAATATTGACGAATCCAGACAAAACTTGGACAGAATATAAATTATCTATGCAAGGAAGCAGCTGAAGACTGGGATAGGATGTTGCAGTATTATTCTTGAGAAAACTTCCAGGGGCCCATATTATCAACGATCTTACAAGCATGTTTTTGTGTGTAAACTGTGTAAGAAGACATCTGTTTGCATGAGAAATCAGATTTGTTGTTACAAGTAATAACACAAAAAAATAGTAATACAACCTTTGATAATATGGGCCCTAGGAATCTAGGGTTAGGTGCTCCAACCACCTTATTGTTTTATTGAGTAGTTGAGAAAGGCTTTAAACTCAAATCAATCAATGTTTAACTCTTCTTTTTACTCAGAACCCCTGTCTGATCTCCAATGTGACGGATTATGAGCCGTATGACAATCTTACAGCCATCCAGGGAGAGATACATTGACCAGACTTTTATCTTACATCATTCATACAAAGGAATCTGGAAAGCATTGAGAGAAAAGAAAAAAAGTTCTGATTGGTAGAAAACATTGTGGGAAATGAAGAAATTGCTTGACTCAAGCAATTTCTTCATGTTCCACAATGTTTTCCAAAACCTTTATCTTGTTGGGTATCAAAAAGTGTCAATGTATGGAAATGAGTTCAGGGAGGTAGAATAATATTTCGTCCTGGACAGGAGCATCATGGTGTTTCAAAGATTTAAATGTCATCTTGTTTTCTTCAGGACCCCTGTCTGATCTCCAATGTGACTGATTATGAGCCTTATGACAATCTAACTGCGATCCAGGGAGAAATCCATTGGCCAGACTCTTACCATGCTAGAGCTGAGGACAGAAATAAGAATAATGCCATATTAGGATATGTATGTATATCTTAACCCTCCCTCCCCATACAATGCTTTAGTTTGACATACTTTTGTGTATTTTTTGGCTGGACTGCCCCATCAAGATGACCAATGTTTATAGTCTTAAAGTACCAAAACTCTTAAAAATCCAAACTTTTCATGTTGAAAATTTCAAGTCAAATTTATTTCCAATATCTTTGCATGGAAAAAACAATTATAGATGATTGAAGATAAAATAAGAAATTAACAAAATCTTATGGCTTGTATGTGTTTTGTTATTCAAAATTCTTTCTGGTTTGATATTGTTAACCTATGCAGTGGCGGATCCAGAGGGGGTTTCGGGGGGTTTAAACTAACCCCTCTGTAGCCTGATATTTTCATTTTCATATAGAATTTCAGCCAAAATAATGTAATACTAGGGAAATGAACCTTCCTATTTGAATAATAGAACTCCCCTCACAGAAATTCTTGATCTGCCGCAGCTATGTGGGCGAGCATCTGGAGGCTTTGTAAGGATGGTGTGATAGTATTGGTATTAGTAACAACAGCAATCCATGGTTAGGTGCTCCAGTTGTGCAATATGACCATAGCAGTTGAGAGAGGCGGTAAACCCCAATAAATCAATCAAAATTCTTTCTTGTTTTAGGTCTGGCCGAAAGGAAAAGTAGTTTTCCCAGACTTTTTCAAGGACAGAACAAAAGAACTTTGGAAGAGGCTGATAATCAAACACAGAGAGAAGATTCCATTTGATGCTGTGTGGATTGTAAGTTACTTTGACCAATTACCAGATAGCGTCATTTTAGGCTAGTCTAAATTCAAAGATGTTGCAGAGGATAATTTGATGTGAATGAAATTTTTACAAATTTCGTTTATCTGGGTAGAAAAACATTTTGGGAAATGAAGAAATTGCTTGTCACAAGCAACTTCTTGTGACAAGCAATTTCTTCATTTTCCACTATGTTTTTCAAAGCCTTTAGTTTGTGGGGTATAAAAACCATCAGTGTGTGGCAATGGATCAACACTTTCTCAAACAGCAAAATGTGTAAGTGCTCCAATTTGCAAGCTGCTGCAGATGGCACAGTATGTCTTTAAAGAAAGTGTAGAAAGTATTTAGGTAAATGAAGAAGATGCTGTTTATCCATGCTTCAATGTTTTCCCAAACCTTTTCTGTAAGGAACATCAAAATGTGGTTTTGTTCTTGAAAGGTTTTAATATTTCCCAAACAAGACCTGAGGTGCGTTCTTTAGAGCGAGATTTTTTAAGATTTCTTAAGATGTTTTTGATACAGCGTTTTTGAGTCCGAGATTTTAAGCGAGGTGTTCCGAATGATCCAAACTTCATACAAATGATGTCATCATGACGTCATTTGTATGAAGTATTGAGCATTCGTAACCCCGCGATTTATGAATAACGGAGCATTCGGAACAACTTGGTCAATTTTATCCCATATAGATTCTACAGAATTTACCAAGGGGTTCTGAAAGAAGTATAGAGCAATGGCGGCTCCCAGTGATCGTCTTAAAAATCTTGCTCAAAAGAGCGCTTTATCCTAAAATATCTTAAGAAATCTCAAGAAATCTTGCTCTCAAAAACGCACCTCTGGTTTAGACGTCCTGAACAAAAAAGGCTTTGGAAAATAGTTGACGAAAGAAGAAACTGATGATAACCAGCAGTTTCTCCTTTTGCCTCAATATTTTCTGTACTATATTTTAAGAGCTATTCTCTGAATTTGGTGTTAAAGATAGAATTTTGAAGAAAGATAACTACAAATACTTGAAGGGTTTTGATGAAAATGATTAAGGAAAAATTGCTATGTACAAGAAAACTTTTTTCCTACAAAATGTACAGAGTTTCATCATTTTGTCTATTTGGTACATCTCATTATAGGACATGAATGAACCAGCTAATTTCGGCACAAACCTTGAAAAGCCATGGAATTGGCCAGATACAGCTAAACCGTACTGGAGTCTACAGTGTCCTACAAATAACAGATTTGAAGATCCACCCTACAGGACAAGTAAGTTTCACATTATCCTTTGAGCCGAGCCTGGATAGCTTAGTTGGTGACACCAGAGTCTTATCAATATCTCAGCCGATTGTGATAGCACTAGTTAGAGAAATGCTAGGAATACATGGCTAGTGTAATATCACTAAAATGCTGTTGAAATTAGGGTAAAACTACATTCAATCTATTCCTCATTTTTTTTATAGATCAGGGAGCATAGTCTTTCTCTTCAATATCATGTATTTTACTATAAACATGCTGTCATTGGCGTCATTGTTGTTTTAAAAAACACACATTGTTCAAAGTATCAATGGAAACATACAGTGAAAGTTAGTTATTTTTATTTTCAACTTTTTTCAGAGGCTTCATATGTTTTTGATGGAGATGATGGCCAGGCTTCACAGAGGATCAGTGCCAAGACTCTATGTATGGTGACCAGGCAGGGCAATGATAATGAATACATGCATTATGATGTACATAGCTTGTATGGATGGTCTCAAACTAAACCTACACTAGAGTAAGAAGTTTGTTCATATATCATTGCTTTTCTACAAAAATTTTGCAACTGCAGCTTGTTTTAAGCTGCAGTTACGAGATTTTTGTTGAAAAACAGTGATATCTTCTCAGAACTAAACTCTACCAAAACTTTATGTATGGTGGACAGGCAGGGCAATGATAATGAATACATGCATTATGATGTACATATATAGTCTGTTTGGATAGAGTCAAACTGAACCTACTCTTGAGTGAAATTTTTGTTTATCTATCATCGCTTTTCAACAAAAACCTCGTAACTGCAGCATGTTTTAAACTGCAGTTAAGAAATTTTTGTTGTTTTGTTGAAAAGCAGTGATATATTCTCAGAACTAATTAAATCAATAATTTTACCAAAACTTTATGTATGGTGGCCAGTCAGGGCAGTAATGATGAATACATGCATTATGATGAACAAAGTTTATATGGATGGAACCAAACTGGCAACTTCACTAGAATAAGCAAAGCACTTTCTTTTGAAAATTAAGGTACAATACCCATAATATGGCTATTTTTGAGATTCGTACAACATTAGAATTTTTCAGTTCATGTAAATGTTTGGTAGATGTATCTGAGATATACTGATGAACTAGCAATTCATGCTGCCGAATCATAACTATGTCACCCAAAAATGCTAATGTTATGTGAATCTCTATCATGGTTATTTTACCTTAATGAAGCTATCTCAAATTTCAAGATAATTAACTGACAAGCAAATGGTTTTTGATGAAGAAAGGATTTAGTAGAATTATAGGACAGGAACTATTGGGTCAAAAGGAGAAAACACAGAAGAACTCTATGTAAATTTTCAGTTTTAAATTCTTTTAATTTGCTATACAATGCTAGCAATAATTAATGTATTCATATTTACCCCACGGCAGCGAGAGAGGCTACCAAAGAGAGAAGTCTAGTTCTGACTAGATCTACCTATCCTAGTAGTGGAAATTATGCTGGACATTGGGTGTAGCAGCTTTCAAAATGAGCCACCCTAAAATTTTGTTGTTTGAGATAGGGTTAGATTGCAATACAACGCTAGCAATAATTAATGTATTCATATTTATTCCAGGGCAGCGAGAGAAGCTACCAAAGAGCGAAGTCTAGTCCTAACTAGATCTACCTATCCTAGCAGTGGAAAATATGCTGGACATTGGTTAGGAGATAATGACAGTGCCTGGCCTGATTTAGCTGATTCTATCATAGGTAAGTCATTGAGCATTTGGTAGGGAAGTTATACGTTTTCAATAGTTTTGTGCCGACTCTTCAAACTAATGTGATATAGATATATATGTGACCTGTCACGCTAAAAGGGACCTTATCCGAACTCCAAAATCCAAACTTTGACAAACTTGTCAGACTCGGTACAGGTCAACCAGATCCCGCATGCGACAAATGAACATATAGTAATATAGGGAAACAATTCCGGATTTAGAAATTCACATAAAAGTGAAAAGTGTCGGCCCTAGTCTGGCTGCGCGGTCTGCGCAGACTGACTAGGGTCGATATTTTTCACACACCCGATAAGGTCCCTTTTAGCGTGACGGGTCACATATATATACAATTGCAAATGCATATGAATTGATATGCACTTGCATAGTTTTGCGGTACACCCTAGATACATGCAAGAAATGATCAATAAGCTGGACATTGTTTATGGGACAACTGTAATGTTGTTCTCGGCCAGATCTAGTGGAATTTTCTTTTATTGGTTTTCCAAGGCAATCTATGTACTTGTTTTTGAGTGTGAAACTTCTTTCTTTCTGTCGTTTACCTTCTTTCTTCTTTTTTGATTCTTTTCTTTCTTTGTTTCTCTTTTTTATGCCCCCTTATCGAGAGATCGGGGGCATATCGTTTAATTCTAGCCCTTCTGTCCCTCCGTCTGTCTGTCTGTCTGAAAATTTAAGATTTTTCCAAAAGTATTTGACATACAAAGCTGAAATTTGGTATGTAACTTCTTTTCAATGATATCTATCTGTTCCATGCAATATGACCTTCCTCAAGGTCATTTGGCAACCCTTATCAACCCTTAACACGAAAACTTAACATTTTAGAAAAATAGCTATTTCGGGGGCATTTGTGTTTCACAAACACATCTTGTTTTCATTCTTTATCTCTATTATCTTAAGCAACCATTCAATCAATTAATGAAATAACCATTTACTTTTAAGAGCTTTTATCTTTGCTTTTCAGGAATGCTTGAGTTCAATCTTTTTGGAATACCTTATGTGAGTTATCATACCTTTCTTATGTAATGATTAACTCTATCCCAAACAAGCCATTGTTTTGATGTCTGCACAACAGAACACTTGGTAAAACATTGATGGAAACGAAGAGAATACTGATGATGAATAGTTCCTCCCTTTTCCCTCAACAATTTCTGGTCTGTAATTTTCACAATTCTATCTTGACTTGCATCCATATTTTTGGAAGGGTGAAAATAAACAAAGAATACATAACTGAAATGCAGAATGTTTCAGTTCAATACAAGATGGATATTTAAAAAGTTTAAAATGAGGAATCTGGAGAAAAATTAAAATTGTACAAAAATGCTATCATGCAGTATCTTCCAGCAATGTCTTCTCATTCAGGTTCAAATTAAAGCCATTTCCCAAACAGGACATGGTTTTGACATACATAGTAAAATTGAGTACAAGAAATGTTGCTTATGACAAGCAATTTTCTCTTTTCCCTCAATATTTTTTATGCCAAAATATACATGCTTTCTACTTCTGAATTGAAGTATTTTGTGGGAAATTGGAGAAATATTGAAGAATAATTAATGAACCATGATTAGTGTTTTATATATTTTTCAGATTGGAGCAGATATTTGTGGATTCTGGGGTAACAGTACAGTCGAGCTGTGTAAACGTTGGATGGAGCTGGGGGCTTTCTATCCCTTCAGTAGAAATCATAATGGAATAGACAATGTGGTAAGGAATACAACATCTTTTTAAAAATCTGACTGTTGTAGATGAAATCTCATCCAACTTCTATCAACCCTTTCCCAAACAAGACCTGGTTTTGACATCTCTAATAGAAATGACTTGGGAAAACATTGAGACAAAAGAAGAAACTGCTGATAATCAGCATTTTCTCCTTTTGCCTCAATATTTTCTGAGCCATAATAAACAAAATTTCTATATAAATTTATACCAATTTTGTCTGAAAGCAGCTTTCATATAGGAAAAGTCCAAACTTTGGCTGTTTGGGAAAGAAATAAGAACATTTATAAAGATAAAATATAATCTATGTGTTAAAAAGATAAGAGCAGCAGTATTTTTTACCTCAAGCCATGGCTCATGTTCCTGAGGACCGCTCTAATCTGTACACTATACAAAGTTATATGACGATTTTCCTCATCTACTTTTAGGAGCAAGATCCTGGATTTTATGGTGGCATGGTAGCAGAAACATCAAGAAAAGTTATGGAAATAAGATACTGGCTCTTACCCTATCTCTACACATTATTCCACCATGCACATGTAGAAGGCAATACAGTTGTTAGACCTTTGTTTCATGAGTAAGTTTGTAATTACTTGAAACTTTTTGAATTAAACAATACATTTAGAATGCATAAATTATTACTCAAAAACACTCATTCCAATCATGTAAAAAAACATTTAAAAAAATTCTCTTTTCACTTAGAATGCCAATTTCACAAGATTCTGTATCATAAATCTATCTTAACTCATTGTTTTAGTCTATCCAACCATGCCCATGTATCTGGATGTACTGTTGTTAGACATTTGTTCCATTAGTAAGTTTATGAACTTTAACAGCATCAGACCTACTCATTATATGCATACTGATCTTTGTCCATATAGATTGCAATGAAGTTATAAGATTAACAAGTACCAATGAATATTGCTGAAACCTCAAATAAGCATGTCGTCGCTTTTCTGCGAAAACCTCGTATCTGCAGCTTAAAACAAGCTGCAGATACGAGGTTTTCACAGAAAAGCAGCGATGTACATTCCTGAACTATTTGACAACATATTTTGTTTCTATAGACATTGGTTTCTCAAAGAAAATAATTAATTCAAAATTATGTGTTTTAGATTTCCAAATGACATCTACACTTATGGAATAGACAGACAGTTTCTATGGGGACATGGATTCATGGTTGTACCTATTTTAGAACAAGTAAGTACAAGTAGATCTAGCTTGGCTTTTCACAATATAGAATTAACCCTTTCCCAAACGACAAAATTTGAGGGTGCTCCATTTTGAAAGCTGCTGCAGACAACAAAATTAAGATTGAAAACCATTGGATTTGTGTAAAATATATCATAGAAAATATTGAGGCAAAAGGAGAAACTGCTGGTTATCAGCAGTTTCTTCTTTTGTCTCAATGTTTTCCCGAGCCTATTCTATAAGGGACGTCAAAACCAGGTCTTGTTTGGGAAAGGGTTAAGGATAAAGTTGGTACAACAATCCTTGCCATGTTTGTCCAGGAATGAATTAATAGGCAGTGCAGACAAAGATCAATCAGTATATACACACAGCTGATCTTTATCCAGCCGCAGCCATAGCACAGTTTATAGCGCATCAGACTTTAACTCATGAGGTCCTGGGTTCTATCCCTGGCCAAGGCAAACATCCTTTCTGACAAAATTGTCTCCAACCAATGGTTTCGTAATTGTTAAAATATGTGGGCAAGCAGCTGGAGGTACGATAAGGATACTGTAGTAGTACTGGTATGAGAAACCACAGGTGCTCATTCTGTCGCAATATGACCATAGCAGTTGAAAAAGGTGTTATACTCCAACTATTAATCACTGATATTTATTAACACCTGAAGCCTGAGTCCTTTTGGAAGCTAAAGTAGTTTATGGAATTAATTTTTAAAATAAATAAGATAAACCCTTTCACAAACAGTGACATTTTTTACGCCATACAAGATAAAGAAAAGGTTTGTCTTCATTTCTTATTTTCATTTGAGGATTTCTAAAATATCATCCCTCAGTAGCACAGAGTTTCCATTTACGACGTAAAAGTATCTGTATACGCATGAAAATCAGCTCAGACGCAAAATTTTTATACTCTTGGCGGTCATGGGACGCAAAATAAAATGAGAGGCAAAAACAATGTATTTTCATAAATCTTACACAGAAATGTCAGATAACTAGCGAAAACAATCCAAAATGTTTCAAAGTACGACAGATTTGAAGCAAAGTCACCGGTTTTCCAAATTTACTATAAATAGACTTCGCCAACGTCTAACCGAAAAGTTGCGATTGTTGGGATTCCCGCTTTTCCGTCTGGTACCCGAACTGGCTAACATATTGTTTGTGGGCAATTTGATAGCTGGAAACCAACTGTTACTTTCATTTTGTAAATAATAATGGCTTCTCAAACAAAGAAAAAGAAACACTCACGGTCTTTTCAAGACCAGTGGCTTTCCGATCTGGCGTTCAAAGACTGGCTGATAAAAGCTGCTGCAGGTCACAAAATTTGTGATAACTTGGGTATTAAACTTGAGAATATCTCAGAAAACATTGAGGCAAATTGAAAAAATGCTTATTATTAGCAGTTTCTTCTTTTGCTTAAATGTTTCCCCAAGCCACTTTGACTGGGAATATCAAAACTAGGTCTTGTTTGGGAAAGGGTTTTTAAGCCCGTTCAAGTACAACAATTAATTTGAAAATGATTTTTGGAAGTCAAAATTGGACTCAACTGAAAGTGCTGGTTGGGATTCAACTTTTTCTACTGCACTGGGTCCAAGGGACTCAATATTTTTTTCTGTAAATGGAAACACTGGTAGCATCAAACACCAATGCTTATTTTGGTAACAGTTAAAAATCTTAATGTTTATCTTCCAGGGTCAGACGGAATTGAATTACTATTTACCCAATGGTCGATGGTATAACTTTTACAATGGAGAAATGCACCAAGGACCTGCAAATGTATCAAGGACTGTTGATATTAATTCTACCATATAGGACTGTATGTCAGGGGTGGTCATATTTTACCTATGCAAAAACCTGCTCAGCTCCCCACAATATATTGGATCATGAACACTGGTCTAAATTCACCCATGCAAAAGCCTGCTTTCGACAATATGGAATTTGGAAAACATTGTGGAAAATGAAGAAATTGCTTGTCAAGCAATTTCTTCGTTTCCCACTATTTTATCTACCAAGAAAGACCTAAAAACCTAAAATTTCCTTCACCTGAAATTTTGTTATGCAACATCTTTGAATTTAGACCAATCTAAAATTTTGTTGTCTGGTAATGGGTTAAAAAACCCTCATGTCTCTCTTCCAGGGTCAAAGAGAATTGAATTACTATTTGCCCAATGGTCGATGGTATAACTTTTACAATGGAGAAATGCACCAAGGACCTGTAAATGTATCAAGGACTGTTGATATTAATTCTACCATAGGACTGTATGTCAGGGGTGGTCATATTTTACCCATGCAAAAACCTGCTAATAATACACATTATAGGTAAGTCTTCAAATATAAAGGTTGTGTTTCTAACCCTCCCCCAAATGGCAACAATTTAGACTTCCTATTTGAGAGCTGTGAATCGTGATCATGATCAGGTTTGTGCACAATATAGCAAAGAAAATATTGAAGCAAAAGGAGAATATGTTGGTTATCAGAATTTTATTGTTTTGCTTCAATGTATTTCCAAGCCTTTTCCTGTAGAAACCTCAACGCCAGGTTATGTTTTGGAAATTGTTGATAGAATTGCTGTTATGGGGCATTGCAGTTTCACAAACACATTTTGTTTGATTTTCCTCCGTATACATTGTTTTTACAATTGACTCCTTTCAATTATCCTTTTAGTCCTATGAGGGGATTCCGGTGGCAAACAATGGCTTTATGGGAAATAAACATTGGATACACACAGACACTGTTCCAATTTGTTACTAAAAATAGCAACACATCAGCCGGTTTCTTTATGCCAGATCGAGGCTCTGACCCAATTCCGAGCAAAGCATCCCATGTGCAATGGCAATGAACGGTGATTGGCCATAATTGTCATCAAAGGACAACTTCGGTGGCTGTTGTTTGTGGGGGGTCTGCATGGAAATAAGCTAATTACAATGAATTAGTTTTCAAACTATGTTTTACTAATGTAATAAAACTATGAACAGTTTAAATAACTTTGTGTTTGTCTGAATTGATATGGAAGTGCACTCTATCAATAAAACTACTTTTCAATGAAAATTTTCTATTTGTTTTTATGCTACTAGCTTGTAATTTCAATGAAATGGAACTGGATCATGATTAGAGAATCTTCTTGTTTCAGTCGTAGAAACTCAATGAAGCTGTTGGTAGCTTTAGATGAGAATGGCAAGGCAAGTGGAGATCTATTTTGGGATGATGGAAACTCTGTAGGTTAGTATATTTTGATTGGATTGTGCCTTTTACTTACATTTTTTAGTTTTGAAAATTCTGCAAAGAATTAGTTTAGATCTAAGCATAGAACTAGCTCAGTAACTTTAGAGTCTATCAATTAAAGCTCGTGTCTTGCTCTACATATTTCAGACTCCTCTGATACCACAAAAAGTAATTTGTCTCTCACTTATGGGTAAAATGTATACAGTTTGTGTTACCATTTGTTTGAGGAATACCAGGAACATAATGAAATAAATTTAAAGTGACATTTCAGAATTTTTTGTCATAAATTTTACATTTATTTTTATCTGAAAGAGCATATTTTCTTATGAAAATTCTGAAAATTTCAAGCAAAAATATTGCGCCGTTTACGAGAAATTTATATTTTTGTGTTAAAATTGAACGAATTATTGTGGACAACAGTTCGGATTTATATGCAATTTATCGATTATGTCTCAACTTTGCATGCGTGTTTCTCGCTTATTGGCAACAACTTCCAAAAACTAATAGCATTTATACTCGTTAGAATAACCAATCTTGGCATCAAGACATACTTTAAAAAAAATGAAATTGGAATGAAATGTCCCTTTAACATAAATGAAAATAATTGTTGAACAGTTTTAAATGTGAATTAACCATTACACTTTAAAAGATGGATGCATTGATTGCATTATGTTGTTCAAACATTTTGCTTTAATTTTCGTTTATCTTCTGTTTCTTCTAGATACATATGAAAGTGGTAATTATTACATGGCCAAATTTACAGCTGAAAAGGTAATACAAATTTTAAATCTTTGTTATACTATTACTAGAAAATTATTTCTAGACTTCTTTCTTTGGTTTGCTTTTGAACTATTCCAAATTTAGCATAGTTTTTAGCTCGACTTTTTGAAGAAGATGAGTGCTTATACTGTCACCCGGGCGTCGGCATCGGCGTTGGCGTCGGCGTTGCAACAAAGGTTAAAGTTTTTTCAAACATCAATAACTTCCATACTATCAAAGGGATTCAACCCAAACTTTAAATACTTATTCACCATCACACCCTCTACCTTACTACTAGGGCCCATGACCCTGGCTCCACTATATTTGGAGTTATGCCCCTTTATACTAAGCAACTTAGAAAGTCGAGCGTGCTGTCTTCGGACAGCTCTTGTTATACTTTGCCAAAGGTGGTCATAATGTTGCTTTGGTCTTCTATGTCTGTCTGTCTGTACATACATGTACATATGTGACCCAACATGCTAAAGGAGTCCTTGTTGGAAATTCAAAAACCAAATTTAGAGAAATCAATCAGACTGTGCAGAGGTCAAACAGTTGTCATATCAGGAAAATAAAATATATTGAGATAAGGGAAACATTCACGATTCAGAAAATTACATTTGACTGAAAAGTTTAGATCCCAAACTGTGCTATCCGCGGATGACTGTGCCTCTTAATAAGACAGAGCATATGCTCAGGCTTATCTGGATCCATGCTGGTTTTAAAAGGCCAACATTGCCCAAAATGACCCCTTTTCCAGATCCCTACTCATCTTTATCTACTCTAGCTGTCAGGCCAGGAGGCTATTGTCATGGTGCTGTGTTAGGCAAAATTATGTGCATACATTTGTCCGGTCATCAACTTTCTATTAAAAAAATTCATCTCGTAAACTGTTGGATGCATTTCAGTCAAACTTCATAGGAACCATCCTTTGATAACTCTCTATCAAATTCCTTCAAAGAATTCTAATTGAATCAGAAAGTCACAAGTTATCGGCCCTTGAATGTCAAAAATTGCTGTTTTGACTTTGTTTTCACCCTAGTATTTTCTTTGTTGACAGAATATGATACAAATGACACTAGAACACCAGAGTTATGATGTGTACCTTGTTTTGGATGAGATTGAAATATATGGGGCACCTGCCAGCGTTAACAAGATCATGTTAGAAAACAAGGAAATACAGTTTGACATGGTAAGTACAGAATGTAGGCAAAATTTTGGACTGTTCCAATTTGAAAGGTGATGCAGACAACAATACAGAGTTGATGAAATTCTAAAAATATTTCGATTTTAGGTTAGAAAACATTGTGGAAAATGTCACAAGCAATTTCTTTATTTCACACGATGTTTTCCCAAGCCTTTTCTTGTGAGGAAGCAAAAAGGCATCACTATGTGGTATTACACATGTATATAATAGTACAGAATATGATACAGATGACATTAGCACATGCATGTATCAGAGTTGCGATGAGATTGAACTATACGGGGCACCTGCTAGTGTTACAAGATCATATTGGAAAACAAGGAAATACAGTTTGACATGGTAAGCTTTAATCCATTACCACACAGTGACTCCTTTTGACTCCCCACAAGATGATGACTTTGGAAAACATTGTGGAAAATGAAGAAATTGCTTGTCACAAGCAATTTCTTCATTTCCCACAAAGTTTTCTAGGTTGAAAGACCAAAAGATTCAAAATTTAATTCACTTGAAATTGTCGTCTGCATCATCTTTGAATTTGGAGCAGTCCAAAATTTTGTTGTTTGGGTTAATCCATTTCCACATATTGACTTCTTTTAGAATTTTGTTCAAGATAGCATATAAAATATTGAGGCAAAAATAAGTAAATGCTGGTAATGTTTTCCCTAGCTTTTCCAAGCAGGGACATTGAAACAAGGCAACTGTATAATCAATAATGTTAACCCTTTCCCAAACAACAAAATTTTAGAGTTATCAACTTCAAAAACTGCCACAAAGAAGGGAATTGTGCAAAATATGGTACAGAAAATATTGAGACAAAAGGAGAAACTGCTGGTTATCAGCAGTTTCTTCTTTTGTTTCAATATTTTCCCAAACTATTTCTATCAGGGACGTCAAAACCAGGTCTTCTTTGGGAAAGGGTTAAGACAAATTCACCATCATTATTTCCCATCCAACCTTTTTTTAAGATCTTTGATAATATGGTCTCATGTCATGAAGGGTTAGTTATTTGTGTACATTTATTTTATTTTGTAGGTCAACAACAATCTTGTCATGAGAAACCTGTCTATCCCAATGTACAGAGAGTTCTCCATGTACATGATGTAAGTTTATTTTAAAAAAATGTTTTGAAAATATGATTTGATACTGTGGTAATGCACTGGAATTTGGTTACTCATGGTTTCCTTGTTCAAGACTGGTCAAAATTCAAAGATGTTGCAGACGACAATTTCAGATGAATGAAATTTATACATAGTTGGTCTTTTGGTATAGAAAACATTGTGGAAAATGAAGAAATTGCTTGTCACAAGCAATTTCTTCATTTTCCACAATGTTTTCCAAAGCCATTATCTTGTAAGGGGTCAAAAAGAGTCATTGTGTGGTAATGGGTTAAACTGTGGTCCGGTTGCCATATAACCTAATCTGTTGAGTTGGACTTAAAACTCTGGAATTTACCCCTTTCCCAAACAAGACCTGGTTTTGACGTCCCTGTTAGAAAAGACTTGGGAAAACATTGAGGCAAAAGAAGAAAGTGCTGACAATCAGCACTTTCTCCTTTTGCCTCAATATTTTCTGAGCTATATTGTATACATCCAATATTGATTAACACCTCTTTTGTTGTCTGCACCAGCTTTTGAATTGAACAGCCCAAAAATGTTGTCGTTTGGGAAAGGGTTAATCCAATTGTCTTGTCTTGGACCATGCCATAGCACAGTTTGTATTGCATAAAGCTGTTCATAATGGGATGCAGGGTTCAATTCCAGAGGCGCGTTCTTTAGAGTGAGATTTTTTAAGATTTCTTAAGATTTTTTTGATATAGCGTTTTTAAGACCGAGATTATAAGCAAAGTGTTCCAAATGTTCCATACTTCATACAAATGACGTCATTATGATGTCATTTGTATGAAGTACGGAGCATTCGGAACTCCGCGGTTTATGAATCATTGAGCATTCGGAACAACTCGGTCAATTTTCTCCCATATAGATTCTACAGAATTTACCGAGCTATTCCGAAAGAAGTATAGAGCAATGGCGGCTCCCAGTGATCATCTCAAAAATCTTGCTCTAAAGAACGCTTTATCCTAAAACATCTTAAGAAATCTCAAGATATCTCAAGAAATCTCGCTCTAAAGAACGCACCTCTGGTTTCAATTCCTGGCCACAGTGAATATCCTGTCAGAAATTAGTCTCCCATCAATGGGGGGATAGTCATAAGCCTAGAAAAGATGAACAGATGGGGGCTCAGAAAGGTTGTTGTGGTAGCACAGATGGTTAGAGAAAACTCATAAGTTATTGTTAGTTTGCTCCAGCCACCATGATATATCTGAAATATTGTTAAAAGTGGTATTAACCCTTTCCCAAACAAGACCTGGTTTTCACGTCCCTTATGGATTTGGCTTGGGAAAACATTGAGCCAAAAGAAGAAACTGCTGATAATCAGCAGTTTCTCCTTTTGTCTCAATATTTTCAGTGCTATATTGTACACAAGGTCTATCTTAAAAAAGGTCCATTTGTCGTCTGAAGCAGCTTTGGAAATGGAAATTTTGAAAATTTGTCATTTGGGAAAGGGTTAAACCCTATTCTATTCACCTTTTATTTTAGAATGATCCTATTTCAGAGCTCCTTCAGATGACATAGTGGATCTGGATAAAGATAGGATTTGTGTATTTATAGAAAGTATTGCAACAAAATGCAGCATTTTCTCCTTATGCCTCAATGTTTTCCCAAAACATTTTCTAATAGGATGTCGAAACCCAGTCTTGTTTGCGAAAGGGTTAATCTTTTTTGTCTTACAGTCAGGACACAGGAGATGAGCGAGCTCATTTAGACTGTTTCCCTGAAGCTGAGGGTGGTGTGGAGCAGGTAACCAGACAGAGCTGTGAGAATCGCGGATGTGTGTATAATACACAAGTGACACAGGGTCCCCCCTGTAACTTCAACCTTGACAATTATGGCTACAAGATGGTTGGCGACTGTAGAGACACTAGTCTTGGGTTTGAGTGTGACCTCCAACACAAGGGTAAACCCAGTCCATACAGCTCAGCCAGTAACCCTGATGTGGAGCATTTGCTGTTTAGTATTCAGATGACAGATAATGAGATTGTTAGAATCAAAGTAAGTTTGTCAAGAATTAATTGAATGCTAGCCATACCAATTTAACCCGTTACCAGATTGCAAAATTTTATACAGGTCTAAATTAAAAAAAAATTCAGATGACAATATCAAGTTACAAATTTTGTCCTTTTTAAGCACTATAAGCAACACTGGTGTCTTTATTTCTGTTTGTGAAGAAAAAAGAGAGATGTCTGTGCATGAAAATTGTTAGCGACATGACAAAATGAGAACCATTCGATTTGAAATAAAAAATATGCAAATAATTTTTATGCCCCATGTGTCAAAAGATTAGGGGCATATTGTTTAACCCTCTCCCAAACACCAAAATTTTAGGGTGATCCACTTCAAAAAATGCCACAAATGACAAAATCGATGTTTTTTGATATAATTTGTGTAAAATATGGCATAGAAAATATTGAGACAAAAGGAGAAACTGCTGGTTATCAGCAGTTTCTTCTTTTGTTTCAATGTTTTCCCAAGCTTTTCCTATTAGGGATGTCAAAACCAGGTCCTGTTTGGGAAAGGGTTAATCATTAAATGTCTGTCTGTCTGTGCATTTTCCTGTCTGTATTATATGTCTGTCCAACAAAAGTTAATGTAAAACCTAAATATGTGGGCTTTGGTGTTTCATGAGCATATCTTGTTTATCCATAGATTACAGATGCCAATAACACAAGATATGAAGTACCCAAGAAGCTCAATTTAGGAACCAACAAGGCTGTTGACCCTAGATATGAGGTCAAGGTCACTAGTTATGACCCCTTCAGCTTCCAGGTCACCAGAAAGAGTAATGGAATGATCATGTAAGTATTATGTTTCTCTTCTGAACAGATTGAAAAAAATATTTTGTCCCAATTCAAAAAAATAGATGAATAGTTTCAATTACAGATCTACCAAGCACAAAAAGTTATTATTACTTCTTGATAATTTTTCAACACATCTAAAACTTGATGATGAATGATGAAATAAGACTACCTATGTTATCAGCAATATTATAACTAAAACAATTAATAAACACCTTTAACCCTTTCCCAAACGGCAAAATTTTAGGGTGATCCCAGTGAGTTCAAAAAGTGCTACAAATGACAAAATGGATCTTATCAAAGATAGGATTTGTGTAAAATATGGCATGGAAAATATTGAGACAAAAGGAGAAACTGCTGGTTATCAGCAGTTTCTTCTTTTGCCTTAATATTTTCCCAAGCCTTTTCTATTAGGGACGTCAAAACCAGGTCTTGTTTGGCAAAGGGTTAAATGGCACCTCAGTGGTCACAAGACAGGACTGCATGGTGACCCATGTATTGAAAAGTCACATTGTCCCCTGTCTGTACATGGGACTCACAAAAGTCTCGCACTGAATTATTATCATCTAACCGGGACTTTATGTCCAGGGAGCTAATGTCACAGCCGTAGTGCTGATGTTGAGTCACATCGCGTCTTCTCTTGAAAATCTTAAACCTGGTCTATATCTCATGATATCTCTAAGAGAGATGCAGCCTTGTAATTCACAATCATATGGATACCTCATGCCATGACCTTGACCTTAGACCATGACCTTTTGCCTAGTGACCTTGACCTTTTTTGCAACAAGCTCTCATATAGGCGAGCTGCGTTGTTCACAAGCCTTTGAGTACTCCTGGAGCTTTGGCTAAATCAGTAATAGACTGACATTTCGGCAAAGCTCTATTACTGACATGTCCATTGTCAATGAATAATATTGTTTCATATGATAAAATGGTCCTGCTCTATCTCTTCTAGATGGGATACCAGTGTAGGAGGTCTGACTTTCTCTAACCAGTTTTTACAGATCTCTACAAGACTACCCTCTCAGTATGTGTATGGGTTTGGTGAAAATGTTCACCACTCATTCAAACATGATCTACACTACAAAACATGGCCATTGTGGTCCAGAGATCAACCTGTTGGGTGGGGTGTAAGTGTTTTTTCTTACATTATGTTATGTATTTAGTTTAATTGATTTTTAATGAGTCAGGACTTTACATCTGGGGGGCTAATATCACAGCGCTACTTTCAAAGCCCATTACCATGATATCAAATTCTAGGCAAAGATTTATTACTATTACATTTGATATAGTGGAATTTTAATCCTTCTTGGAATCCATTCACTGTCCAGGAATTTTTTCACTGTCCAGCTTTTGATAGTCAAACTTTTGCTATCCTTTGACAGCTATTGGTTTATCCTGCACAACTCTATTTTGCACAACTCTTAGGAGTTATGAGGAAGCTGGAACCTATAAGAAAACAACACGGATCTTGATTAGACTATATCGTTGGTGGGGAGTCAAAACCTCGTAACTACAGCTTGAATAAGCTGGAGTTACGAGGTTTTGACTTCCCACCGACGATATGTATGTTGTCAAATACTGTAAAGGCTCTCTCCTGATCAAAACCTAAATATACAATCTTTTTAGGTCCAATACATCATGCTTTGTAATATCTTACCAATTACAAAATATATGAATTTCAGACAGGGTTGAATCACTATGGAGTTCATCCCTTCTATACATGTATGGAGGCAGGAGACAATGGGGCTCACTCGCATGGTGTTCTGTTGCTTAATAGTAATGCTCAAGGTGAGTTATATTTTATTAATTACAATATATATATATACAACAGACAGGTTTAAATCACTATGGAGTTCATCCTTTCTATACTTGTATTGAGGCTGGAGACAATGGAGCTCACTCGCATGGTGTTCTGCTGCTAAACAGCAATGCTCAAGGTGGGTTATATTTTATTAATTACAATATATATATACAACAGACGGGTTTAAATCACTATGGAGTTCATCCCTTCTACACATGTATGGAGGCAGGAGACAATGGAGCTCACTCACATGGTGTTCTGTTGCTGAATAGCAATGCTCAAGGTGAGTTATATTTTATTAATTACAATATATATATACAACAGACGGGTTTAAACCACTATGGAGTTCATCCCTTCTACACATGTATGGAGGCTGGAGACAATGGTGCTCACTCACATGGTGTTCTGTTGCTGAATAGTAATGCTCAAGGTGGGTTATATTTTATTAATTACAAAATATATATACAACAGTCAGGTTTAAATCACTATGGAGTTCATCCCTTCTATACATGTATGGAGTCTGGAGACAATGGAGCTCACTCACATGGTGTTCTGCTGCTAAACAGCAATGCTCAAGGTGAGTTATATTTTACCAAAATTAAAAAATATATAAATTACAAACAGATTAAAGCCATTCCCTCTTTAACCCTTTTCCAAACAACAAAAATTAAGGCTTGTCAAATTCAAAAGCTGCTGCAGACAACAAAATAGATGTTTATTATAACAGGATTTGTGTACAATTTAGTCAAGAAAATATTGAGGCAAAAGGAGAAATTGGTGATCATCAGCAATTTCTTCTTTTGCTTCAATGTTTTCTCAAGCCTTCTCTAATTGGGACGTCAAAACCCGGTCTTGTTTGGGAAAGGGTTAATGATACCTTTTGACACCCAGAATATGGTGGCTTTTGAAAACATTGTGGAAAATGAAGAAATTGCTTGTGACAAGCAATTTCTTCATTTCCCACAATACTTTCTACCCCAAAAGACCACAAAATACTTAATTTCATTCATTTGAAATTGTTTGGTAAAGGGTTAAGCAACTATGTAGTTGAACTGTTCATCCCTTCTACACATGTATGGAGTCTGGAGACAATGGAGCTCACTCGCATGGTGTTCTGTTGCTAAACAGCAATGCTCAAGGTGGGTGGATACTCGGGTTAACCCTTTCCCAAACAATAAAATTTGATGGTGATCCACTTCAAAAACTGCCACATTAATGACAAAATGGAAGTTATTAAAGATAGGATTTGTGTAAAATATGGCACAGAAAATATTGAGACAAAAGGAGAAACTGCTGGTCATCAGCAGTTTCTTCTTTTGTTTCAATGTTTTCCCAAGCCTTTTCTATAAGGGACGTCAAAACCAGGTCTTGTTTGGGAAAGGGTTAATGATACCTTTTGACACCCAGAATATGGTGGCTTTTGAAAACATTGTGGAAAATGAAGAAATTGCTTGTGACAAGCAATTTCTTCATTTCCCACAATATTTTCTACCCCAAAAGACCACAAAATACTTAATTTCATTCACTTGAAATTGTTGTTTGGTAAAGGGTTAAATCACTATGGAGTTCATCCCTTCTATACATGTATGGAGGCTGGAGACAATGGAGCTCACTCGCATGGTGTTCTGCTGCCAAACAGCAATGCTCAAGGTGGGTTATATTTTATTAATTACAATATATATATACAACAGACGGGTTTAAATCACTATGGAGTTCATCCCTTCTACACATGTATGGAGGCAGGAGACAATGGAGCTCACTCGCATGGTGTTCTGCTGCTAAACAGCAATGCTCAAGGTGGGTTATATTTTATTAATTACATAATATATGAATTTCAGACAGGTTTAAATCACTATGGAGTTCATCCCTTCTACACATGTATGGAGGCTGGAGACAATGGTGCTCACTCACATGGTGTTCTGTTGCTAAATAGCAATGCTCAAGGTGAGTTATATTTTACCAAAATTAAAAAATATATAAATTACAAACAGATTAAAGCCATTCCCTCTTTAACCCTTTTCCAAACAACAAAAATTAAGGCTTGTCAAATTCAAAAGCTGCTGCAGACAACAAAATAGATGTTTATTATAACAGGATTTGTGTACAATTTAGTCAAGAAAATATTGAGGCAAAAGGAGAAATTGCTGATCATAAGCAATTTCTTCTTTTGCTTCAATGTTTTCTCAAGCCTTCTTCAAAACCCGGTCTTGTTTGGGAAAGGGTTAATGATACCTTTTGACACCCAGAATATGGTGGCTTTTGAAAACATTGTGGAAAATGAAGAAATTGCTTGTGACAAGCAATTTCTTCATTTCCCACAATATTTTCTACCCCAAAAGACCACAAAATACTTAATTTCATTCACTTGAAATTGTTGTTTGGTAAAGGGAAAAGCAACTATGTAGTTGAACTGTTCATCCTACACATGTATGGAGTCTGGAGACAATGGTGCTCACTCACATGGTGTTCTGTTGCTAAACAGCAATGCTCAAGGTGCGTTATATTTTACCAAAATTAAAAAATATATGAATTACAGACAGGTTAAAGCTATTCTCTCTTTAACCCATTACTGCACAGTGACGCCATTGGACTCCATCAAAAGACAAGGCTTGGGAAAACATCGTGGAAAATGAAGAAATTGCTTTTGACATGCAATTTCTTCATTTTCCACAATGTTTTCTAACCCAAAATTGAAAGATTTTTAAAATTTCATCAACTTTAAATTGTCGTCTGCAACACCTCTCAAATTGGAATAGTCCAAAATTTTGTCGTTTGGGAAAGGGTTAATGATAACCTTTGACGCCCAGAATATGATGGCTTTTGAAAACATTGTGGAAAATGAAGAAATTGCTTGTGACAAGCAATTTCTTCATTTCCCACAATATTTTCTACCCCAAAAGACCACAAAATACTTAATTTCATTCATTTGAAATTGTTTGGTAAAGGGTTAAGCCACTTTGTAGTTGAACTGTTCATCCCTTCTATACAATCATGTATGGAGTCTGGAGACAATGGAGCTCACTCGCATGGTGTTCTGTTGCTAAACAGCAATGCTCAAGGTGGGTGGATACTCGGGTTAATTTTTGTATCAATCTGTATGACAATCAATGCTTGATATCTGAGTCATATCGTCGTTGTAAATGCAAAACCTTGTATCTTGTTTTTGGAAGATTTTAAAGGGGAGAGAAAAAAGTGTAATAGTTCTTCCCAAACTGGAAGGGTTTTGTTGAAATTTGGACATAGTATTCACAAATAATACATCATTAATCCTGATCAGTAAAATTATTTCAAAACCTGCAAGAATTGTCTTAACTGGGAACACAAGATTTTACTTGCAAAAATCGACAAACAAGATTTCGCATTTACACCGACGATATTCTTCAAAGTAATCATTTTGATGAAGTTTCTTTTCTACTGATAATTGCTTGTGTGTTATGATTTATTTGTCACAAGATCAAGCTTACAACTTACTTAATCAGCCTTCGTTTCTTTGTAAAATGGTTTATACATAATCATGGGAAAAGTAACATAAAAGTTTTGCATGTATCATGAATGCATCTTCCTCCTTTTAGATAAATATAAGTCAAACCTGTTTCTGTGAAAACTTTATTAGTTTTTTGTAACGTGATAGAAATAACATTCTTTTATTCCCGGGTTACAATTTTACTCTATTACAAGATTTCACATAACCTTGCATAGGACAATCAGTGATATCCTATATTTATATATGTGACCCGTCACGCTAAAAGGGACCTTATCGGAACTCCAAAAACCCAAAATTTGACAAACTTGTCAGACTCAGCACAGGCCAACCAGATCCCATATGCGAAAAATGAACATATAGTAAGATAGGGAAATATTCTGGAATTAGAAAATTACATAAAAGTGAAAAGTGTCGGCCCTAGTCTGGCTGCGCGGACTGCGCAGACTGACTAGGGTCGATATTTTTCACACATCCGATAAGGTCCCTTTTAGCGCGACGGGTCACATATATCATGAATGCACCTTCCTCCTTTTAGATAAATATAAGTCAAACCTGTTTTTGTGAAAACTTTATTAGTTTTTTGTAACGTGATAAAAATAACATTCTTTTATTTCTGGGTTACAATTTGACTGTCATTACAAATTGACACATATCCTAGTATAGGACAATCAGTGATATCCTATGTTTATAATCTGAGCCAGAATCTGGAAAAACGTCCCTTAAGGCTTTTGAGCCCAACATGGATCCAGATCAGCCTGTGCTTATGCACAGTCTGATCAGGATCCATATTGTTCTCTAATAGTTTCTTCGTGACCTGTAGTAACTTTAAGGGAGCAGCATTGGTGTATATTGGACTCCATTTGACAACAGGCTGATCTTGAAACTCAATTTTGAAAAATGCTATAAGGGACGTTTTTCCAGATCCCGGCCCAATTTTAATTATATGTATTATGTTACTTTATGTGCAATACTGTGCAGCATGTAGATCTATGTAATAGTGTTGGACATAATATGTATTAATTAAATCTATTTCCAGATTACAGTTTTACCCCCCTACCCATGTTGATTTACAGAATCATCAGTGGGATCTTGGATTTCTACATGTCTATGTATTACTGTGTAGTGTTATATGTATTACTGTGTAACATTATATGTATCAAATCATGTATTTTCCATTACCAGACTACAGTTTCACTCCTCTTCCTATGTTGACATACAGAACTATCGGTGGGATCCTGGATTTCTACATGTTCATGGGGCCTGAACCAGAAAATGTCATACAACAATATACTCATGTAAGATTTAACTAATTAGCTTCTCCTGAAGTATAATTCTTTCAACTTGAATGTTCTTAATATTTATCCCATTTCTACCCACATTTCTTATTCTGTTCTTTTAGCCCATTCCCACATGGTTATGCCTTTTGATTCTCTTGCAACATGTAGCCCTTTAGCTTTGGAAAACATTGTAGAAATTTGAATTGCTTCTTTTTTTTATACCCAGAGAAAAAATCATAAAATTTCATTCATTTCAAATTATCTTCTGCAACAGATTTGCATTCGAATCAGTTAAGAATTTGCCGTTCTGTAATGAATCAATACCTTTTGGTAATTCTAATAAGAATTATCTGGCGAACGGTATGTCCTAGTCAAATATTATCATAATCTTTGACTTGTTAAATGTTTGAAAAAAGGGAACGTTTTTATCCAGTTATCAGCAACGTAATTTCGGACGAACAATTGTCTTTCATTGGTGGAATTCTAAAATCTCGCAACTACAGCTTGATTGAAGTGGTAGTTACAGGATTTTATAACAACACAGAAAAAATTTATCAGATAAAACCTGGAGTAGAACCTGTCTATTTTTATGCCTCCGTTTCAAGAGATCTGGGGCATATTGTTTTACCCGTGTCTGTCTGTCTGTTTGTCTGTCTGTCCGAAAACTTAACATTAGCCTTTTCTCCAAAGGTATTTGAGATACAAAGCTCAAATTTGGTATGCAACTTCCACTCAATGATATCTATCTGTTCCATACAATTTGACCTTCCTCCTGGTCATCTGTTAACCCTTATCAACCCTGTACTCTAAGAAAACTTAACATTTCAGGGGCATTGGTGTTTCACAAACACATCTTGTTAGCACAAGATTTATCCATATTGATGAAATGTCGTTTTGTTTCAGGCCATAGGTCGTCCAGTTATGCCTCCGTATTGGTCGCTAGGTTTCCAGCTATGTCGCTATGGTTACAATAACATACAGAATATCCAAGCTGCAGTCAACAGAACTATATCTGCTGGGATACCACTGGTTTGTATAACGGCCTTGTATTTTTAGAGTGACAATTTGTAAAACAGGGCTATTCCAGTCATGTTGGCATAGGCATTAGCGTTGACCTAACCCTCTTGTTAAGGCATTATGTTTAAGTTATATACTAAATGTTTCTATTGATGCCTATTGTTCTGAAACTTTGCACATGCTTAAATTCTGTGACCATACTATCAGCCTCTAGGAAATGATTTGTTACTCTTGCATTTAGGCTATTATAGCGGAATTTAAACTCATTTGGGATTTAATTTTTTTTCATTATCCTGCACATTACGGTTGCTCTTTGCTGTCCTCAGGCAGCTCTTGTTGTGACAAGCACTTACTTTGGAAGAAATACTTGTTTCTGACAACTTTTTTTTTTCTTTTGAAAAAAATATTTAGAACCCTGAAAAAGAAGGAAAATATACCAAATGTGATACCTAATTGTTGAAATTGGAACTGTTTACAAAATGAACTGTATACAATGATAAATTGATATTTTCTTTTCTTCACTAGGATGTGCAGTATTCTAATATAGACCATATGAATGAGAGGATGGATTTTACAGTAAATAATAGAGATTTTCCTGGTTTAGGATTGAACCTTTTATTTCCCCAAATTCATTATAGCGAAACTGCTGCTCCAATTTTAAGGCTGCTGAAGAAAACAGATGATATTGATAAAGATAGGATTGTTTTTAAAAAAAAACATATCAAAGAAAATATTGAAGCAAAAGGAGAAAATGCTGGTTATCAGCATTTTCTTCTTTTGCCTCAATATTTTCCCAAGCCTTTCCTGGTTGTTTTGGAAAGAGCTAACAATTTTTTTCTCCTTTCTAGGATGTGCAGTATGCAGACATAGACCATATGGATGAGAGGATGGATTTTACAGTGAATAATAGAGATTTTCCTGGTTTAGATGCCTATTTTAAGTCACTTCAACAACAAGGAATGCACATCATTATTATACTGGTAAGAATTAGTCATGGGCCTAAGTGATCATATATTGTTAAAAGATTAAAAGAGTTTTCATAATGTCATTCTGCATTAATTGAAACAAGAAGGTGGTGTTTAGATTATCAAGGCCATCTTCAGAGGGTGAGGCCTGGGCTGCTCAGTAAAGATTAAAGTCACATGATCAAAGGAGTTTGTACGTTTGAAAGCATTGAAAAATTAATTACCAATATTTTCTCCCTTTTCCTTGATATAGATCTATTTAACTTTACCAAAGAGAATTATTATTTTTAGAACCATATTTAATTTCTGTCATCTGTAGCATATTCACCCTTGGACAGGTCCATTCTGTTGTTAGGAAATGGATCTTACTTTGGACACCCAGCTGGTGGTGTGTTCAGCTTGACCAACCACCTCAATCTTTGGAAACTAATGTTTAGATAATAGCCTGAATCTTTTGAAATACTGAAATATGTGCAGATTGACTAGGCTTGATACTTTTCACTCTTCCCAGAGGAACGCCCCTTTTAGTGGGATGGATCGCATATCTTTCTTCACAATTTGCTTACAGGACCCTATCTTGATATGGAATGTGACTGGATACAAACCATATGAGAGGATGACAGCCACAAACAGTAACATCAGATGGCCGACAGATGGGCACATACCAGCAGGCAGTAGCAATGAGATTTACTTGGATATGTGTGTGTAACCCTTTCCCAAATGGCATAAGCTGCTCCATTCGAAAGCTTTCGTAGACAACAAAAATTGGTAAAAATGATACAGAATATGTGTCCAATATGGTACAGAAAATATTGAGGCAAAAGAAGAAAATGCTGTTTATCAGCATTTTCTTCTTTTGCTTCAATATTTTCTCAAGATTTTTCTATCAAAGACATCAAAACCAGGTCTTGTTTGGGAAAGGGTAAACAGATCACTTATGAATTTATAACTATGTTTCCTATAGGACCCGATCTTGATATCGAATGTGATTGGATACAAACCATATGACAGGATGACAGCCACAAACAGTAACATCAGATGGCCAACAGATGGGCACATACCAACTGGCAGTAGTAATGAAAAAGGGGATTTACTTGGATATGTGTGTGTAACCCTTTCCCAAATGGCAAAAATTTGGGCTGCTCCATTCGAAAGCTTTTGTAGACAACAAAAATTGGTCAAAATTTTACAGAATTTGTGACTGATATGGAACAGAAAATATTGAGGCAAAAGAAGAAAATGCTGTTTATCAGCATTTTCTTCTTTTGCTTCAATATTTTCTCAAGATTTTTCTATCAAAGACATCAAAACCAGGTCTTGTTTGGGAAAGGGTTAAAAGATCACTTATTAATTTATGACTCTTTCTTATAGGACCCGATCTTGATATCGAATGTGACTGGATACAAACCATATAAGAGAATGACAGCCACAAACAGTAATATCAGATGGCCGACAGATGGGCACATACCTGTAGACAGCAGTAATGAGAAAGGAGATTTACTTGGATATGTAAGTTTTATTAGCTCACCTGAGCACCAAGTGCTCAAGGTGAGCTATTGTGGTCGCTCACCGTCCGTTGTCCGTCCATTCACAATTTCTTTAAACATCTTCTCATCCTATACCATTGTGCCAATTTTTACCAAACTTGGCAGGAATGTTCCTTGAGTGACCCTTTTCAAAACTTTTTCACAAATTTCTGATTCGTCAAAAAATGTGGGCGTGGCAGGGCGGTGCTTATCAGATTTTAAGAGAAATTCTTAAAAAAATTCAAATTAAAATCAGCCATGATGTACCAGGTTTCATGTTATATAAGCAAAGATCAGTGAAATATATACAAGAGTGGTGAAATATAAACAAGACCGGTGAAATGTAAACAAGACAGCCCAGAATGGACCTGCATCTAAAAGTGGGCAAATACAATCTTTTTGTTATTTAAGCTTTAAAGCTTATGCTGTTGGTACTCATTTGAATAATCTTGATCAGATTATTCAAATGAATTCCCACAGCACTGGGTTTGATAAACATTTATAGATATTTTACAATTTGGTAAGACAGTAACCTTTTATTTGTTTCTCTATTTACTTAAGGATTATCTCAATGCTTTAACCATTTCCTGAGAAGGCCTGGTTTTGACACCTCTTTATTATTAGAATAGGCTTGGGAAATATTGAGTCAAATAAAGAAAATGTTGATAATCAGCAATGTTCATGTTCATGTTCATGTTTATGTGCTATATTGTACAATTTTGCCTTCTGCAACTCCTTTCAAATTGGGGATGTCTATTTCTTATCTGTTTGGGAAAGGATTAAGCCCTTTCCCAACCATACACAGGTATTGCCTGGGAAAATGTCATTGTCCTGGCAAAAGAAGAAAATGCTGATAGCCTGCATTTTCTCCTTTTTCCTCATCATTTTCCTCCCACTTTTGTACATGAATGCAGTCTTACTCAACATTCTGTTTTGTCATTTACAGCAGCTAATCTACTGCTCTGATGTTATGTTGTTAGAAAAAGATTTAACCAAAATCAGATCCTAATTTTGTTCAATGAATACCCTATTTCCCCTATGTTGTGGGTTGATTTGTGACAAAATTAGTTATATGCCTTTGAATGTGACAAAATTGCCATTTTCGCTAATGTCA
The DNA here is from genome assembly GCA_963680895.1 of Fragum sueziense. Lineage (NCBI taxonomy): Eukaryota > Metazoa > Mollusca > Bivalvia > Cardiida > Cardiidae > Fragum > Fragum sueziense. The sequence continues at coordinate 52,908,178 of OY804594.1, read as the reverse complement.
TCTTGGTTCAGGTTAGCGATTAAGGAGCATCATGGTCCTCTTGTTTACCAAAATTCTAGCCACAGTAGTTGATTTCCTATCAGAAATCATACTCTGAATCCAGATTTTTGTTAAAACAGTAATAAGAGTTGTTAATTCTTGTTAACTAAAATTCTAGCCACAGTAGCTGATTTTCTATTAGATATCATACTCTTAATCCAGAATTTGGTCAAAACAGTAATACGAGTTGTTAGTTCTTGTTTACTATTTTTCTAGCCACTGTAGTTGATTTCCTATCAGATATCATACTCTGAATCCAGATTTTTGTTAAAAGAGTAATAAGAGTTGTTTGTTCTTGTTAACTAAAATTTGCCACAGAAGCTGGTTTTCTTTCCAATATCATACTCTGAATCCAGATTTTGGTCAAAACAGTAATAACAGTAACTGTTGTTAGTTCTTGTTTACTAAAATTCTAACCAATGTAGTTGATTTCCTATCAGATATCATTCTCTGAATCCAGATTTTGGTCATAACAGTAAAGAGAGTTGCTAGTTCTTGTTTACTAAAATTCAAGTGGATTTCTTATCAGATATCATACTCTGAATCCAGACTTTGGTCAAAACAGTAATAGGAGTTCTTAGTTTCTGTTAACTAAAATTCTAGCCACAGTAGCTGGTTTCCATTCAGATATCTTACTCTGAATCCAGATTTTGGTCAAAATAGTAATAAGAGTTGTTAGTTCTTGTTTACTAAAATTCTAGCCAATGTAGTTGATTTCCTATCAGATATCATACTCTGAATCCAGATTTTGGTCATAACAGTTAAGAGAGTTGCTAGTTCTTGTTTACTAAAATTCAAGTGGATTTCTTATCAGATATCATATTCTGAATCCAGACCTTTGTCAAAACAGTAATAGGAGTTCTTAGTTTTTGTTTACTTAAATTCTAGCCGCAGTAGCTGATTTCCCATCAGATATCATACTCTGAATCTAAATTTTGGTCAAAACAGTAATAAGAGTTGTTAGTTCTTGTTTACTTAAGTTCAAGCCACAGTAGCTGATTTCCTTTTAGATATCATACTCTGAATCCAGATTTTGATCAAAACAGTAATAAGAGTTGTTAGTTCTTTTTTACTAAAATTCTAGCCACTGTAGTTGTTTTCCTATCAGATATCATACTCTGAATGCAGATTTTGGTCAAAGCAGCAACATGAGATGTTAGTTCTTGTTTACTAAAGTACTAGATATTGTAGTTGATTTCTTATCAGATATCATACTCTGAATCCAGACTTTGGTCAAAACAGTAATAAAAGATGTAAGTTGCACTGGTGGTGAACTCGGACAAAGCGAGGAACATTTTTCTTGAACACAAGGTACAGATACTTCATGTTTAAATGCGCGTTTAAAAACCAGTTTTACTAGTTTGAGCATGTACACAACGATTTGCACGTGTTTATCCGCCCAAAACAATATGGACGAATCAGTGAGACACTCAGAGGACATTGAAAGTTTTTTTTATTTTATTTCTCTGACTGATTCTGAAGTTGGTATTTTAATTCTTGGGTAGAAGTTTTTTTCCGATGTGAAAATCGTAGTTAACGTTTTTTGAAGGGGACTTGTACGGTTTATTTATGATACCGTGAACATTTTCAATGGCTGTTCGAATTGCAATGACTTTTGTCCTAACAATAGAATGGGTTTTCGGTTAAATATGGATAAATCGTAGGTGTTGTTATAAAATCCCGTAACTACAGCTTCAATAAAGTTGAGTTTGTGACGTTTTAGATTTACACCGACGAAGCACTAGTGTTTGTCCGAAAAACGTCACTAGGTCTATATATAGTAGATAAAATTTATTCTTTTTCAAAGACGAATTAATGGTATACAATAATCATTTCCAAAGCAATAGGCCTATCTGGTATTGCAGCCCCCAATTAGAAGGCTTTCAGTAATCTGTACGAAAAAAAGAGGCGGATTCCGCTTGGAAAACAGGCGTAAATTAGGCGTAAATGAGGCGTAAATGGCAATTTACGCTTGTAACAGTGGCGGAGTTATACTTTACGCCATAGTCACTGTGCAAAGTAGTGGCGTAAATTAGAGGCGTAAAATGAAATGGAGGCGTAATTTTATCATAACAGGCGTAATTTAAAACTTTAATTTTTGAACAGGCGTAATTTTTGGACTTAGCTATTTTAACAAGGCGGAATGGCTGTTTCTTAAAGCGGAAAATAACTTAAAATTTCCAGGGAGACGGAATTTTTGGACTTAGCAATTTTATAATGACGCGATTCCAATATACTAGCCATTTTCATTTTGCACTGCATAAGATATAGGCAAAGAAAAGTCTTTTGTTAAGAAGGTCAAACTCCAAATTCAAGGTCGCAAGGTCAAGTTCAAGATTGATGGTCTTGGTAGGAGGTATGCAAGAGTAAACTATCAAGACTCCATCTGTAATAGTGATTGAAATATAGGCCAAGTTAAAGTTCTTGTAAAGTATAAGCCTTATGGTAAAGGTCCTAATGCCAAAGGTCATGATCCCAAATGAAAGGTCTTAACAAGTTCTATCCATATGTGAAATATCAAAGCTCTATATCTCACAGTGTATTAGATGTAGGCCAGGTTAAACAGTAGGTCATACTTCAAGGTCAAGGTCACAAGGTCTTAATTCCTGAATCATACTATAACAAGAGCTGTCACTGTAAGATGACAATGCCCCCGACACCGCTTTGATTTTAAATTATGGCCAATCTATGTTCAAGGTCAAGGTCATCCAGGGGTCAAGGTCATCCAGGGGTCAAGGTCACCAAAGTATGTGCCTACAGAAAGGTAATGTACCAAGGAATGTTGTGGTAAAGTATGAAGCGAATATGTTAAGTAATAAGGAAGTTATGGCCAATGTTAAAGTTTTTGGACGGAATGACAGACGGACAGACGGACGGACGGACAAGTCAAATTTATGATGCCTCCCTATCGGGGGCATAATTTGAGCAACGTTTGTCTGTTTGTCTGTTTGTCTGTTTGTTCCCCTACTCCTCCCAGGTCCTTGGGCCGATCTTCACCAAACTTGGAGGGAAGGTGGAGGGCAGCCCCGGATATTAGCTTGAGGGGTTCATTTTTTGAAAGGTCAAGGTCATCGAGGTCAAAGGTCAAATTTATCGTTTTTACGGGTTACAGGACGGGATTGCTTAGTTACGGGACGGGATTGCTTACGGGTTACGGGACGGGATTAGGTGGAGTGCAGCCCCGGATAGGTCAAGGTCATTGAGGTCAAAGGTCAGCCCCGGATATGTCAAGGTCATCGAGGTCAAAGGTCAAATTTCGAGACGGGTAAAATTGCTAGTGAAAGTAAATGTCAGGTAGAATCTTTGTGTGAATTATCAAGGCTGTATCTAAACAAGAAATGTTTGTAAAACATATATGCCCCCTCAAGGGCCTACCTTTAATGTAGGTCAAAGTTGAGGTCAAGGTCCAAGGTCATGATCAAATGTAAAGGTCTTGGTAGGAGGTGTCCATGTGTGAAATATCAAGTCTGTATGTGTAAAAGCACCTGAAATATAGGCCAGGTTAAAGTTCTTTAAAGTACGTCAAAAGCCAAGGTCATGGTCAAATGCAAAAGGTCTTGGTAGGAGGTGTCCATGTGTGATATATCAAGGCTGTACATGTAAAAGGACAAGAGATAGAGGTCAGGTTAAAGTTTTTACAAAGTAGGTCAAAGGTCAAGGTCACAAGGTCCAAGGTCATGGTCAAATGTGAACAGTCTTGGTGGGAGGTGTCCATGTATGCAATATCAAGAATGTATGTATAAAAGGACATGAGTTAGAGGCTGGGTTAAAATGTTAAAAAGTAGGTCAAATGCCAAGGTCAAGGTCACAAGGTCATGGTCAAATGTGAAAGGTGTTGGTAGGAGGTGTCTATGTGTCTATCAAGGCTGTATGTGTAAAAGGGCATGATATATCGGCCAGGTTAAAAACACATAAAAGTAGGTCAAGCGTCAAGGTCACAAGGTCCAAGGTCATGATTCCAAATGAAAGGTCTTGGCAGGAGGTATCCATGTGTGAAAAATCAAGGCTCTTTCAATGATAGTGCATGAGATATAGGCCAGGTTAAAGGTTTTTTAAAAGTAGGTCAAACTCCAAGGTCAAGGTCACTAGGCCAAAGGTCATGGTCCCAATTGAAAGGTACTGGCATGAAGTATCCATGTGTGAAATATTATGACTGTATCTCAAATAGTGCCTGAGATATATAGTTCATAAGATATAGAATTAACTTTGTGAAAATAAGGCCTCCCAGTCTATTTTCTCCCAGTCTATGACCATTTCCTACTTCCTGTTTAGAAAATTGGAGGGAATTTTGCTTCTCTGACTTTTTGCAAAGTTAATGTTTGAGGTATGTATTCTAACATTGATATTTGATGAATCCAGTACATTAAGGGGCTCACTAAATGGTAGGACCAAGTGAGGCAACATTGGTGAGTGTTCTTTTGACTAAATTAAACAAATTCAAATGTTTATTTTTACCATTCCCCACCCACATTTTATGTACTAAATATCTAGAAGGCGGGATTATGAGGCGGATTACGCCCGTAATTTCTTAAAAATTCCAAGCGGAATCCGCCTCCTAGCAATTACGCCTGTAAAAAAAATCCGCTTCATTTGCATATTCCGTCTCTAAAAATTCCGGTTAATTAACATTTTACGCCTCTAAATTACGCTTGGTTTACGCTTGGTTTCCGTCTCATTCCTATATTTCTTTAAACAAGCTTACTAGCGGAAAATAAGGCGGATTCCGTCTCATAATTCCGTCTCATTTACGCCTGTTTTACGGGCGTAATTTTTCGGACAGGTGACCACCATATAGATAGTGCTTCGTTTGCCCGTCCGTCCGTTTTTCTACCCGTCCGCCAATTTGTCAAGCTGACTGCTCTAGATGTCAAAATACATTGATTTTATATGTTGAGAAGTTAAAATGTGTGTACTAAATAAGAAAATATGAAAGAAAAATATTAAGAAAAAAGGAGCCAAATTATTTTCAGTATAGATCTATTCTTCTTTTGATTCAATGTTTTTCCAAACCTTTCTAATTGGGGGAAACTGTTTCGGAAATACATAATGTATTTCATTGCTTCGTCTTTGAATAGGGGACAATTTTATCGAGAAAACTGATTAATTTTGGATAAACGATGGCATTCCGTAAATGTAAATGTAAAACGTCGCAACTAGAGCTTGTTTGAAGCTGTAGTTACGACATTTTATACCAATACCAACAGTTTATAAAAACAGAACAGTACCCAAGTCTATTTTAGCACACAATTGATTGCCATAACCGATATCTCTTATTCATGTGTTCTTCCTATTGATAGGCTTTTGCGACCAACATGGATCCAGATCAGACTTTGCATGTGCACTGTCTGATCAAGATCCATCTTGTTCTCATTTAATAGCTTATTCTCCATCTGTACCAAATTTAAGAAGGCATAACGAAAATCTTACTGGTGAAACTCCAAGGTAACGATAAAATTGATGATGATGATGATGATGATGATGATGATGATGATACCTGGTGCTCGAATTTGATGCCGGAAATCTATGGTTAGATGCTCAAATCAGTGCGATATTACCGAATAAATGTTTAAATGTGCCGTTGAGTCCAGTGCAATCAATTAATTTATCAAGCATGTGGTCATAAAACACCGTAGCTGGAAAAGATAACATCGCAAACATGCTGTAACGTTGTCACGAAGAAACTGCACAATGATTTTCAATGACATGACACCGAAAACTGCCATTTACAGGCTTTATTTGTACATTTATATGTCTTTTTTGTTTACTTGCAATGCAAATAGATAAACATAAACAGAGATATCGTACCATTTCGTTCGGGCGATTAAGATCAACCCACATGATCTCAATATGCGCTTTGTGCACTTGCAATCCATTTATAACATTTGAAAATAATGATCGATAAAACTGATATTTTCGTGAGTATTATAAATCATATCTACATACCTTAGTAACTTCCATTTGAGTGCATCCTTTAAAAAAAGACGGAAAGAGAAGTAAAACAAAATACCACGTGTATTGTTTACAAAAATCCGGATGTGACATGAAGTATCTGTACCTTGTGTTCATGAAAAATGTTCCTCGCTTTGTCCGAGTTCACCACCAGTGAGTTGTTGTTTATTAAAATTCTAGCCACTGTAGCTGATTTCCTATCAGATATTATACTTTGAATCCAGATTTTGGTCAAAACAGTTTTATGACTTGTTAGTTCTTTTTCACTAAATTTCTAGCCACAGCAGCTGATTTCCTATCAGATATCATACTCTGAATCCAGAATTTGGTCAAAACAGTAATAAGAGTTGTTAGTTCTTGTTTACTAAATATCTAGCCACTGTAGTTGATTTCCTATCAGATATCATACTCTGAATCAAGATTTTGTCATAAAAGTAAATAGAGTTGTTAGTTCTTGTTTACTAAAATTTAAATGGATTTCCTATCAGATATCATACTCTGAATCCAGACTTTGGTCAAAAGTTATTTCTTATTGTTCACTAAAATATTAGCCACTGTAGTTTATTTCCTATCAAATATCGTATTCGGAATCCAGATTTTGTTCAAAACAGTATTATGACTTGTTAGTTCTTGTTCACTAAAATTTTAGCCACAGTAGCTGATTTCCTATCAGATATCATACTCTGAATCAAGAATTTGGTCAAAACAGTAATAAGAGTTGTTAGTTCTTGTTTACTAAATATCTAGCCACTGTAGTTGATTTCCTATCAGATATCATACTCTGAATCCAGATTTTGGTCATAACAGTTAAGAGAGTTGCTAGTTCTTGTTTACTAAAATTCAAGTGGATTTCTTATCAGATATCATATTCTGAATCCAGACCTTGGTCAAAACAGTAATAGGAGTTCTTAGTTTTTGTTTACTTAAATTCTAGCCACAGTAGCTGATTTCCCGTCAGATATCATACTCTGAATCTAAATTTTGGTCAAAACAGTAATAAGAGTTGCTAGTTCTTGTTTACTAAAATTCAAGTGGATTTCTTATCAGATATCATATTCTGAATCCAGACCTTGGTCAAAACAGTAATAGGAGTTCTTAGTTTTTGTTTACTTAAATTCTAGCCACAGTAGCTGATTTCCCGTCAGATATCATACTCTGAATCTAAATTTTGGTCAAAACAGTAATAAGAGTTGTTAGTTCTTGTTTACTTAAGTTCAAGCCACAGTAGCTGATTTCCTTTTAGATATCATACTCTGAATCCAGATTTTGGTCAAAACAGTAATAAGAGTTGTTAGTTCTTTTTTACTAAAATTCTAGCAACTGTAGTTTTTTCCTATTAGATATCATACTCTGAATGCAGATTTTGGTCAAAGCAGCAACATGAGATGTTAGTTCTTGTTTACTAAAGTACTAGATATTGTAGTTGATTTCTTATCAGATATCATACTCTGAATCCAGACTTTGGTCAAAACAGTAATAAAAGATGTAAGTTGTTGTTTATTAAAATTCTAGCCACTGTAGCTGATTTCTTATCAGATATTATACTTTGAATCAAGATTTTGGTCAAAACAGTTTTATGACTTGTTAGTTCTTTTTCACTAAAATTCTAGCCACAGCAGCTGATTTCCTATCAGATATCATACTCTGAATCCAGAATTTGGTCAAAACAGTAATAAGAGTTGTTAGTTCTTGTTTACTAAATATCTAGCCACTGTAGTTGATTTCCTATCAGATATCATACTCTGAATCAAGATTTTGTCATAAAAGTAAATAGAGTTGTTTGTTCTTGTTTACTAAAATTTAAATGGATTTCCTATCAGATATCATACTCTGAATCCAGACTTTGGTCAAAAGTTATTTCTTATTGTTCACTAAAATATTAGCCACTGTAGTTTATTTCCTATCAAATATCGTATTCGGAATCCAGATTTTGTTCAAAACAGTATTATGACTTGTTAGTTCTTGTTCACTAAAATTTTAGCCACAGTAGCTGATTTCCTATCAGATATCATACTCTGAATCAAGAATTTGGTCAAAACAGTAATAAGAGTTGTTAGTTCTTGTTTACTAAATATCTAGCCACTGTAGTCGATTTCCTATCAGATATCATACTCTGAATCCAGATTTTGGTCATAAAAGTAAATAGAGTTGTTTGTTCTTGTTTACTAAAATTTAAATGGATTTCCTATCAGATATCATACACTGAATCCAGATTTTGGTCAAAACAGTATTAAGAATTGTTAGTTCTTGTTTACTAAAATTCTAGCCACTGTAGTTGATTTTCTATCAGATATCATACTCTGAATCCAGATTTTGGTCATAACAATAAAGAGAGTTGCTAGTTCTTGTATACTAAAATTCAAGTGGATTTCCTATCAGATATCATACTCTGAATCCAGAATTTGGTCAAAACAGTAATACGCGTTGTTAGTTTTTGTTAGCTCACCTGAGCACATAGTGCTTGAGGTGAGGTATTGTGATTGGTCTGTTGTCCGGCGACTGTCTGTCTATCAGTCTATCTGTCCATCTGTCAACTTTTCGTCAAAAAAATCTTCTCCTCCTAAAGAACTTGGCAGAATTCAAGCATATTTCACACACATGATCTATGGGTCATGCTTTTTCAAAATACTTCAAAGAATTGGAATTGGGGCCATAATGGGGTCAAAAAGTAGGTCACTAGGTCAAATCTTCTTTCTGCTCTAGGCCCCACATTTGTTGCTCAATCATTGTGAAAATTGATCAGAATATTTGTCTTGATGACATTTAGGTCATGATAAAAAATAGGTCAAGCCAAGTCAAAAACTAGGTCACTAGTTCAAATATTGTAAAATCCATCTTTTTACACTGGAAGTGCCAATTTTGATCCAAACTTTGTAGAAATTGTCATGAATGTTTATTTTGATGATATCAAGGTCAAGTCAAGAAGTGGGTCATGCTAGGTGATTAACTAGGTCAAGAGGTCAAATCTTACAAAATCCTTTCTTTTGCCCTGGAAATACCAATTCTTATCCAAACTTTGTCAAAATTGTCCTAAATGTTTATCTTGATTATATCTATGAAATGATCAAAAGTGGGTCATACAAGGTCAAAAACTATGTCACAAGGTCAAATCTTTTAAAATCCTTCATTTTGTTCTGGACATGCCAGTTTTGGCCCAAACTTTCTCAAAATTGTCCTGAATGTTTATCTTGATGATATGTAGGTCATGTCAAGAAGTGGATCATGCCAGGTCATAAACTAGGTCACAAAGCCAAATCTTATAAAATCCTCCCTTTTGCTCTAGAAGTGCCAATTTTGGTCCAAACTTTGTCAAAACTGTCCAAAATGTTTATCTTGATGATATCTTGGTCACGATCAAAGCTGGGTCATGTAAGGTCAAAATCTAGTTCACAAGGTCAAATATTACAGAATCCTTCCTTTTGCTCTAGAGACGCTAATTTTGCCCCAAAACTATCCTAAATACTTATCGTGATATTTAGGTTATGTACAAAGTGTGGGTCATGTAAGGTAAAAAACTAGGTCATTGAGTCAAATCTTGGTTTTTCTTTAAGAATGGAAATATATACTTAAACTTTGTGAAAGTTGTTCAGAATGTTTATCTTGACGAAATCTTAGTCATTTTAAAAGTGGGTCATGTGAGGTCAGAAACTAGGTCACTAGGTCAAATCTTGTTTTTCCTCTAAGAAATAAAATATTTACTCAATCATTGTGAAAATTCAGAATATTTATCTTGATGATATCTTTGTGATATGAATAGCAGGTCATTTTGAGTTTAAAAACAAGGTCACTAGGTCAAATTTTGTTTTTTGCTCTAAGAACCAAAATATTTACTTTATCATTGTGAAAATTGTTCAGAATGTTTATCTTAATGATATCTTGGTGATGTGAAAAGTGGGTCATGTGAGGTCTTAAACTAGGTCACCAGGTCAAATCTTGTTTTTGCTCTAGTAACCAAAATATATATAGTAAAAAAGTTAAGCAACAAAATGTAAAAATCTGTAGTTACCAAAAAATTTTTGTTTTAACATAAAATCAAACGTTGACACGATAGATTATTGCTAGAGAACACAAGCAGATGAATTTTATACCGCCATCGCGTGCGTCTGGCACTCCAAGTGTGCATTTCTGGTTTTCATGTCTGCCATGGTATTCATATGTATGGAGCATAATTCTAGAAAACATTTAGGTGTGAACATAATCGTCTTTGCCCAGCATGAAAAAGGCCACTAAAAAGAGTTTTCTGCAACGCTGTGGGACTACGCCATGGACTTACGTTAGAAGGATGTTATATCGCTAATGTGTTCCTACGTGGCAGAACCGGCAATAAAGATGTCTTTTAGAATTTTGCGCATCTCAAAGCATTAGTAACAGTTTGGGGATGCTATGTGAACCAATTTTTGTGGTTTGAGATAGTCCCGGTCAAGGACGTCGTAGAAAACAACCACGAGAAGATGACCGTCATAATTTCGTAACATCACGACAAAGATGTTCCATATCAACACCAAAACTTCCGTGTGGCTTCCACAGGAATTTCAACAATGAGTATCTACACTTACCATCCGTGATCGTCTCCACAGATGAACGGTTATTAGACATTGACCATACGTTGTAATCTTCCTGACGCTACTCCATGAACGCACCAGACTTGACTGGCATAGAGTCCTAACTGCTTTAAGCCAAATTAAGCGTATACGACATTGATGTACTCCCATTATCATCCCTTTCTTTCTGATTTGTCAGCCATAAAGCACATACGGTGCATTTAAGGAAGACATGTGCTTGATCGTATTGACGCGAATGATGTTCAATCTCTTGATAAAGTAGTGAATGTTGATACTGTGTACAAACAATTTAAGTGGATTAGAAATCGTTTCACTGCTGTTCTTGCTCAAAAATGGCCTCATAATCGATACCGATTTCTATTGTAACTTTTTATTCTGACCCCTCACCTATGTCAAGACAATGTTTCTAACACAATATTTAACGTTACCACAAAGCGACCTTTGAATGTTGTGCGTAAATGCATATGCTAAAATGTATATAACGGTTGTGAAATAAACATCGCAGAAAATACATGTTTTCAATGAACAAAGTCAGTGTTGCTAAACTTTTTTTACATGGTATATTTACTTTATCGTTGTGGAAATTGTTCAGAATGTTCATCTGGATTATATCTGGTCAATGTAAAAAGGGGCCATGTGAGGTCAAAAACTAGGTCACAGGGTCAAATCTTGTTTCTGCATTTAGAACCATAATGATATCTGGGCCAAGGGAGGTTAAAAACTAGGTCAAAAGGTCATTTATTTTGCTCTGAGAACATAAATATTTACTCACCATTGAGAAAATTGTTGAGAATGTTTATTTTGATAATATCTAGGTCATGTAAAAAGTGGGTCATGAGAGTTTGAAGTTTGCAAATTGTTTGTCTCAAAGTCCTCTCAGGTGAGCGATGCAGGGCCATCTTGGCCCTCTTGTTTACTAAAACTCTAGCCACAGTAGCTGATTTCCATTCAGATATCATACTCTGAATCCAGATTTTGGTCAAAACAGTAATAAGAGTTGTTAGTTCTTGTTTACTAAAATTCTAGCCACTGTATTTGATTTCCTATCAGATATCATACTCTGAATCCAGATTTTGGTCATAAAAGTAAAGAGAGTTGCTAGTTCTTCAATTCAAGTGGATTTCTTATCAGATATCATACTCTGAATCCAGATTTTGGTAAAAACAGTAATAGGAGTTGTAAGTTGTTGTTTACTAAAATTCTAGCCACTATAGCTCATTTCCTATCGGATATCTTACTTTGAATCCGGATTTTTGGCAAAACAGTTATATAAGTTGTGTCTTATTGTTCACTAAAAAATTAGCCACTGTAGTTTATTTCCTATCAGATATCGTATTCTGACTCCAGATTTTAGTCAAAACAGTATTATGACTTGTTAGTTCTTGTTCACTAAAATTCTAGTGACAACTGCTGATTTCCTATCAGATATCATACTCTTAATCCAGAATTCGGACAAAACAGTTTTTAGAGTTGTTAGTTCTTGTTCACTAAATATCTAGCCACTGTAGTTGATTTTTATCAGATATCATACTCTGAATCCAGATTTAGGTCATAAAAGTAAATAGAGTTGTTAGTTCTTGTTTACTAAAATTTAAGTGGATTTCCTATCAGATATCATACTCTGAATCCAGATTTTGGTCAAAATAGTAATAAGAGTTGTTAGTTCTTGTTTACTAAAATTTAAGTGGATTTCCTATCAGATATCATACCCTGAATCCAGATTTTGGTCAAAACAGTAATAAGAGTGGTTAGTTCTTGTTAACTTACATTGTAGCTACTGTAGTTGATTTCCTATCAGATATCATACTCTGAATCCAGACTTTGGTCTAAACAGTAATAAGAGTTGTTAGTTATTTTTATGCCCCCTTTCGAAGAAAATGGGGGTATATTGTTTTGCAATGTCAGTCAGTCGGTAGGTCGGTCGGTGGGTCCGTTGGTCTGTAGATGTAGACAAAACCTATTCCGGAGCTTAACTCAAAAAGTAGTAAAGGTAGAATCATAAAACTTCATAGATGGATAGATCTTATTATGGAGAGGTGCTGTGCACAAGAACCGTAACTATACCGATTATTGCCCTTTGTTGATTTTCAAACTTGATTCTGGATTCATTATGGCAATAAGAGTTGTCAGTTCTTGTTTACTAAAACTCCATCCACTGGAGTTGATTTTGTATCAGATATCATACTCTGAATCCAGATTTTGATCAAAATAGTAATAAGAGTTGTTAGTTCTTGTATACTAAAATTCTAGCCATTGTAGTTCATTTCCTATCAGATATCATACTCTGAATCCAGACTTTGATCAAAATAGTAATAAGAGTTATAGTTCTTGTATACTAAAATTCTAGCCATTGTAGTTGATTTCCTATCATATATCATACTCTGAATCCAGATTTTGGTCAAAACAGTAATAAGAGTTGTTAGTTCTTGCTTACTAAAATTCTAGCCACTGTATTTGATTTCCTATCAGATATTATGCTCTGAATCCAGATTTTGGTCAATACGTTTATAAGAGTTGTTAGTTCTTGTTTACCAAAATTCTAGCCATTGTAGTTGATTTCCTATGATATATCAAACTCTGAATCCAGATTTTGGTCAAAACAGTAATAAGAGTTGTTATTTCTTGCTTACTAAAATTCTAGCCACTGTATTTGATTTCCTATCAGATATCATACTCTGAATCCAGATTTTGGTCAATGCATTAATAAGAGTTGTTAGTTCTTGTTTACTAAAATTCCATCCACTGTAGTTGATTTCCTATCAGATATTATACTCTGAATCCAGAGTTTGATAAAAAAAGTAATAAGAGTTGTTAGTTCTTGTATACTAAAATTCTAGGCACTGTAGTTGATTTCCTATCAGATATCACACTCTGAATCCAGATTTTGGTCAAAACAGTAATTAGAGTTGTTTGATTGTTTATTAAAATTCTAGGCACTGTAGTTGATTTCCTATCAGATATCGTACTCTGAATCCAGATTTTGGTCAAAACAGTAATAAGAGTTCTCAGTTCTTGTTTACTAAAATTCTAGCATCTGTAGTTGATTTCTTATCAGATACGAGGGGTGTTCGAGAAGTTTCGTGACAAGTGGCATAACATCTTTTTTCATGTGTGGTTTCCTACGAAATTTGGAACAAATTTGAACTAACATATGATGTCTTGAATAAAAATGTAATTTTGATGATATCAATAACGGCCAACATTTCAGCGTCACTATGGTTACGTCATGTCAGGCTGAGCGGAGCATGCAGGTTTTTACTGACGAAATTAAACAATTTTGGATTAGTTTCTTGTGGTTAAGTATAGTACTCACGTCTGATTCATATCTACATTTTCTCAAAATATTCCCCTGAATGTTTGATGCACTTTTCCCATCTTACAACCCACGTTTTGAAACATTTTTGGAAGTCCTCAGCTGGAATTTTGCGGATCACTTCGCGGACAACAACTGGAAGGTCATCGACGTCGTCGAATCTTTTTCCACGCATCTCTGACTTGATTGTTGGGAAGAGGTAGAAATCGCATGGTGCGAGGTCGGGTGAGTATGGTGGGTGTTGGAGTGTCTTGATATTCATCTGCGTAAGTGTTGCCTTGGTAATTGCGGAGGTATGGGAAGGGGCGTTATCGTGGTGGAGGATGAAGTTGTCTTCCATGCCCGCGCGTTTCTTGCGTATTGCTTGTAACAGGTCACGTTTTAGCACCTGAAAGAAACACAATAACAGTTGCCTTTTGTCACATAACGTTTATAAGGCAAGTCTATATTAATTATCAATAAATCAGGTTTGAACCTACCTTCGAGTAATATTTTCCTGTGACCGTCCTGCCGATTGGAACCGCGTGGCACAACACCACTCCTCGCACATCAAAGAAGACGATGAACATCATTTTCTTTGCTGATTTTCTCTCCATTGCTTTTGTAGGTGATGGCGAGCTCGGAGTCTTCCAGATGCTGGAATCTTGTTTAGTCTCGGGATCTTAAACGCTCACCCAGGTCTCGTCTGCAGTAATTATTCTCTCTAGAAATCTGTTTCCTTGCTGGTGATACCGTTTTAATGAGGATGCACTGTCCATAACTCTTTGCCGTTTTTGTTCATCTGTGAGAATGCGGGGGATCCACCTAGCGCACACTTTACTCATTCCTAGGTCGTTCGCGATGACCGAACGCACTGATGCAGTTCCCAGTCCCACCTTTATTGAAATGTCCCGTACCGTTAGTCTTCTATCACTGTCCAACAAAGATTTGATCTCATCCGCCTTCTCTGAAGTCGTGTTAGGTCGTCCACTTCTTGGTCGGTCGTTTGCGTCTGCTGTTGTGTCGTTGCTGAACACATTAAACCACTCATATATCCTCGTCCGTGACATTGCATCTTGCCCATACGTCCCCGTGATCATATTGTGCGTTTCTTTCCGTGTTTTCCCAAGCAGAACACAAAAATCTTATCGAATATCGCTGTTCTAATGTTTTATTCATGTTTGTAGATGTTATTACCGCTTGTTTATATTTAAAAACCGGAAATGACGTTGACGTCGTATGACGTTGTAAAGCAATTGCGGGAGACGTTCTTGCACATAATTGTACATTTTTGACGTTCTAACCTTCACTATTCCAGTTGCAAACAAGCATGATTTAATGAGGATTCGCATGACGTCGCGTAAATGCTCCGCCGACGCTGACATGACGTTGCCATGGAAGCCGTTATTTCTTAAATAGTATATATGTATGTAAAATTTCTTCGGTGGCCTTATAGATAAGACATGCATATTGAACTTGACTAATTTTTGCCCAATTTAACGCAATATTAAAAAAGATATGCCACTCGTCCCGAAACTTCTCGAACACCCCTCGTATCATACTCTGAATCAAGATTGTGGTCAATACATTAATAAGAGTTGTTAGTTCTTGTTTACTAAAAGTCCATCCACTGTAGTTGATTTCCTATCAGATATCATACTCTGAATCCAGATTTTGGTCAAAACAGTATTAAGAGTTGTTTGATTGTTAACTTAAATTCTAGGCACTGTAGTTGATTTCCTGTCAGATATCATACTCTGAATCCAGATTTTGGTCAAAACACTTATAAGAGTTGTTTGAATGTTTACTTGAATTCTAGCCACTGTAGTTGATTTCCTATCAGATATCATACTCTGAATGCAGATTTTGGTCAAAACAGTAATAAGAGTTGTTTGATTGTTTACTTAAATTCTGGCCACCTCAGTTGATTTCTATCAGATATCATACTCTGAATCCAGATTTTGGTCAAAACAGTAATTAGAGTGATTAGTACTTGTTTACTAAAATGCTAGCCACAGTAGCTGACTTCCTGTCAGATATCATACTCTGAATACAGAATTTGGTCAAAACAGTAATAAGAGTGATTACTGGTAGTTCTTGTTTACTAAAATTCTAGCCACAGTAGTTGATTTCCTATCAGATATCATACTCTGATTCCAGATTTGGGTCAAAATAGTAATAAGAGTTGTTAGTTTTTGTTTACTTAAATTCTAGCCAAGTGCTGTATTTGATTTCCTATCAGATATCACACTCTGAATCCGGATTTTGGTCAAAACAGTAATAAGAGTTGTTTGATTGTTTACTTAAATTCTAGCCACTGTAGTTGATTTCCTATCAGATATCATACTCTGAATCCAGATTTTGGTCAAAACAGTTATAAGAGTTGTTAGTTCTTGTTTATTAACATTCTAGCATCTGTAGTTGATTTCCAGCAGAGATCATACTCTGAATCCAGATTTGGTCAAAACAATAATAAGAGTTGTTAGTTCTTGTTTACTAAAATTCTGGCCACTGCAGTTGATTTCTATCAAATATCATATTCTGAATCCATATTTTGGTCAAAACAGTAATTAGAGTGATCATAGTACTTGTTTACTAAAATTCTAGCCACAGTACCTCCGACTTCCTATCAGATATCATACTCTGAATACAGAATTTGGTCAAAACAGTAATAAGAATGATTACTGGTAGTTCTTGTTTACGAAAATTTTAGCCACAGTAGTTTATTTCCTATCAGATATCATACTCTGATTTCAGATTTGGGTCAAAATAGTAATAAGAGTTGTTAGAAGTGCTGTATTTGATTTCCTATCAGATATCACACCAAGAGTAGTTAATTTTCTATGAGTTATCATACTCTGAATCCAGATTATTGTCAAGACAGTATTAAGAGTTGTTAGTTCTTTACTAAATTCTAGCCATAGTAGTTGATTTCCTATCAGATATCATACTCTGAAAGGAATAGTGTAAGGGACATTACACTGGAATCTGAAATTTCCTTTTTACCATTTAGAGTTGTTTCTCTTCAGTTATGATGTAATAACACACAACCACATGTTATTAGACCTCATCAGATTTTCCTTGACGTTTCGGCTCTTGACGTGAATCTAATACGCCAAACTTCGGACATTCGGGTTATTTCGGACAAAAAGTTTATCAAACCAATAAAATTCATTAGATCAATAATGTCTTCTTTTCTCTCAATCTTTTCCAGAAAAATTCTTCTAAATAAGTCAAAACCAGGTCTTGTTTGAGAAATGGTTAAGCAGTTTTGAGTCTTTTTTAAAAATTCAAGCTTGTTCGAATTTCTCCTTCTCTGTCCGAATTTACCCAAATTTGATAGCAGCGTTCCTTCTTCTTTGGTATCCAAACAGTTTGATTTTGCCAAACATACCGTTATTTGATTGTCAGATGGTTCACGAACCATGCCATATCTAAAAATATCCTTAGAAACGCGCCAGTGGATGAGTACAACCAGGTGCGTCCTACCCTGTCCGAAGTATGGCTACTCTCCCCTAGTTGATTTCCTATCAGATATCATACTCTGAATCCAGATTTTGGTCAAAACAGTCATAAGAGTTGTAGTTTTTGTTAATAAAATTCTTGCCACTGTAGTTGATTTCCTATCAGATGTCATACTCTGAATCCAGATTTTGGTCAAAACAATAATGAGAATTGTAAATTCTTGTTTACTAAAATTCTAGCCACTGCAGTTAGATCTAATTTCTTATCAGATATCATACTCTGAATCCAGATTTTAGTCAAAACAGTATTAAGAGTTGTTAGTTCTTGTTTACTAAGATTCTAGCCACAGTAGTTGATTTCCTATCAGATATCATACTCTGAATCCAGACTTTGGTCAAAACAGTAATAAGAGTTGTAATTCTAGCCACTGTACTCAGAGCTGCTGATTTCCTATCGGATATCATACTCTGAATCAAGACTTTGGTCAAAACAGTAATAATAGTTGTTAGTTCTTGTTTACTAAAATTCTAGCCACTGCAGTTGATTTCTTAACTGATATCATACTCTGAATCCAGATTTTGGTCAAAACAGTAATAAGAGTGATAAATTCTTCTTTACTAGAATTCTAGCCACTGTAGCTGATTTCCTATTGGATATCATACTCTGAATCCAGAATTTGGTCAAAACAGTAATAAGAGTTGTTAGTTCTTGTTTACTAAAATTCTAGCCACTGCAGTTGATTTCCTATCAGATGTCATGCTCTGATTCCAGATTTTGGTCAAAACAGTAATAAGAGTTGTTTGTTAATGAAGTACCTTGCAGCCAACAAGAGACTGTACATTGCCTTTGTAGATCTAGAAAAGGCCTTTGACAGTGTCCCTCGCAAAGTCATCTGGTGGGCATTAAGGAAACTTGGAGTGGAGGAGTGGATTGTACAACTCACACAGGGTATGTTTGCCAACGCATGGAGCTGTGTAAGAAAAGGAGATAGATACAGCATAGAATCCCAGGTGAAAGTCGGAGTCCACCAGGGTTCAGTTCTTAGCCCACTCCTGTTCATTACAGTGCTCGAAGCCCTCTCACGTGAATTCCGGTCTGGTGTCCCCTAGAGATCTTCTCAATGCAGACAATCTTGTTGTCATTACCTAATCACTGGAAGCATGTGTCAACAGGTTGCTCTTATGGAAAGAAGGCATAGAGAAGAAAGGACTGCAAATGATCACCAAGAAGACGAAGATAATGATCTGCGGGACAGGGTTGGACATTTTTGAGAGCTCAGGAAAGTTTTCTTGTGCTGTATCCTGCTTTGGTGTTGGAAGTAACATCATCCTATGCAGTGAATGCAAAAACTGGGTCCACAAGAAGTGGAGCGGTTTGAAAAAGATCAAAGAGGATCCAAATTTCAAACGTGCACACTGTATGGGTCAAGCAAGGCCACTCTACGGACGACCACAGTCTGAGGTGCAGGTTGGGCAAGACAAACTAGAGGTAGTGGCATCATTTTGCTACCTTGGAGACATGCTTTCTGCAGCCGGAGGATGCAACTTAGCTACAAAGACAAGAGTCAGAGCTGCACGGAAGAAATTCAAGGAACTGATGCCGATTCTCACATCACACTACCTCAATTACCAAACTCGAGGCAAGGTATACTCAACCTGTGTTAGAAGTGTGATGATGTACGCAAGTGAGACATGGCCCCTGTCAAAACCAAATCTACAACGCCTGCAGTGTATCCATCGTGTGATGATCCGACAAATCTGCAACATACACCCCAAGGATACCCCAAACATAAGATCAAGCAAATTATTTGAACAGCTCGGACTCGAAGACCTGGAACTAATCCACTGAGTGAAAGGAGACTTCGTTGGAACGGACACATGGAAAGGTCAAATGGGGCAATCAAAAGTGATCATGACATGCAGGTCACAGGCACACGTAGACAGGGAAGACTAAATTTGACATGGTTGCAGCTGACAGAGAGGGACCAACGAGATTGGAGCCTATCCACCATTGATCCTCAAGAGAAAGAAAGATGGAGAGGAAGAGTGATGACAGCCATGCGTGCAGGAGGCCAGTTACCCGGAGGGTGCACCCTGATGTGGACCATGCTTCTACCCCTGTATGAAACCTGGGACTGTGTGAATGAGTACTAAAATTCTAGCCACTGTAGTTGATTTCCTATCATCATACTCGGAATCCAGATTTTGGTCATAACAGTAATAAGAGTTGTTAGTTCTTGTTTACTAAAATTCCATCCACTGTAGTTGATTTCCTATCAGATATCATACTCTGAATCAAGATTTTGGTCAAAACAGTAATAAGAGTTTTAAGTTCTATGCTAAAATTCTAGCTACAGTAGTTGATTTCCTATCAGAAATACTCTGTATTCAGATTTTGTTCAAAACAGTAATAAGAGTATTAAGTTCTTGTTTACTAAAATTCTAGCCACAGTAGTTTATTTCCTATCAGATATCATACTCTGAATCCTGATTTTGTTCAAAACAGTAATAAGAGTTGTTTGTTGTTGTTTATTATAAATTCTAGCCACTGTACTTAGTTGATTTACTATCAGATATCATATTCTGAATCAAGATTTTAGTCAAAAGGGTAATAAGAGTTGTAATAGTTCTTGTTTACTAAAATTCTAGCCATAGTAGTTGATTTCCTATCAGATATCATATTCTGAATCAAGATTTTGGTCAAAACAGTAATAAGAGTTGTTTGTTGTTGTTTGTTAAAAATTATACCAAGAGTAGTTAATTTTCTATGAGTTATCATACTCTGAATCCAGATTATTGTCAAGACAGTATTAAGAGTTGTTAGTTCTTGTTTACTAAAATTCTAGTTGTTAGTCCCCTACCGGTGTTCACACCGGAGGGGACTATAGGTTTGCCCTCCGTCTGTCCGTCTGTCCGTCCGTCCGTCCGTCCGTCTGTCCGTCCGTCTGTCCGTCCGTCCGTCCGTCTGTCCGCTCAAATCTTGATCCCGCGATAACTTAATAACTAAGCAAGCGTTTTTGATGAAAGTTGGTATATGACTAGATGGCAATGTGTAGATTGTGCACATCATTTTATTTTTGTTTTTCGACTTAAATTGAGGTTGCTATGGTTACGGAAATAGTGAAAATATGGCCAAAAATGGGATCCTGCGATTACTTAATAACTAAGCAAGCGTTTTTGATGAAAGTTGGTATATGACTAGATGGCAATGTGTAGATTATGCACATCATTTTATTTTTGTTTTTCGACTTAAATTGAGGTTGCTATGGTTACGGAAATAGTGAAAATATGGCCAAAAATGGGATCCTGCGATAATATAATAAGTAAGCAAGCTAGTTTGATGAGACTTGGTAATTGACTATATGGCAATGTGTAGATTATTCACATCATTTTATTTTTGTTTTTAGACTAAAATTGTTGTTGCTATGGTTACGGAAATAGTGAAAATATGGCAAAAAATATTGGATCCTGCGATAAGTTAATAAGTAAGCAAGCTAATTTGATGAGACTTGGTATATGACTAGATGGCAATGTGTAGATTATACACATCATTTTATCTTTGTTCTTTGACGAAAAGTGCGGTTGCTATGGTAACGGAAATAGTGAAAATATGGCAAAAAATGGATCCTGCAATAACTTAATAACTAAGCAAGCTAACTTGATGAAATTTGTTTTAAAATGTAAAAAAATTTATAAGCCATGTTAGTCAGGGTGGTGATGCAGCAGTATTAATCACCTCCAGTTGGGCATAACATTTCATATGTTTGACAATTATTTTGATGACTTGTTCATCTTAATCTATTATTGATTACCATATTGAGTCAATGTGAAGCCGGTAGGGGACTTTATGTGTTGCATACAACACCAGATACTTGTTTCCTATCAGATATCATACTCTGACTCCAGATTTTGGTCAAAACAGTAATAAGAGTTGTTAGTTCTTGTTTACTAAAATTCTAGCCACTGTAGTTTATTTCCTATCAGATATTATACTCTGCATCAAGATTTTGGTCAAAACAGTAATAAGAGTTGTTAGTTCTTGTTAACTAAAATTCTTGCCACAGTAGTTGATTTCCTATCAGATTTCATACTCTGATTCCAGATTTTGGTCAAAACAGTAATAAGTGTTGTTAGTTCTTGTTTACTAAATTCTTGCCACAGTAGTTGTTTCCTATCAGATATCATACTCTGATTCCAGATTTGGGTCAAAACAGTAATAAAAGTTGTTAGTTCTAAGTGTTTACTAAAATTCTATCCACAGTGGTTGATTTCCTATCAGATATCATTCTCTGAATTGTTCAATTGAGATTTTGGTCAAAACAGTAATAAGAGATGTTAGTTGTTGTTTACTTATATTCTAGCCACTGTATAAACGATACAAAATCTTCTACTAAAGAGGGACTAGATCGATAACGGAAAAGAGGGGAGGCAGGATGTATATTTGACTATTTATAGTAACAACTTATACACACTGATACCTGTTCAACCCTTAAATAAACCAAAATATTTGTTTCGATTCTCGTTTAATTTTGAATGTATAATAATTGATTTCCTATCAGATATCATACTCTGAATGCAGAAAAATATGAGTTGTTAGTTCTTGTTAGCTCACCTGAGCATGAAGTGCTCAAGGTGAGCTATTGTGATCACTCTTTGTCCGCCGTCCGTCCGTCCGTCTGTATGTCTGTCCCTCTGTCAACAATTTGGTGTTCACACTCTAGCATCTACAAATATAAACCAATCTTGACCAAACTTGGTCAGAACATGTATGACCATAAGTGCTTGGATGCGTTTGATTTTGGGTCAGATTGGACTAGAAAGTGCGATGTTATTTGCCCTTGAGTGTAAAAAATAGCTACTTTTTGACATTGTTTACTCTCTAGCATCTACAAATACAGACCAATCGGCATTTTTACTGTTAAATGTGGCATCAATTGATAGTTTGGAAATTCGGTCTGTCATAAAATTCTGCAAATACCTCGGAGAAACGCCAACAAACTCATACAAAAAGATCACCATGGCAAAGGCAATAGATTCAGTCTCACGGACCTTACAGTATAATTGGTACATACGTTTTAAGAATGGAAGGAAAACATTGAAGCTATAGATGAACGAGACCGGAAAAGGAAAATAACGATGGTGGATGCACTACATAGAGATCGGAGGTTGACAGTACGGACATTGTCAGACGAATTTTGTATTAGTGTAGGCAGCATTCATTTGATTCTTATAAATGATTTGAAAATTACGAAGGTAATTTTGTTTTATAATCGTTAATTTCAAAACTAGTAGCAATTTACCACTATAGTGAAACTGTCCAAAATCTCCATAATGTCCATTTACCAAACGGCAAAATTCAGACGAGTCCAACCTATGAGTTTTCTACTGGACATGGATAGGCCAATGCATCACCCCATACGGCAGGTGCAAGCCATCTGTTGTTAGCTTTACTTTGACTCGAAACCGTATCCTATCCACCATATTCTCCAGACTAATCACTATTTGACTTTGTCATATTCAAAACGTTAAAGGCACAACTTAACCCTTTCGTTTGCAGAATTATTTCCCAGAAATGACTTTTTCCCTATTTCCAAGCACTTCGTGTATACACATGCTTAATAAATAGATTTTACTAGCAGAATACCCATAAACCTATATATCATTGGAAAGGTTATTTAATTTCCTTCAACAATATGATAAGTAACTGATAGAAAATTTGCATCTCATCAAAATCTCGACCTCTAGCCCCATGACCCCTGTCAGGCCCCCTGCCACGACCCCCGACCACCCCCACCCCTACGATTTGGGACTGGATTTGGTTTAGGGTTATTGGAATCACTATCGGAGTCACTATTCGAAGTCTTCGAAACATTTCTAATGTTCAAATCACCTTTTTACCACCTAAAAATCAAGGTAATCGCTATCAGCATCGTCTGGCACTGACATGGTGATTCGCCGGACCTCTTCTGCAGAATATTGAACCCTCCTGACCATCGTAACAGCTCATACAAACCCAAAAACTGTGTTTTTCTTCACATTTCACAAGAACATAACACTTTCGCGCAATATTTCCGGTGTCATAATAACTTTAATAGTGTAAAAATTGCTTTTAAAAGCCCATACCCCCCTAAACAGTATAGGCGTTCCTGAACCGCGCTTGAAAGCGCGCTTGCAAACGAAAGGGTTAAGGGTAAACAAATTTCATCCTTACTAGAACTGCAAAATTAAACAAGTTTGATTACCAATTGACTATTCGGGTCTAAGTGGTATGGTGATATTTACAACCAATAAATTGCACCGTAAATGATGCTTTATTGAATATAACGGCAATTACCGTATTTATTCTAATAAACGCCCATATTCTAAAAAATACCCAGCCCCCAGATTTCAGCTGAAAATCTGCATATTTCATGGACAATTTAAGTGGGAAAGGGTGATGCTAATAAACGCCCATCCCCCCATTCCCAATTAAAATCATGTAAGTTATAAACAAAGATTACTTCCAAAAGCAATGAAAGAGAGTATTTCCTGTCCCCCAATCTGTTTACAACGAAGGAATTTCATCCAAAAATCATATTTTACCGTCCTTGTAACAAAACTTAGTTAAAGTGACATTTCAGAATTTTTTTATTTTTATCTGAAAGAGCACATTTCCTTATGAAAATTCTGAAAATTTCGAGCCAAAATATTGCGCCGTTTACGAGAAATTTATATTCTTGTGTTAAAATTGAACAAATTGTTGTGGACAACAGTTCGGATTTATATGCAATTTATCGATTATGTCTCAACCTTTAATGCGTGTTTCTCGCTTATTGGCAACAATTTCAGAAAACCAATAGTATTTATACTCATTAGAATAACCAATCTTGGCATCAAGACATACTTTAAAAAATTGAAATTGGAATGAAATGTCCCTTTAACCTTTACTTGATTAACTTTGAGTCCATGAATTGACATTTGATTAGCATGTTTTGACTAACAAAATTAGAATTCCTCTGATAAACGCCCACCCCCAACTTTTGTATCGAGTACTTTTCTAATAAACGCCCGGGCATTAAGAATAATTATGGTACTTTGAAAAAGAATGCGCACCATTTAATAATGAACAACCAAGACGAAATTTGGATATAGTCATGATTACGATAACATCTGGGAATAATATGAATTTCAGAATACATGTAATCAGAATAGAATTTGCTCAGTTATCTGCCCTCAAATTTTACTCTAACAATCTCAACAGGTGGCTAATCAAGACAAAACTTGACACAATGTTATTGACCATAAGTTTGTTTTCAGTTTAAAGTCATAAATATTAATTGAATTGAACAAAACCGTGGCTCATATTATTTTGGTTCAGGTGAGCGATAAAGGACCATCATGGTCCTCTTAATTAAAATTTTCCCACACAGGCCTGGGATTTGATGTCCCTTACACAGAAGGCTTAGAAAAGAACTGAAGCAAAAGAAGGAAATTCTGATAATCTGCTTTTTCTCCTGTATCCTTAACATTTCCTTTGTTACTTCTTTGTACATTGTTCATGAATCCCATTGTTATAAGGATCAATTTCGTCATCTGCAGCAGCTTTCTGGGGTGTTATTCCCCAAACTTTCTAATTCTAAGTTTACCATTAAAATTGCATCCTATTGGCCAATACATACCTCTTGTCCAATCAGATGGCTTGAAATGTAATGTGGATTTACACAATTAATTTCGAAATTTTGATGAACGATTATGTCTCCATTGTTCTATAATATTTGATTGTTTTCCCACACAGGTATGGCCTGCATGTAAAGTGATATTGCCAGATTTCTTCAAAAACAGGACAGGAGAAGTGTGGAAAGAGCTCATCAAAGAACATCATGACAACACACTCATATTTGATGGATTATGGATTGCCAAAATCATTACCGTGGCCTTAACCATTCCCAAAGACTGATTTATTTTGAAGTTGTACAATATAAAGACTTGAGAAAACATTGTGGAAAATAAAGAAATTGCTTGTGACAAGCAATTTCTTCATTTTCCACTACGTTTTCTATCCAGAAAGACCAGCAAATGTAAAATTTCATTCACTTTAACATTTCTACGCAACTTTTGAATTTGGACAGGTCTAATATTTTGCAGCCTGGTAATATGTCAAAAACCAAAGTCAAGGTCATTATGCTAGTTCTCAAAAACTGCTGTCTTTGAAAATTTAAATGTCTAACTAAATGTTTGATTGTTTTTGTACACAGGTATGGCCTGCAGGTAAAGTTATATTCCCAGATTTCTTCAAAAACAGGACAGGAGAAGTGTGGAAAGAGCTCATCAAGGAACATCATGACAACACACTCATACCGTATAGCCCTTTATTTCTGCGGGGACTTTATTTCTGCTATTTCTGCGGTCCTGACATTGGCACCGCAGAAATAAAATCCGCAGAATTTTAACCCTGAATGTTCAGGTTGTTTTCAATTTTAGTCAGTACAAGGACAATTTAAACAGTAACCCTCTGATGCAAAGCGCAATTTCATAAAAATGAAGGATTTTTTTTCATTAAAAAAATGATGTAACTATAGCTTTAATTAAGGTGTAGATAGGACATTTTTGTTTATCCATAAATGAATGATTCAACAAATTTGACTGATTGATAACAGTTTTACACATCTTTCTTTTCACACCTATCTGTATACGGCATTGTTTCCCATAACGCCTTTATAATGTAGATGCTGGTAAATGAGTGGGCTTATCCCTTTACCCTAACGGAGTAAATAGAAATCGTCTTTCAAACTATGTCTGACACTAACTAAAACTGATTTGATAGCGCAGAAATAAAATCTTTGATTTTGCAAAATGAGAGACCGCAGAAATATGTTCCGCAGAAATTTAACCCGCCTGATTTCTGGAAAAACCGCAGAATTTGGACCCCGCAGAAATAAAGTGCTATACGGTATTTGATGGATTATGGATTGCCAAAATCATTACCTTGGCCTTAACCATTCCCAAAGACCGATTTATTTTGAAGTTGTACAATATAAAGACTTGAGAAAACATTGTGGAAAATAAAGAAATAGCTTGTGACAAGCAATTTCGTCATTTTCCACTACATTTTCTATCCAGAAAGACCAGCAAATGTAAATTTCATTCGCTTTAAAGTTTCTACACAACTTTTGAATTTGGACAGATCTAATATTTTGCAGCCTGGTAATATGTCAAAAACCAAAGTCAAGGTCATTATGCTAGTTCTCAAAAAATGTTGTGTTGGAAAATTTAAATGTCTAACTAAATGTTTGATTGTTTCATCACCTAGGTATGGCCTGCAGGTAAAGTGATTTTCCCAGATTTCTTCAAGAACAGTACAGGAGAAGTGTGGAAAGAGCTCATCAAAGAACATCATGAAAACACACTTGTATTTGATGGATTGTGGATTGTAAGTCTAGATTTAGATAAATTCTTACAATGATCAGCATTATTATAGTATGCTCTCAGTACACAAAGTTTTTTGGGGGTATATAGAAATATCTTGTCTGTCCATCCACATTTCTTGAAAGAGCTCATCAAGGAACACCTTGACAACACGCTTTTATTTGATGAATTATGTATTGTAAGTTTAACAAAATTCTTATAAAGATCAGCATTGTTATGCCCTCAGCAAACAAAGTTTAGGGGTATATTGGAATCATTATGTCTATCTGTCTATCTGTCCGTCCACATTTCTGTAGAAGTGTGGAAAGAGCTTATCAAGGAACATCAACACAACACACTCATATTTGATGGATTATGGATTGTAAATCTAGATCTAAAAAAATTCTTACAATGATCAGCATTGTTATACCCTCAAAAAAACAAATTTTGGGGGGTATTATAGTAATCACACTGTCGGTCTGTCTGTCTGTCCGTCCACATATCTTGTGAAGTTTAGTTTTCCGTCTCTTAGTCCTTTTTTCTGAAACAAATACTAGTTTTGAGGACAGTGCCTATGTAACCAGTAATGTTTCCCAAAGATTCCAAAACAAAACTGGGTTTTGACGTCTGTGAAGAAGACAGGTTCAGAAGTCATTGAAGGAAAAGAAGAAAATGCTGAGAATAAGCATTTTCTCGTATTGCTTCATTATTAGTCCCCTACTGGCGAAGCCGAAGGGGACTTTAGGTTTGCACTCTGTCCGTCAGTCCGTCTGTCCGTCCGTCCGTCTGTCTGTCTGTCTGTCAGTCCGGTGAATTAGTTTTCCAGACTTTTTTTCTAAACGGGGGTAGCTAGAGCTGATTTTTGATATGTAGACCCGCATTGATGGGTTACAGAACAAGTTTGAGTTTTGTTCCGGTCCAGTGATTTTTGAGGAAGATACGGATGCTTGACTTAGAAAATTACTGGGAAATTACAGTTTTCCAGACTTTTTTTCTAAACGCTTGCAGGTATTAAATTGAGCTGATTTTTATGCTCCCCGAAAAAATTTCGGGGGAGCATATAGTCGCCACGCTGTCCGTCCGTCCGTCCGTCCGTGCGTCCGTCCGTCCATCCGTCCACAGCCATATCTCAGCAACCCTTGGACCAAATTCAATGAAACTTCACATGTGAACTCCCTTGGTCAATACCTAGGAATCTTTTTCTCCGTTTGTAAATTTAAGGCTGCGTCATGGAAAAAGGGGCCTTAGTGTAAAAATTAGTTTTTCTCTTATTTCTCTTCATCTAATGGGCAGAATTTAATGAAATTTTGTGCTCATGTAATAAATAGGATGTTCTAGACCATGTTCTATAAATAATGTGTGTACAAAAAAGCTGTCATGGGAAAAGGGGGCTTAATGTATGATAGTTTTTATTTTGTGACAAACACTTATTCGGGGAGCATAATCCGTCTGTGACGGCTCTTGTTTGTATATGAACCTATATCAATGAGTTACAGAAGAAGTTTGAGTTTCGTTCCGGTCCAATGATTTTTGAAGAAGATACGGGTGCTGGACTTAGAAAATTTCTGGGAAATAACAGTTTTCCAGACTTTTTAGCTCACCTGAGCACAAGGTGCTCAAGTGAGCTATTGTGATCACCTTTTGTCCGGCGTCCGTGCGTACGTGCGTCGTCCGTCGTCCGTCGTCCGTCAACAATTTCTTTAAATGACATCTCCTCCTAAACTACTTGGCCAATTTCAACCAAACTTGGCAGGAATGTTCCTTGGGTGA
Organism: Fragum sueziense; assembly: GCA_963680895.1. Classification (NCBI taxonomy): domain Eukaryota; kingdom Metazoa; phylum Mollusca; class Bivalvia; order Cardiida; family Cardiidae; genus Fragum; species Fragum sueziense. The sequence goes on along the minus strand of OY804594.1, from coordinate 52,879,718 downwards.
CCCCCTTTCAGAATTGCTAAAAGAATTGAAATCCATAAAAAACTCTGGTTGCCATGGCATCAGAAAAGGGGAAATTTGACTGAATCTCAATACTATCTTTGAACGACATCTCCTCCAAAACTACTTGGCCAATTTCAACCAAACTTGGCTGGATTGTTCCTAAGGTGACCCCCTTTAAGAATTGCTTAAAGAATTGAAATCCATAAAAAACTCTGGTTGCCATGGCATCAGAAAAGGGGAAATTTGAATGAATCTTAATACTATCTTTGAACGACAACAACTCCAAAACTACTTGGCCAATTTCAACCAAACTTGGCAGGAATGTTCCTTAGGTGACCCCCTTTAAGAATTGCTAAAAGAATTGAAATCCATAAAAAACACTGGTTGCCATGGCATCAGAAAAGGGGAAATTTGACTGAATCTCAATACTATCTTTGAAAGACATCTCCTCCTAAACTACTTGGCCAATTTCAACCAAACTTGGCAGGAATGTTCCTAAGGTGACCCCCTTTAAGAATTGCTAAAAGAATTGAAATCCATAAAAAACTCTGGTTGCCATGGCATCAGAAAAGGGGAAATTTGAATGAATCTTAATACTATCTTTGAACGACATCTCCTCCAAAACTACTTGGCCAATTTCAACCAAACTTAGCAGGAATGTTTCTTAGGTGACCCCCTTTAAGAATTGCTAAAAGAATTTAAATCCATAAAAAACACTGGTTGCCATGGCATCAGAAAAGGGGAAATTTGACTGAATCTCAATACTATCTTTGAAAGACATCTCCTCCTAAACTACTTGGCCAATTTCAACCAAACTTGGCAGGAATGTTCCTTAGGTGACCCCCTTTAAGAATTGCTAAAAGAATTGAAATCCATAAAAAAACTCTGGTTGCCATGGCATCAGAAAAGGGGAAATTTGACTGAATCTCAATACTATCTTTGAACGACAACAACTCCAAAACTACTTGGCCAATTTCAACCAAACTTGGCAGGAATGTTCCTTAGGTGACCCCCTTTCAGAATTGCTAAAAGAATTGAAATCCATAAAAAAAACTCTGGTTGCCATGGCAACAGAAAAGGAGAAATTTGACTGAATCACAATACTATCTTCTCCTAAACTATCAGGTCAATTTCAACCAAACTTGGCAGAAATATTTCTTAGGAGGTTCCTTTTAAAATTTACTAAAATAATTGAAATCCTTTAAAAGCTCTGGTAGCCATGGCAACAGAAAAGGAGATTTTCCTCCAAATCTCAATGACATCGTTGAATGATATCTCCTCCTAAACTAACAGGCCAATTTCCACCAAACTAGGCAGAAATATTCCTTAGGAGATCACATTTAAAAAATTTCTAGCAGAATTGCAATTTATAAAAAAACAACACTTCTGGTTGCCATGGCAACAGAAAAAGAGAAATTACGAAATCTGTCAGAAGCAATTTCTCAATAACCGCAGAGCCAAATTTGACAAAACTAAATATTTGCATTGCTTATGATATTGCTATGAGGTACTTTTCTTGGCTTTTCAATATGAAACCTTGTCACAGAAAAAGGGGACTTCTTGTGAAAATCTGCATATCAGGGGCATAGCATCTACATTTATGCATGGATTTAAAAAAATGTATGGGTAAATGTGTTCTTTATCATGAGTAGATATTCTATTTGAAATATATATTAAGGTAGGTTCAAGGTCATAGATCTAGGTCAATTTGTAGATTTCTGTTTGTTTGACAGTCTGTATGTTTGTCAGTCTGATCTGTTATAAAACCCAATCTCAGGTGAGCGACCTAGGGCCAACGGCCCTCTTGTTTTCTAAATGCTAGCAGCTATTGAGCTGATTTTTGGTATGTAGACTTGCATCGATGAGTTACAGAACATGTTTGAGTTTCGTTCCGATCCAATGATTTTTGAGGAAGATATGGATGCTGGACTTAGAAAATTTCTGGGAAATTACAGTTTTCCAGACATTTTTTCTAAACGCTTGCAGGTATTGAGCTGATTTTTGGTATATAAACACATATTGATGAGATACAGAACATGTTTGAGTTTCGTTCCGGTCCAGTGGTTTTTGAGGAAGATACGGATGCTGGACGTAGAAAATGTCTGGGAAATCACATTTTTCCAAACTTTTTTCTATAAGCTGGCAGCTTTTGAGCTGATTTTTTGGTATGTAGACTCGCATTAATGAGTTACAGAACAAGTTTGAGTTTTGTTCCGATCCAGTGATTTTTGAGGAAGATACGGATGCTGGACTTAGAATTTTTCGGGCTTCTTTTTCTTAACGCATACATAAAGCCGGTAGGGGACTTGGTATTGTTTTGCAATACTTCAGAATGCTTGATTTTTAGCGAGCCGGGACTTTATGTCCGGGGAGCTAATGTCACAGCCCTAGTGTCGGCGTCGCGTCCCGTTCCGTCCCGTCCCGTCTTCACTTGAAAAACTTTAACCTGGTCCATATCTCAGGCACTATAAGAGATACAGCCTTGATATTTCATACATAGATATAACTCGACAAGACCTTTCATTTGGGACCATGACCTTTGACCTAGTGACCTTGACCTTGGAGTTTGACCTACTTTTGAAAAACTTTAACCTGGCCTATTTCTCAGGCACTATAAGAGATACAGCCTTGATTTTTCATACATAGATACATCTTGACAAGACCTTTCATTTGTGACCGTGACCGTGACCTTTGACCTCATGACCTTGACCTTGGAGTTTGACCTACTTTTGAAAAACTTTAACCTGGCCTATATCTCAGGCACTATTAGAGATACAGCCTTGATATTTCATACATAGATACATCTTGACAAGACCTTTCATTTGAGACCATGACCTTTGACCTCGTGACCTTGACCTTGGAGTTTGACCTACTTTTAAAAAAAATTGCTGTTTTTGTGACAAGCTCTCGTATAGGCGAGCTACGTTGTCCGCGGACAACTCTTGTTGTACCATCTTGTACACAAATCTTGCATCCATCAGCAGAAGCCTTCAAATTGTAACCATCTAGAATTTGGCGGTTTTGGAAAGGGTTAAGGGAGATCATTTAAATTCATCAAATGCTACAATTATGTTTCACTCTTTGAAATTAAGCATTGAAATAGATTAGATTTATCTCAGTAAATTTGGATAACAAATGATTTCATACCAAATCTTATCTGTATCATTCAGGACATGAATGAACCAGCTAATTTTGGTACCAATGAAGATCGTCCATTTAACTGGCCGGAAGATGTAAAACCATACTGGAGCTTGAATTGTACATTAGAAGGAAACACCCTGGAGCATCCACCCTATAGAACTAGTGAGTAGACAAATTTATTCACATAGTTACAGTACAGCTGGCGTGTTTTTTGCCTAATTCCACGCATCACCGCGATTGGATTTCGGGTGGATTCGGGTGGAAAAACGCGGCGGCTGCGGCGAGCGAGTTTTACCACCCGAAATCTGTCAGGAAGCCTGTATTTCCTGGCTGATTTATCGTAATTATTGGGTTTTAAATATATATTAGGTTTTGAAAAATTGAAAATGCACATCACTTGCAGATCTGATTTTTGTTTATTTGCATGAGTTTGTGGAGTATTCTTCCAATTCAACAGGAAAAATGACCATTTTGCCTTCCTTTCAACGTATTCGAAGTTATTTTTCTTTTATCTTTGTTTTATTTTTTCGTAAAAATGATTTGAAAATATTGAGATAAAAGAAGAACATGTGGATTATCACCCTGGTCTTCTTGTGTCTCAATATCTAGTTCCTATTGTTGTGATATATCCTTCACACTCAGGACTATCTTCAGCAACACTCATCTTATCGTATGAGAAGAATTTTTATAGGACGTGCCAAATCATAGAAATTTCGGAAATGGCGTAACTAAGAATGTAGCGTCATACATACAATATTGGAGTCTTTTAACATGCATACAAGCTCCAACATGGTAAAAAGGAACCTTAAATACCAGTCACAGATTTTATGGTTTATTTTGTAAACTAAAAAGTAGTCAAATACTAATGCGCATTATTTTGATATGTAATTCAAGCAGATAAACTTCGTATTTATGACCGGGAGGACAACGTGCAGTTTACGATTTCATGTACATGTATCTGCAAAAAAGCAACAACAGAATATTATATAAACTATCAATTAAATTAAATCAAACAACGAAACATAATGTACAGAGATGCGGAAAAAAACGTGTTCTATATATTATGATTTTAATTTACAAAAACGATGTGTTATTACCGGACTTCATAGAACTTTATAGAAATTGTGTGTATTTAATATTACATTTCTTTTTTATTTCTGAAATAGATCTATTATTTAATTTAAAAACACTCTCAGGATGAAAATAATATAAACGCATTTAATACTTAACGCTGTACATGTAGGATGATATTGGCCTTACCTGGCATTTCCACCCGAACGCGACGAATCGCCGCGATCACCGCGATTTTCCACCCATCGCGGCGATTCGCAGTGATGTGTGAAAATTTTGAGTGGAAAAACACGGTGGCCGCGATGGCAAATCGCCGCGATTTTCCACCCGAATTATATTTTGACCGCGGTGGGCGAGCGTTTTAGGCAAAAAACTCGCGAGCTGTACTGTATGTTCATGTGACTGATATCAAGAAAAAGATAAAGAATCACCCGGAAAGTCTATTAAACCAATATGTGAAACACAGATTGGACTCATCACTCACTTAGGGCTAATACTAATAATGATTTTTTAGCTCCACTGGCCGAAGGCCAGCGGGCTATTGTCATGGCGTTGTGTCCGTCGTGCGTCCGTGCGTGCGTCCGTGCGTCCGTGCGTGCGTCCGTTAACTTTTTCTTTAAACATCTTCTCCTCTTATACCAGTGTGCCCATTTTGACCAAACTTGGCAGGAATGTTCCTTGGGTGACCCTTTTCAAAACTTGTTCACGAATTTTTGATTTGTCAAAAAATGTGGGCGTGGCAGGGCGGGGCTTATCAGACTTAGAGAAATCATGAGAAAATTCTTTAAAAATCAACCATTGGGCCATTTTGAACCAAACCTGGCAGGAATGTACCTTGAGTCATTCTTTTCAAAATTTGTTCACAAATTTTGACATTTGTCAAAAAATGTGGCCGTGGCAGGGAGAAAGGGGCTTATCAGACTTAAAGAAATCATAAGAAAATTCTTTAAAAATCAACCATTGGGCCAATTTGAGCCAAACCTGGCAGGAATGTGCCTTGAGTAATTCTTTTCAAAATTTGTTCACAAATTTTTACATTTGTCAAAAAATGTGGCCGTGGCGGGGAGAAAGGGGCTTATCAGACTTAAAGAAATCATAAGAAAATTCTTTAAAAATCAACCATTGGGCCAATTTGAACCAGACTTTGCAGGAATGTTCTTTGAGTCTCTCTTTTCAAATTTTATTCACAATTTTTTACATTTGTCAAAAAATGTGGCCGTGGCAGGGAGGGAGGGGCTTATAAGACTAAAAGAAATCCTAAGAAAATTCTTAAAAAATCAACCAGTGTGCCCAATTGAACCACCAGTGTGCCCAATTGAAGCAAACTTTGCTGGAATGTGCCTTTAGTCGTTCTTTTTAAAATATGTTCACAAATTTTTATATTTGTCAAAAAAAATGTGGCTGTGGCAGGGAGAAAGGGGCTTATCAGACTTAGAGAAATCATAAGAAAAATTCTTTAAAAATCAACCATAAGGCCAATTCGAACCAGACTTTGCAAGAATGTTCTTTGAGTCTCTCTTCAAAATTTATTCACAAATATCAAGATTTGGCTGCCGCTGTGTAAGGCTTGCAAGAAACCATGGGATAATTCGAGGGCTTGGTGCAAAACTATTGTAACTACATTTTGTAAAATTTTACAGGAGAGGGAAAAAACTTATTGACATTCTCAAAGTTAAAGAGGAAAAATATTTTTAAAATTCTAAATGTCTTTTTAAGTATACAGAATTGAAACCTAATATTAGAACACATAATATATTCCTTCCTAAAGATTCATAAAATGCAAAAAAGTGAATTTCTGAAAAATATGTAGTTACAATAGTTTTGCACTGAGCCCTCGAATTCTTCCACTTTAACCAGTGGAGCGATTCAGGCCCTCCTGGGCCTCTTGTTTTTTATTATTTTCAGAGGCAACCTACACTCATGTCATTAAGGGGAACAACAGAACGGCCATGTTGTCCGTTAAAACTGTGTGCTTATTGAGAGCTAAACAAGGTGACGGACAGAACTATAACCATTATGATGTCCATAGTTTATATGGATGTCCAAAAAGGTCATAAAGGGGCCATTGGAAAACAATACGGATGTTTATCAGACTGCATGTATATGCAGGCTGATCTAGATCCATGTTGGTCTCAAATGTTATAAAGGCCCTTTTTTTAGACCTTTGTTCAGAAAAGATTTTTTTCAAGGGTAGGCTTCGCTCATGAACAAAACAAGGGCTGTGTTGATAAAGGCCTGTTTTTCGAGATCCCTGATTAATAAAAATGCTCATTTTTTTCAGAGGCAGCTTACATACATGACAACAAGGAGAACAACAGAACAGCCATGTTGTCTGATAAAACTGTGTGTATGAGGGCTAAACAAGGAGAGGGCCAGAAATATAACCATTATGATGTCCACAGTTTATATGGATGGTCTCAAACCCCACCCACTCTGCAGTAAGTGTAATTTGCAATCAGTCTGGGTTAGATTGTATTAACACTTGTTAGCTTTAACCAAATGGCTAGTAGTTGTTTTGGTTAAATCATCAAATAACCCATATTCAAAAACATGTGGTTTTAATCCTAACCATTGTTTATACAATCAGGCCTTGATGTGTACATTGTCCTATGTCAAATGATTCTTCAATTAGGGAGCTGAAACTTGATAGAGACTTTTGACCAATGTGACTCAAAGCAATGGGGAATTTATTTTGTTCAAGGGCAGCACTTTGGTTAAGTTACATGGTCCTTGATCAAATGGTAAGTAAGTTATTACAAAGAAACAAAAAAGACAACAGACTGACAGAAAGACAGATAATGGTGAAATAAATACCCCCCCCCCCACACACACACACACACTTTATAGCTTGTGGCATAAAAAGACAAAAAATTATTGCTGTTAGCACCCCTAAGCTTGGATGTATGTCCGTGTCAAAAATATATGATGTGGTGTTTTGTATAAAATGTTATTATGTTTTCTTTATTTGATTCAAATTACAGTGGATTGCGATCAGCCACAGGTGAGAGAGGGATAGTGATCAGCCGGTCCACATTTCCAGGGAGTGGTCAGTATGCTGGACATTGGCTAGGAGATAATGATAGTCAATGGAAACAGATGAGGGAATCTGTCATAGGTATATATGACTCTACTAAAAAATCTATTTCCACACTCTAATTCAAGGACTTTTTCACATTGTAAGGTCAACGTCACATATGGACTTAGTTTACAATCCATTTCTGTGCTCTAACTCAAGCACATCTTTAGTGATGAGGCACTGGGGGGATATTTGTCTACTTTGCAATGGTTATGCTTTTTACTGTGTTAGTGGCCGTTATTTTTATCCATTTATGGGAAAAAATTCTCTTCAAGGATAAGCATTTTATTAGTTTATCTTATAGATGTGTACAAAAAAGTCAATGAAAATCTAAGAAGAAAAACTTCAATTTCCTTAGCCATTGTGAATGATAAACTTCACTTTCCTTAGCCATTGTGAATGATAGACTTCACTTTCCTTAGCCATTGTGAATGATAAACTTCACTTTCCTTAGCCATTGTGAATGGTTTTTATTCAGTTGAGCTTCTTATACATTTTCAGGAATCATGGAGTTCAATCTTTTTGGAATACCATATGTAAGTTATATTTCATTGGCTACATTCAAAACACAGTAAATACTGCTTAATCAAGTTTTAGGACAAATTTTTTAAAGGTACCTGACACTTCTTGATATTTTTCATAAGAAATTAGAATAACTTAAACTATTACTTAAAAAAATTTGATTTACGAGGTACAGTCGGAAAGTTCCCGGACTAGTCCTTTTTTTGCAATATTTGAAGTCAGAATAAGATAAATTTTGGCATGGATGTATGTTGAGTCTTATTGAACTTGCCCGCACATTTTGTCAGCAGATATGATCCATATTTCTACCTGAAACGAATGTTTTATTTAGTCTGTGAACGAGGTACGGCGCAGTTTGAAAAATTCAAGTCGCAAAATTTTAGGATCCTACAGAAATCTTAAAAATGTTTAAAAATTGGCGCCATAAAATCATGGAAGTTTGCGTAACATTACATCTACATCATTTCAAGACAATGGTACAATATCAGCGCTATCTGTTAAAAGTTGCATTTTTTTCAAGCATTTATAGTGAAAATGAAAGAATCAACAAGCGGCACGTCTTCGACGCCATGTGAACGTACGGAGCAGTGGACCGCGATTAATTTATTTATAAGCGTTGGTATGGCATGTTAATGTAGGATTCTATGAATCCAAAAGAAACATTTTCCCAAACACAAATTAAGGTAAAGACAGCGAAATGTGGCAAGAAAATAATGTTCTCGTTCTCCTGTAGCAACAAAAGAATGCTTACGCAGCACTACATACGCAACCATCTGACAGTGAACAGAACATACGGGCCTAATATCAGAAGATAAGTTCCTGTCAACACCCCATTCAACATTTTATTTTTGTAATGTATACAATTATTTTATTACATTATCTACGTTAGGAAACTAAAAACAACATCAATTTTTTATCATTTAAAGCACATGCCAAAAAGGGTTATGTTTGTAAACACTGGTCATTTCAGTTGGTCAGGAATGATTTTCGCATGAAACGCCCAAAGTGCGAGATTGAAAACTTGTTCATGAGCGACGTACTACTCTGAACAGAAGATTCTTCTCGTGAAATGGCAATTTACTTCTTTGGGTTTGAATAAGCACCATATAGCCCAGATATCGCCGCAAAGGACTTCGAAATATTCCGGTGATTAAAGTCTACGGGTCAAGAAGATGGTTCAAGAAGGAAGAAGAAATGACATACGCTGTCCGATATGCTGTCAAGTGAAACTCAAAAGACTGGTACATGTATAAGTTAGTGTTCTACAGTTGGGTTGAGAGACATGATAAAAATGCGAATTGCTGCCGACAGAACTTCGAGAAACACTCAATCGCGGTAAGGACGTTGATAATTGAGCGTTTTTGACGTCAAAGTGCTCCGTACAGTATAAGGTGCTATTGTTTAAGATGTTTAGTCTCAATTGTTTATGACTGAACACTATCGAAATTATAGACATACGCAAAGAAAAAGGTTTCAATATTATTTTGATGTATGTTTATGAGTTATTTGTCTAAAAATATTGCGCTCACAATACAAGTCCAGGAACTTTCCGACTGTACCTCGTAAATCTTTTCAAATTCATCTCTTTAAATAGTATGCAAGTGTTACCCTTTTTAGCTCACCTGAGCACGAAGTGCTCAAGGTGAGCTATTGTGGTCGCTCACCGTCCGTCGTCCGTCCATCCGTCCGTCCATCTGTCCGTCCGTTCACAATTTCTTCAAACATCTTCTCCTCCTGAACCATATGGCCAATTTTGACCAAACTTGGCTGGAATGTTCCTTGGGTGCCCTTTTTCAAAACTTGTTCGTTAATTTTTGATTTTTCAAAAAATGTGGGCGTGGCAGGGCGGGGCTTAAAAATCGTAAGAAAATTATTTAAAAATCAACCACTGGGTCAATTTGAACCAAACTTGGCAGGAATGTTCCTTAAGTGACTCTCTTCAAAATTTGTTTTCAAATTTTAAGATTAGTCAAAAAATGTGGGCGTGGCAGGGTGGGGCTTATCAGACTTACTAAGAAAGATAACCAATCAGTGAAGCAGTAAGACTTTTAGTGTTAAAGTTGCCTCCCTTGGTCCATTTTGATAAACTTGGATTTTATCTGATCAATGATCTAGGTTTTCCCAGCTTAAGTAAACAAATGAGGATTTAATCTAGCTGTTATCAGTGTTCTATTATCTTTTCTTTGGATTTATAATCAGACTTGCTTCTATTTTGCAACTTATATTCTCTTTAGCTCTTTACTAAATTATTATAAAATCAATCATTTTGCAATGAAGAAAGAGCCCTATATTGTTGATTCTTGGGATTTATATAGGGGTTAAGAGTTATATCTCTAAAGCTTTGATCTTTGACTTAGAAAACCTTTTCATCTCAAAACATATGTAGCTATGTATTGTGCAAGATACAGTAACAGTATTTTTTCATAGGGCCCAATGTTGTTGATTCTTGGGGTTTATTATGGGGTGAACCCTGTTGAAAATTGGAACCTTCTCATTGATATCATGGGAAAAGGGGCCTAAAAGACAAAACCCTTGTTAGCATTGTACAGGCTACAATATTGGCCAAATGTTCATAAAACTTAATCAGAATGTTTGTTTAGTCACAGAGATGGACCCTACAGAAAATTGGAATATTCCATTGGATACCACGGGAAAAGGGGCCATAATGACAAAATCCGTGTTGACAATTTATAGGCCATAATGTTGGCTTAATCTTCATGAAACTTGATCAGAATATTTGTCTTTTCACAAGAATGAAGCTTATCAACAATCGGAATTTTCCATTTTGATATCATGGGGAAAGGGGCCTTTATGACAAAATCCTTTTTAACACTGTAGAAGCAACAGTTTTGGCTTAATCTTCATGAAACAAAAAAGAATGTTTGTTTTAGTCACAAGGATAAACCCTGTAAAAAAATTGGAATGTTCCAGTCGATATTATGAGTAAAGGGGTCTTAATGACAAAATCCTTGTTAGCACTCTAGAGACAACAATTTTGGTCTAATCTTCAAGAAACTTGTGTTTGTCTAGTCACAATGATGAACTCTGAGGAGAATAGGGATGTTCCATGGGATGCCATGGGAAAGGGGGCCTTAATGACAAAATCCTTGTTAGCGCTATAGAGACAATAATTTTGGCTCAATATTCATGAAATTTAGTCAGATTATTTGTCTAGGCACAAGGATGAAGCCTATTGACAATGGGAATGTTCTGTTGGATATCGTGGGAAAAGTGGCCTTAAAGATAAAATCCTTGTTAGCAATGTAGATGATACAATTTTTGTCCAATCTTCATGAAACATGTTCAGAAGGTATGTCTAGTCACAAGGATGAAGACTATTGAGAATTAGAATGTTCTTTTGAAAATCATGAAATAAGGTGCAATCATTTCTCATCTTGTGAATCTCAGTTCAGGTGAGCGATTAAGGACCATCATGGTCCTCTTGTCCTAACATTCCATTGTTTCTTAATGTCTCTTTATGGTAAGGTCTATGGAAATATTGAAGGACAGGAAAATCATGTTGATACTTAGAAGTTTATCTTATTTCCTTTATATTTTCTTTTAAATTGAAACACTTTTTGTTTGCAGACAACACTTTTCTAAACCATAAAATTTTATGACAGGCCAACTTGAAAGCTGTTGCAGACAATAACATTGAAGTGAATGAAAAGAAATTTTGGCTCAATGTTTTCCCAGCCTATTCTACTACAGACATCAAATCAGGTCTTGTTCTTGAATATATATCTACCATGATATCTTTAATTTCTGTATTTGAGTGAGGTTAGTCAATATTTTTTTTGGCTAGGCTTATTAGTAAATTAATCTTCTGAGGTTTTGTATTTTAAAAATATTTCAGATTGGAGCAGATATATGCGGGTTTATGCAGAACACAACAGCAGAACTGTGTAAAAGATGGATGCAGCTTGGTGCTTTCTACACATTCTCCAGAAATCATAATGGTATTGGATACATTGTGAGTCAGAATTTATATCTAAACTTTTTGCAGACTTGTAGAACATGCTTTAGATGTGAACAAATCCAGAAAGTGTTAAAGGAGAAAAAATGTTCTTTTACTTTAAATTGTCTTCAGAATGTTTCCCATTAGGGCCAAATAGAGGCTAATGATATCCTTCTTAGCACATATTTCTCCCTCAATTTTGAAAAATGATAAATGTATACTAAATATTACTATTTTATTCCAATATTTCATAAGGCTTAAACTATGTTTGGAATGTATGTAACATCCAACTGTTGGTCTATTGGTCATTTCTTTGGACTGTTTATATGTATGTATTATTATTATTATTTATTTTAGTTACAGTGATTTGGTACTTTGTGATATGCTACTATGTTATCTTGTATTAACTTCAGGATCAAGATCCCGGTGTTTTTCCACCAGAGACAGGGGTAGCTGAGGCTTCCAAGTTTGCCATGGAAACCAGATACTCTCTGTTACCATATTTGTACACATTGTTTCATCATGCTCACACTAGAGGGAATACAGTGATCAGACCACTGCACCATCAGTAAGTTAAGGTTTACAAACTGAGAATGAATACACCAATTTCTAGCCAAACGAACTGCATCAAATTACACACACTTGTAAAACACTTCACATAAGTGGATTCACCATACCGGATTTCAAGATTATGCTTCAAGAAGAAAATAATTTACAAATATTATTTCACTCTATATTCATATGCAAGGGAGGTAATGTTGAACATTTTTGTCAAATATTTCCATAAATATGCATTATATCAAAATTCTAAACCATACAAAATGCTTATGTTTGTATTTGAAATGAAAATGTAACACAGTTTAGGAATTACTGGCACTTTTCAAAATTCGCCTCTGGCTCTGCATTTCATTCTCAGTTCGTAAACCTTAAATTGCACTCTTCTTAGAAGGAATAAACACATACAAAAAAGCTATTAATACTTTAATTAAAGGTAAATTGATGTTTTGACAGCCATGATAAGTCAGTTTCGCATACATAAAATCAGTTAGTCAAATATGTAATTTGACATCCTTCAGACTTCAAAATTTGATACTTCTCTGAAAAAAAAGTGTACCATGTTACGTCAGTTTACATACAATATGAAAAACTGCTATAAATCCAGTGAATCACTAGTGAGTCAAATATTCTTACACATGAGCCGTGTGCGATTTAGGCCGGTAGAGCTCTTCCAGAAGAGCGTGGTTCCCGGCTCTGATACACTACGTAGTATTTTTCTACTATGTAGTGTATCAGAGCCGGGAACCAGACTAGCTTTTCTTCTTCCAGAAGACAACTTCTGGCCTAAATCGCACGCGGCTATGGAAATGGTCTGGAAATTTGACCAGTATTAATATATTTCCTACTGTAAATTAGTCTTTTCTTACATGAGAACTCAAATTACAGGTTCCCGGATGATGTAAGCACATACAGTATTGATGAGCAGTTTATGTGGGGACCAGCACTACTCATATCTCCTATATTGTATGAGGTAACATGTGTTATTTTTTAGCTCCACGGTGTGTCCTTCGTGCCTGCATCCGTGCGTGCGTGCGTTCGTTGGTAAACTTTTTTCTTTAAAAATCTTCTCCTCAGAAACTACTGGATGGATTTCAACCAAACTTCACAGGAATGATCCTTTGGTGACCTTCTCTCAGATTCCTTCAAAGAATTTGGATTGAACCTGAATAACCTGAGTTATCTGCCCTTGAATGTAAAAAAAGCTGGTTGTGACTTTATTTTCACTCTAAAATCTACAAATATTAACCGATCAAGACCAAACTTGGACAGAATATATATAAGCATGATATCCTGCCTGGGTGTAATTTTCAGCCATCGGAATTTTACATCATGAGTTATGTGCCCTTGAATTTTACAAAATTGCCATTTTCGACTTTGTTTTCACTCTAACAACCATAATTGTTTACCAATCAAGATGATATTTGGACAGAATCTTTTTGACAACAAGATCTTGGTTAAGTGCAATTTTCAGGATGATTGCATTGCTACATTCTGAGTTATGTGCCTTGAAATTGACAAAATTTCAGTTTTCGACACTTTTTTCACTTTTGCGGCCACATATATAGACTAATACTGACAAAATTTGGACAGACCAGAAGATCTTGCTCAAGTTTAATATTCAGCTTGATTGTTGTGGTGTTCAAGACATAAATTTTCAAGTCAAAATCATAGTTTTAGATCAGAATGTCTCTTTATTTTCATGACCACCATGTTACATGCACAATCACAACTTCTTGAACTAATTATCATAAAGAAAAACAACTCTTACTTAACTTTAAATTACTCATATCAAAAGTTACTTCCCTTAGTCTACCCCTATAATAAACTCACATACTGATTTATGTGCCCTTGAATTTGGCATAATGACAGTTTTCATCTTTATCATCACTCTAAAAATCCCCAAAATATTGGTCAATCATTTACCTTCTTTTCGCTTTGACCACATGATTGCTTCTTTTTACTTTGTTTTTGCTCTAAGAACCACAAGTCTTGAGAAATCTAGATTTTCTTTGAACACTTTGCTGTAGTTTACTTTGTTGCTGCTCTAAGAATCACAAGAATTTAAAAAATATATCAGTTTAAGCATTTAGATAAATTTGTCAAATTTTTTATATTAAACCACAAGAAATTCAGGCCTGTGGAGCGACTCAAGACCTTCAGGTCTTTCTAGTTTGTACTTTATTGTTCAAATAGAGGTCTTCAAACAATTGAAAATGAATGGAATTATGTTTGTTCTGTGAAAACTATGTTATCCCCCCGGTCATCCAACTGTCTGCTCATTTGTTATATGTTTCCTGTGTGCGCAATTTTTCCTTCAGTTTCAAGTAGAATTTGATCAAACTTTCCACATTGAATCTCAATGGTGTTTAGTAACTCTTGTGTACACTGCTTGCAGAATTCAAATTACTCTGTTTGTTCTTTGTTTGTTCTTTAATTATTCTTCAATTTACCACACTTGAATTAAAGAAATGCATATTCTCTCTAATTATTCTGATGGTTATTTTCAGGGTCAAACAACACTAGAGATGTACTTTCCAAAAGGTCCTTGGTATGATTTCTACACTGTAAGTAAATTGATCCTTTCTCCAACAATAGAATTGAGACTGGCCATTAGTTTCATAGACACTGCAGACATTGTTGACATTAAAAGTGATGCTTCTATTGGAATCAAACAACATGTAATCTATTTCTAGGAATGTAGAATGGTAGTTGATTAGTAAATTGAGATCTGTTTGGCTGAGGGAAAATTTTCATTGCCAGTATCATCCCAAGCAAACTCTTTTCCAAATCTCAAATATCTAGTTTTACTTTCTTTTTGCTCTAACGACCACAAGTATAAAACAATCTAGTCAAAACTTGAATTAAATATTAAAAGAAACTCAGGCCTATGGAGCGATTTAAGCTTTCTAATTGTACTATATATTTACACCCATTTTGTCATTTGTTGCATCTTTCAAAATAGACTGGTCTTAATATATCATATGGGAATAGGCTAAAATATATTTATCTTTTCCTTATTTCTCCTGTTTAAGGGTAAAGAGGTCCCCGAACAGGGCAGTTATTGGTCTGTTCCAGTAGACAAAGATTCACCCATACATCTACATGTTAGAGCTGGACATATACTACCCATGCAAGCCCCGGCTAATAATACTGTGTATAGGTAAGGTTTGTTCACAATTTAATGCCCCCATATCTAGTGTTCATGAGCAAAAAAAAAAAAAAAAGAATTGAACAATCTTTTGTAATGCAATGGTATCATTCATCGACAGATTAAGTGTCACAATATCGTAAAATTTCTGTGATGAAGCAATCAAAGTGCTACTTTTTCATTAGAGAAAAGGGATAATATTTATTGCTCTTTAACATTTTCTACTAAAATGTAAATGTTTTAATGCCCTGTACCAAAAATTCTTGGGCATATTGTTTTACTGTTGTCCATCTGTCAGACCGCCTATCTGTCATTCTGTCCAAAAACTTTAACTAAAAGATGGTATTTTCTGCAAAAGTAATAGACATGCAAAGCCCAAATTTTGAATGTAACCTTTCAATGATTTATTCCGTCACATTCTATATGACCTTCAACTTGCAACTTAAAATGAAAATTTAATGTTGGCATATTCTGTACAAATATTTCAAAAGCATCCCAGCCATGGATGGTTAGTTCCATTTATCTCAATGATAACCTTATAGGTCAAGGTCGAATATTATTGTCATAATTTTTTGGGGAAAAATGTCATTTCAGGGACATTGCTGTTTGACAAACACATCTTGTTCATCTCTCTATTACCTATTTATTTCAGTCGGAAGAACCCCTTCACATTAAAAGTTGCCCTCAAAGATTCAGAGAATGGTGGACGAGGTCATACTGCAACAGGAGATCTATTCTGGGATGATGGCACATCTATTGGTATGAGTTTTTTAGCCTCAATCATGGTGATAATTTGTACCAAACTTGGCAGGAAAGTTCCATGAGCAACTGTTGTCAACAATTGTTCAGAATAATGAGAACAACTAGAGAAAATTTTTCTATTAGATGCATTACAAGGCATCACTGTTTGTGAAAAGAATTAAAAACAACTTTTTAGATGTATTGATGAATTTATTGTTGTTGTATTAGGCTCCTGATCCACAATTTTCATTTTGTTTCACAGATACCTTTGAGAACAACAAGTACTACTATGCTAGGTTCTGGAGTGGATATGTAAGTCCTTACTTTGTTATACCCCTGCAAAACGAATGTTTTATTATACCCCCGCAAAACGAATGTTTTAGGGGGTATACTGGAATCAACCTGTATGTCTGTCTTTATGTCTGTCTGTATGTCTGTCTGTATGTCTGTCTGTGTACAAAATAATTCTCCATAGCATATCTTCTAAACCATAAGTGCTAGCAACTTCAAACTTACTACACTTATAGATCCCATTGTGGGGAATTGTTATGTGCAAGAACCATTGCTCTGCCACGCCCACTATATGAGTTTTTGCACTTTGTTGTTTGTACCTTACATTTTTGTCCGAAACACATCTTCTAAATCATAAGCGCTAGCACTTTCAAACTTGCTACACTTATATGTCTCTTTGTGGGAATGTGTAAAGTAAAAGAACTGTTACTCTGCCATGCCTGCATTTTGAGTTATTGCCCTTTGTTGTTTTACCCTTGTGTTTTCTTCCGGAGCATATCTTCTAAACCATAAGTGCTAGCATCTTCAAACTTGCTACACTTATAGATCTTTTTGTGGGGAAGTGTCATGTACAATATCCATTACTCTGCCACGCCCTCTTTTAGAGTTATTGCCCTTTGTTGTTTGTACCAGTGCATTTGTGTCTGAACCATGTCTTCTAAACCATAACTGCTAGCAACTTCAAACTTGGTACACTATTGCCCTTTGTTGTAGAGAAAGCTTGTGGGGGGCATTAAGTCACATTCTGTGACAGTTCTAGTTTGACTTATGTTAACTTTCTGAAGGTAAAATCTTTTTTAAAACAAAATTTGATTTTGATGGAACTTGTAGGAACAGTTTGGGGAAAATTTGAAAGAGAATAAGAAATTGCTGATAATTGCTGAGTGACAGACCTAGATTTTGCAAAAAAAAAACTTTTCTGGACAACTCATTCCTACAAATTATGATTGATTTGTTTTATACTAGTAGGCTGAAGTGGTCATTGGGACCTGCAGATATCATGTGCTGGAAAAAATTGTGAAAATTCCATAAGAATGTTTTATTTATGGCCCCAGATTTAACAAAAAAATTTTACTGGGCAATTGTTGCAGGGATATTTCTATCACACGTAGTGATAGATTTGTAGTCATCTTAATTCTTTACTTTTGTTATCAACCAAACATGTTTTAATTTTCAGAACACATTAAAGATGACAGTAGAACACACCAGTGATAATCTGGTCTCCGACCTGTATATTGATACTGTAGAGGTTTTAGGGGTACCAGCGCATGTCAATTATGTATATATTGGTGATACTCAACATTTAAATTCAACATTCGATAAAGATTCAAAGGTAAGAAATTATACATACTCTGTACCATATCAATGGCTTATATAGTGCTCAACTTTCGTAAGAACTGGAGGGCAATGAAAGTTGTGTAGATCTATATGGAAAAACTTCAAAAGAAGGCCAAAAGAAAATATCATGGCATGGAATTGATAAAATTTCTTTTTGATTCATTTATAGGCCAATTTCTGATTTCTTTTACTGTGATAATTATACCCCCCAAATTCAATTTGGGGGGTATATAGGAGTCAGCTTGTCCGTCTGTCTGTCTGTCTGTCTGTCTGTCTGTTGGTCCGTCTGTTGGTTTTTTGTCCGCTCTATTTCTCCTAAACCACAAGTCCAATTTTATTCAAACCTCACATGTAAGCTCAATACCAAGTTGAGATGTGCATATTACATTTTGGTCACGGTCCAATGATTTTTCACGGAGTTATGGCCCTTGAGTGAAATTTCTTGTCCGCTCAATATCTCGGTAACTAATAGATGGATTTCAAAAAAACTTTACAGGTATGCTTACTAGCTCAAATATGTGCATATTAAATTTTGGTCATGGTTCAGTGATTTTTGTTTGAGGTACGGCCCTTTGTTGAAAATTGGCATTTTGCGCAACATAACCATGTGTTGATTGGTTTGTTGATTTTTTTGTCCGCTCTATTTCTCCTAAACCACAGGTCCAATTTTATTCAAACCTCACATGTGAGCTTAATACCAAGTGGAGATGTGCATATTACATTTTGGTCACGGTCCAATGATTTTTCACGGAGTTATGGCCCTTGAGTGAAATTTCTTGTCCGCTCAATATCTTGGTAACTAATGGATGGATTTCAAAAAAACTTTACAGGTATGCTTACTAACTCTCAAATATGTGCATATCAAATTTTGGTTATGGTTCAATGATTTTTAGCTCACCTGAGCACGAAGTGCTCAAGGTGAGCTATTGTGATCGCTTTTTGTCCGTCGTCCGTCTGTCCGTATGTCCGTCCGTCCGTCTGTCCGTCCGTCCGTCCGTCCGTCTGTCAACAATTTGGTGTTTACACTCTAGCATCTACAAATATAAGCCAATCTTAACCAAACTTGGTCAAAATATGTATGACCATGAGATCTCGGATGAGTTTGAATTTGGGTTAGATCGGACCAGAAAGTCAGGAGTTATCTGCCCTTGAATGTAAAAAATAGCTACTTTTGACAAAGTTTACACTCTAGTATCTACAAATATTGACCAATCAATACAAAAGTTGCACACAATGTTGATGACCATAAGATCTCGGATGAGTTAGATTTTGGGTCAGATCGGACCAGAAAGTCTTGAGTTATCTGCCCTTGAATTTGACAAAATTGTCGTTTTTGACCGTTTTCGACTTTGTTTACACTATAGCATATACAATTATTGACCAATCAAGACAAATGTTTAACACAGTGATAGTGACCATAAGATCTTGGATGAGTTTGATTTTGGGTGAGATCGGACCAGAAAGTCAGGAGTTATCTGCCCTTGAATGTAAAAAATAGCTACTTTTGACAAAGTTTACACTCTAGCATCTCCAAATATTGACCAATCAATACAAAAGTTGGACAAAATGTTGGTGAATATAAGATCTCGGATGAGTTTGATTTTTGGTTAGATCAGATTAGAAAGTCCTGAGTTATCTGCCCTTGAATTTGACAAAATTGCCATTTTTCACTGTTTTCGACTTTGTTTACACTATAGCATCTACAATTATTGACCGATCAAGACTAAATTTGGACACAATGTTAGTGATCATAAGATCTTGGATGAGTTTGATTTTGGGTCAGATCGGACCAGAAAGTCTTGAGTTATCTGCCCTTGAATTTGACAAAATTGTCGTTTTTGACCGTTTTCGACTTTGTTTACACTATAGCATATACAATTATTGACCAATCAAGACAAATGTTTAACACAGTGTTAGTGACCATAAGATCTTGGATGAGTTTGATTTTGGGTGAGATCGGACCAGAAAGTCAGGAGTTATCTGCCCTTGAATGTAAAAAAATAGCTACTTTTGACAAAGTTTACACTCTAGCATCTCCAAATATTGACCAATCAATACAAAAGTGGGACAAAATGTTGGTGAATATAAGATCTCGGATGAGATTGATTTTTGGTTAGATCAGATTAGAAAGTCCTGAGTTATCTGCCCTTGAATTTGACAAAATTGCCATTTTTCACTGTTTTCGACTTTGTTTACACTATAGCATCTACAATTATTGACCGATCAAGACTAAATTTGGACACAATGTTAGTGATCATAAGATCTTGGATGAGTTTGATTTTTGGTCTGATCTGGCCAGAAAGACGAGAGTTATGTGCCCTTGAATTTTACAAAATTGCCTTTTTCGTCTGTTTTCGACTTTGTTTACACTCTAGAATGACCAATCAAGACAAAACTTGAACACAATGTTGGAGACTGTTAGAACTCGTATTAGTTTGATTTTTGGCCTGATGGGATCAGAAAGTTTAGAGTTATCGACTTTGTTTACACTCTAGAATCTACAGGTTTTTTTTATCAATCAAGACAAAACTTGGACACAATGTTTGAGACCATAAGATCTCATATGATCTGCCCTTCAAATTTTACCTGGACAACCACAAATAGTGACTAATCAGAACAAAACTTGACACAATGTTATTGACCATAAGTTTGTTTTCAGTCTTAAAGTCATGAATATTAATTGAATTGAACAAAACTGTGCCTAATATCATTTTAGTTCAGGTGAGCGATGTAGGACCATCATGGTCCTCTTGTTGTATGAGTTACGGCCCTTTGTTGAAAATTGGCATTTTGCGCAACATATCCATGTGTTGATTGGTTTGTTGATTTTTTTGTCCGCTCTATTTCTCCTAAACCACAGGTCCAATTTTATTCAAACCTCACATGTGAGCTCAATATTAAATGGAGATGTGCATACTATTTTTTGGTCATGGTCCAATGATTTGTCACTGAGTTATGGCCCTTGAGTGAAATTTCTTGTCCGCTCAATATCTTGGTAAATAACAGATGGATTTCATAAAAACTTCACAGGTATGCTTACTAGCTCTTAGATATGTGCATATCAAATTTTGGTTATGGTTCAGTGATTTTTATGCCCCCGTATCGAGAGATTGGGGCATATTGTTTTACTCATGTCTGTCTGTCCGTCTGTCTGTCCGTCCGTCTGTCTGTCAGTCCGAAACTTAACATTGTCATTTTCTCAACAACCATTATGCATACAAAGCTCAAATTTGGTACGTAAACTTCTTTCAATGATACCTATCTGCTCTATGCAATTTGACCTTCCTCAAGGTCATCATTTAACCCTTTTCAACCCTTAACATGCAACTTAACGCACCAGCTTAACGCAACAAATTAACATTGGCCTTTTCTCTAAAAGTATTCCACATACAAAGCTAAAATTTAGTATGTAAATTTCTTTCAATGATATCTATCTGCTCCATGCAATTTGACCTTCCTCAAGGTCATCGTTTAACCCTTATCCACCCTTAACATGCAACTTAACGCAACAACTTAATGCAACACTTAACATTGGCCTTTTCTCCAAAAGTATTCCACATACAAAGCTCAAATTTGGTTTAAAAACTTCAGTCAATGAAATCTATCTGCTCCATGCAAATTGACCTTCCTCGAGGTCACCGTTTAACCCTTATCCACCCTTAACATGCAACTTAACGCAACAACTTAACGCAACACTTAACTTTGGCCTTTTTATGCCCCCGTATCGAGAGATTGGGGGCATATTGTTTTACTCATGTCTGTCTGTCCGTCTGTCAGTCCGTCCGTCTTTCTGTCAGTCCGAAACTTAACATTGTCATTTTCTCAACAACCATTATGCATACAAAGCTCAAATTTGGTATGTAAACTTCTTTCAATGATACCTATCTGCTACATGCAATTTGACCTTCCTCAAGGTCATCATTTAACCCTTTTCAACCCTTAACATGCAACTTAACGCACCAGCTTAACGCAACAAATTAACATTGGCCTTTTCTCTAAAAGTATTCCACATACAAAGCTAAAATTTGGTATGTAAATTTCTTTCAATGATATCTATCTGCCCCATGCAATTTTCTCCAAAAGTATTCCACATACAAGGCTCA
Organism: Fragum sueziense; assembly: GCA_963680895.1. Taxonomy (NCBI): domain Eukaryota; kingdom Metazoa; phylum Mollusca; class Bivalvia; order Cardiida; family Cardiidae; genus Fragum; species Fragum sueziense. The sequence goes on along the minus strand of OY804594.1, from coordinate 52,857,771 downwards.
AATTTGGTATGTAAACTTCTTTCAATGGTCTCTCTCTGCTCCATGCAATTTTACCTTCCTCAAGGTCATCATTTAACCCTTATCCACCCTTAACATGCAACTTAACGCTGCAACTTAACGCTACAACTTACCGTTGGCCTTTTCTCCAAAAGTATTCCACATACAAAGCTCAAACTTGGTATGTAAACTTCTTTCAATGAAATCTATCTGCTCCATGCAATTTGACCTTCCTCAAGGTCATTGTTTAACCCTTATCCACCCTTTACATGCAACTTAACACTACAACTTAACATTGGCCTTTTCTCCAAAAGTATTCCACATACAAAGCTCAAATTTGGTATGTAAACTTCTTTCAATTATATTAGGTTAGAGGGACAAGGTCATTTATGTAGGTCAAGGTCAAATATCAATTAAGGTCAAAATTATAGAAAAATAGCCATTTTGGGGGCATTTGTGTTTCACAAACACATCTTGTTGTTTGAGTTATGGTCCTTTGTTGAAAATTGGCATTTTGCGCATTACCATGCACATTACCATCTTTTGATTGATTTGTTGATTTTTTTGTCCGCTCTATTTCTCCTAGACCACAGGTCCAATTTTATTCAAACCTCACATGTGAGCTCAATACCAAGTTGAGATGTGCATATTACATTTTGGTCACGGTCCAATGATTTTTCACGGAGTTATGGCCCTTGAGTGAAATTTCTTGTCCGCTCAATATCTCGGTAACTAATAGATGGATTTCAAAAAAACTTTACAGGTATGCTTACTAGCTCTCAAATATGTGCATATCAAATTTTGGTTATGGTTCAGTGATTTTTGTATGAGTTACGGGCCTTTGTTGAAAATTGGCATTTTGCGCAACATAATGATGTGTTGATTGGTTTGTTGATTTTTATACCCCCCCCAAATTCAATTTGGAGGGGTATATAGGAGTCAGCTTGTCCGTTGGTCTGTCTGTCTGTTGGTCTGTTTGTCCGTCTGTTGGTTTTTTGTCCGCTCAATTTCTCATAAAGTACTCAACCAATTTTATTTAAACTCAACATGTGAATTGATTATCAAGTGGAAATGTGCATAATACATTTTGGTTATGGTCCATTGATTTGTCGCAGAGTTATGGCCCTTGAGTAAATTTTCTTGTCCGCTCAAATTCTTGGTAACCAATGTATCGATTTCATTAAAACTTTACAGGCATGCTTGATAGCTCTCAAATGTGTGCACATGAAATTTTGGTCATGGTTCATTGATTTTTGACTGAGTTATGGCCGTTTGTTGAAAATTGGCATTTTTTGGAACAGTTACGTGTGTTGAACAGTTTGTCGATTTTTTGTCCGCTCTATTTCTCATAAACTGCTAGACTAATTTTATTCAAACTCAACATGTGAATTGATTATCAAGTGGAGATGTGCATATCACATTTTGGTTATGGTCCATTGATTTGTCACAGAGTTATGGCCCTTGAGTAAATTTTCTTATCCGCTCAAATTCTTGGTAACCAATGTATCGATTTCATTAAAACTTTACAGGCATGCTTGATAGCTCTCAAATGTGTGCACATGAAATTTTGGTCATGGTTCATTGATTTTTGACTGAGTTATGTCCTTTTTTGAAAATTGGCATCAATTTGGGGGGTATATAGGAGTCAGCTTGTCCGTTGGTCTGTCTGTCTGTTGGTCCGTCTGTTGGTTTTTGTCCGCTCTATTTCTCCTAAACTGCTGGTCCAATTTAATTCAAACTTCACATGTAAACTCATTACCAAGTGGAGATGTGCATATCAAATTTTTGTCACGGTCCATTGATTTTTGACGGAGTTACGGCCCTTGAGTAAATTTTCTTTTCCGCTCAATTTCTCGAAAACTAATGGACAGATTTCAATAAGAATTTACAGTTATGCTTACTGGCTCTCAAATATGTGCATATCAAATTCTGGTGATGTTTCATTGATTTTTGAATGAGTTATGGCCCTTTGCTGAAAATTGCCATTTTACGCGAAATCAACGTGTGTTAATCGGTTTTTCAATTTTTTGTCCGCTCTATTTCTCATAAACTACAGGACCAATTTTGTTCAAACTTCACATGTGAACTCATTACTAAGTGGAAATGTGCATATCATATTTTGGTCATGGTCCATAGATTTTTGACTGAGTTATGGCCCTTGAGTGAATTTTCTTGTCCGCTCAATTTCTTGAAAATCAATGAACGGATTCCAAAAGAAACTTTACAGATTTGCTTAGTAGCTCTCAAATATGTTCATATTAAATTCTGGTGATGTTTCATTGATTTTTTAATGAGTTATGGCCCTTTGCTGAAAATTGCCATTTAACGCAAAATCAAGGTGTGTTGATCGGTTTTTCAATTTTTTGTCCGCTCTATTTCTCCTAAACTGCTGGTCCAATTTAATTCAAACTTCACATGTGAACTCATTACCAAGTGGAGATGTGCATATTAAATTTTTGTCATGGTCCATTGATTTTTGACGGAGTTACGGCCCTTGAGTGAATTTTCTTGTCCGCTCAATTTCTCGGAAGCTAATGGACAAATTTCAAAAAGAATTTACAGTTATGCTTACTGGCTCTCAAATATGTACATATCAAATTCTGGTGATGTTTCATTGATTTTTTAATGAGTTATGGCCCTTTGCTGAAAATTGCCATTTTACGCGAAATCAACGCGTGTTAATCGGTTTTTCAATTTTTTGTCTGCTCTATTTCTCATAAACTACAGGACCAATTTTGTTCAAACTTCACATGTGAACTCATTACTAAGTGGAAATGTGCATATTATATTTTGGTCATGGTCCATTGATTTTTGACTGAGTTATGGCCCTTGAGTGAATTTATTTGTCCGCTCAATTTCTTGAAAATTAATGAACGGATTCCAAAAAAACTTTACAGATTTGCTTAGTAGCTCTCAAATATGTGCATATTAAATTCGGGTGATGTTTCATTGATTTTTTAATGAGTTATGGCCCTTTGCTGAAAATTGCCATTTAACGCAAAATCAAGGTGTGTTGATGGGTTTTTCAATTTTTTGTCCACTCTATTTTGTCATAAACTACTGAACCAATTTTGTTCAAACATCACATGAGAACTTATTACTAAGTTGAGATGTGCATACTAAATTTTCGTTACGGTTCATTGATTTTTGACGGAGTTACGACCCTTGAGTGAATTTTCTTGTCCGCTCAATTTCTCGGTAACTAATGGATGGATATCATAAAAACTTTACAAGTATGCTTACTGGCTCTCATATATGTGCATATTAAATTTTGGTCATGGTTCATTGATTTTTGACTGAATTATGGTCCTATTTTGAAAATAAGCAATGTTTACAACATTACCATGTGTTGGTCAGTCTGTTTTTTTGTTTGCTCTTTTTCTCACTTGATCATTTCACAGTTCATAGGAAATGTACATCTCAAAATGCACAAACACATCGCTTTTGGGGGGTATGATCACTTTCAGTGATATTCTAGTGTATTCTAATTTTAGAAACCCATTTGTAATTCTTTCTACCGTAATTATTCTAATAAACACGCGGGCGTTTATCAGAAACATGGTCAATGGAAAAGTAGGAGGTGGGCATTTATTAGAGGTATTCTAATTTTGTTATTCAAAATTTACGATTAATGTGCCAATTCAACTAGTCATAGTTCAGTAAATTGAATTTTGCAAAATGTTTGTTATAAAGACTGCAAAATACAATTTTTCAATGAAATTCCTTCATTGCAAATGGATTGAGTGCTGTATATCCCCTTTTTCATTATTTTTGGAAATTATCTTTGTTTATGACTTACATTATTTTAAACTGGTATCGGGGGTGGGCGTTTATTAGAATCACCCTTTTCGCTAAAATTGTTCTTGAAATTAGCAGATTTTCAGCTGAGAATTGGGGGGTTGGGGGTATATTAGAATATGGGCGTTTATTAGAATAATTACGGTATTTAAACCAATTGACTTTCAGAATGAAAATATCTGGATCAATAACCATCTGTTTACCTGCATTGCTAATTATAGATAATAATTGTGTTTCTCAAGTGGACGATGTGCTTTAGATCTTAGGATAGTTAGTAAAATTTTAGCTGAACCTGACAAATGTGCAATGAGTAAATGTGACATGGAATAATCAATACTCCCTAGCAATCAAACATTGTCAAGCAGAGTCGATAGTTTCTGTAAGAATTGTGACTTTGTATTCTGCTCATGCTTCTGTTGTCAATATACGACAGACAGTCTCGAAGATATATTTTGAAATTTTGAAGCATGTAAGTTCCTGTGAAAAAATACTGACTATACCTATCATTAACCATTATCATTATTTATTTTGCAGGTTTTAAAGATTCATTCTCTACAGTTACCCTTAGAAAAAGACTTCACACTGGAATGGAGGTATAAACTAAACTTGTATTGCGATTGCTTTGTTTCGCATAGATATTGTCTTCTTTGGAAAAATAATCATTATGAGAATCTTCCTCCAAATGTGTACTGCTTTCATGGCCTTAGAGCATCCACCTAACAAGTGGGAGGTTAATGGTTAAAATCTAAGAAGTGGGAGGTTAATGGTTAAAATCCTGGTGGAAGCTGGCCTGCAGATAATACTGAAGCGACCAGTTGGTGAGCTGCCAACTTGTTAACCCTTTCCCAAACGATAAAATTTTAGGGTGGTCCACTTCAAAAACTGCCACAAATGACAAAATGGAAGTTACTAAAGATAGAATTTGCGTAAAATATGGCATAGAAAATATTGAGACAAAAGGAGAAACTGCTGGTTATCAGCAGTTTCTTCTTTTGTTTCAATGTTTTCCCAAGCCTGTTCTCTTAGGGACATCAAAACCAGGTCTTGTTTGGGAAAGGGTTAAAGAATGGTTACTGTACAACACCATGCATCAGAGTGGGGAATCGGGAAGTACAGTTCAATCAGAAGAAAGCATCTCAAAACTGGTTGGCCCTTTGAATAGGGATGTGATTATAATGAAAAAAAAAAACAACTTTACCCTTTTCTACGCTGTTCTGATAAAAAAAAGATTATAGGTTACATAAATATCCTATCATCAACTTCTTTCAATTAGTGTCTTGGTAGTCTTTTTCTGATTGCATTTCAGGGAGTTCAGAAAACCGACAAGTAAGGAAATGATGAGGGTCGACTGTGGACCTGATCTCACCAAGCTCAATGATATGGATGTTGCAAGAGAGACATGTGTTAACAGAGGTTGCGTGTATGATCCAATAGAGGGCATGCCATTTATACCAAGATGTTATCTTGACAGGTGGGAACTTTTAATTAATTCTTTCGCAAATGACAAAATTTTCAGCTTGTAGATCTACAAATTGTGTCTTCCACCAATGGTTGGATAATCATAAACCTGTGTGTGGGCTAGTAGTTGGAGTCTCAGAAAAGATTTTATGGTAATATTGGTTAGAGAGATAACAGAGATTAATTGAAATTACCATTGTAGAATATCAGTTGTCAGATGCATTACACCCCATTGAATAAACTTGTGGAAATTGAAAGCTGCTACAGAAAACAAAATGGATATTGATGAAGTAGGAATTTGTGTACACATCACTGCACAGAAAATATTGAGGCAGAAGTAGAAAATGCTAACTACCATCATTTTCTTCTTTTGACTTAATCTTTTCCAATTTTTTTTCTACTAGGGACGTCAAAACTAGGTCTTGTTTTGGAAAAGATTTTATGTTTGATCTGGTAGAGGACATGCCATTGATACCAAGATGCCATCTTGGCTGGTTGAAACCTCTTGACCCATTACCATATAATTCATTCAATCTTTTATAAAATTGGATATTTTTCTGAACATTTCAGAGAAAAACATGGCTACAAGAGAGTGAATAATGATGACAAAATACTGTTAGAAAAGAAATCCAACCATACCTTATTTGGTAAAGATATTAAGAGATTAGAGGTCAAAATAGAGACATATGGAGATTCATTGGTGCGAATAAAGGTAAGAATAACTGTTTGGTGAGAGCAACAGATAAGAGTAGGTAAATGCATTCTGAATTTGTTAATCCAAAACAGTGAGACGATTCTAATGAGCGCTCACAGCAAAGGGTTTGATTAGCAATATTAGGATATGACAGCCCCCATCTTATTTGTGGCTCTGGTTGACAAAATAGTGCTTAACCCCTTCCCAAACGACAAAAATTTGAGTTGATGCACTTCAAAAACTGCCACAAATGACAAAACGGATGTTTTTAAAGATAATATTTGTGTGAAATATGGCACAGAAAATATTGAGACAATAGGAGAAACTGCTGGTTATCAGCAGTTTCTTGTTTTGTTTCAATGTTTACCCAAGCCTTTACTATAAGGGACAGCAAAACCATGTCTTGTATGGGAAAGGGTTAATGCTTTCTCAAACAATTCCTCAGAATTGGACAACCTATACATTAAAGCTTGATAAATATTGAAGACAAAAAATGTGAAAATGCTGCTATAAGCTATCAACCTTCTATTTTGCAAGAAATCTTTCCTTTGTCCACAACATACAATTTTTAACTCCTTATTATTATACTTTGTCCATTATATATTTTGACTAGTCTCAATTTTAATTCAACTGGAAAAGGGTTAAAAAGCACTATTTAGAAGATTTTCATATAGATATATCAGGGGTTGAAAAATCCACTCGCCCGCTCGCATTGGCGAGTAGAAAATGCCGTAGGACGAGTAGATTTGGGGACGAACTAGTCCGACGGGGCGAGTGCAAATTTAGGACTTGAATCACGCTGATTGAGGGGAAAAAATAAAGGATAGAAAAGAAAGTATTTATTTTAAACTTCATATCGGAAACAATAATATTCGCTGTAAATACGACCTTTCCCTGTTTGTGTCGATCAATCCCGTAAGTGAAACTAAACAAGGAAACTAGAGTAAATCTGTGTTACTCATATGCGATGATTTGAGCGAGATCAAAGAGGCCGCAAACACAGTCAATTGATGACGTAGTCATTCCAGTTTCAATATAATCACGTGATTTTTCCGCACCCAAATAAGGTTACGTTTTACTATGATTTGTTTACAAAAGTCGCGCGTGCCAGAAAAGTGCGGGAAAATTGGATGACGCAATGAAAACAAAACGCTATCTACGTAGTAAATACACTGACGTTAGATGGTTTTAACACAGACGCGTTGTCTCTTTCTGTTATGCCGCCTCGCGATTACACAAAGAAATTCTTTCACATTTACCGGGTAGTTGTACATATTAAAATGGTGTGCTTACTCGACCATTTTGACAGCTAATCTATCTTTCGAATTAAATAAAAAGTAAGTGTTTACAGTAATGTTAATCTGCGATTGATTTATGGTAAAAGATGGAGTCAAGTCTGAGCCACATTCGATTTATTGACCATCTTTTTTAATAAAATTGTTGCCTTATTCGCATAGATGACTTTTGAAGTGGCGATCGCCAGCGCGAGCCCTGTCTGTCATTTATACCGAAGAAACTTTACTTGTAGAGTCAAAGAGTTATGTTATTTGCATAATAATGCATCCGTAAGAGCCAACAGTCTAAAATTTTCTTCGTCTTTAAGGGCGAGTTGGGTTGCCGTAAGGGCGAGTAGAAATTCAGAGCTACTAGTCCTACAGGACTAGTAGGTTTGAAGAAATTTTTCAACCCCTGGATATATATCAACAATCATTTCCTATCTCCATTTAGATATTTGATCCAAGCACTCCAAGATATGAAGTACCCGTACCCCTAATTCTACCAGAAGAGAGTATGAATGTATCAAGTTCGTTGTATGAAGTCATCAAAAGTCCGGCTGATTCTACTGATGACTTCCATGTCAAAGTTGTGCGTAAAAGTACAAACACAACTATGTAAGTTTGTATTGTTAGACCATTTTAGTATGACATCATTTTCCTTTAGGTCAACACTTTGCACATATCTTTAGAGCCACTAATCTACATTGACCAGATTTTGATTGCTGCTCAATAATGTAAAAAAAACATTGAAGGAAAATGAAAGAAACTCTGCTGTATTTCATTTAGGACATAATAGCCTTTACCATTGCTCTTAAAAGATCCGTGTCTACAGATCGAATGTTTGAAAATATTGAAGAATAATGAAAAAAAAGTTACCGTATAGCACTTTATTTCTGCGGGGACTTTATTTCTGCTATTTCTGCAGTCATGAACAGCAACGCAGAAATAAAACCTGCAGAATATTAACCCCAATGTAGAAATTGTTGTTGTTCTATAGTTTGGGTTAGGATGGTGACAAGTAAAACACAGGGTTACGATCTAATGTAAAGCACAATTTCATAACAATGTAGTTGTTTGCCAAAGTTGATGGGCGGACAGACGCACGCACCACGGACACACCACCAAAAATGGTGTAACTTCATCTTTAATTCAGGTGTAGTTAGAAAATTTTGTTCGTCCATGAATAATGGTTTATCAAGTTAGACTGATTGGTAACAGTTTGACACGTCTTAACTTTCACACATAGCTGTAAAAGGTATTGTTTCCCAACTACAATTTTGTAGATTAATATCCCTTTATCACCATAGAGTAATTGGAAACAGTATTTCAAAATATGTTTAAATATTTCCAAAATTATTTTTTACTGCGCAGAAATAAAATCTTTAATCTAGCAGAGTAAACGACCGCAGAAATATGTTCCGCAGAAATTTAAGCCAGCTGATTTTTGGAAAATCACAGAATTTGGACCCCGCAGAAATAAAGTGCTATACGGTACATCACATTTCAGTTGGGATAGGTCTACAGGACCCCCGATCCTCTCTTAGCAGTGTTTTGTCTCTTTTCAATGAAAACCTTGTAACTGCAGATTGTTTTAAGCTGAAGTTGCAAGGTTTTTGTTGAAAATCAGCGATTTACAACTCAATAGTGTATGCTGCTAACCCTTTCCCAAACAACCAAAATTCAGACCATTTCAGTTCAACAGCTGATGCATAAGACAGAGTTGGTGTTAATAAGAATTTCTGTATGATTTAGCACAGAAAATATTGAGGCTGAAGAAGAAAATGCTGGCACTCAGCATTTTCTTCTTTTGCCTCAACATTTTCCCAGCCTTTACTTTGAAGTCTATGCTAAAATCAAGTCTTTTTAGCTCCACTGGCCGACAGGCCAGCGGGCTATTGTCATGGCGCTGTGTCCGTCGTGCGTCCGTCCGTGCGTTTGTCCGTCTGTCCGTAAACTTTTCCTTTAAAAATCTTCTTCTCAAAAACTACCAGATGGATTTCAACCAAACTTCACAGGAATGATCCTTGGGTGACCCTCTCTCAGATTCATTCAAACATTTTTGATTGAAGTAGAAAGTCTGGAGTTATCTGCCCTTGAATGTCAAAAATGGCCGTTTTGACTTTATTTTCACTCTAGCAACTACAAATATTGATCAATCAAGACAAAACTTGGACAAAATGATGGTGACTATAAGATCTTGTCTGGGTATAATTTTCAGCATGATCTGAATTTTACATCATGAGTTATGTGCCCTTGAAATTGACAAAATTGCCATTTTCGGCTTTATCTTGACTTTGTTTACACTTCAGCAACAACAAATATTAACCAATCAACACAAAACTTGGACAGAATGTTGGTAACCATAGGATCTTGCTTGGGTGTAATTTTTAGCTAGATCTGAGTCTTACATCATGAGTTATGTGCGCTTGAAACTGACAAAATTGCCATTTTCGGCTTTATTTTGACTTTGTTTTCACTCTAGCAACTACAAATATTGACCAATCAAGACAAATCTTGTACGGAATGTTGGTGATTATAAGATCTTACCTTGGTGTATTTTTCAGCTTGATCTGAAGTTTACGTCATGAGTTATGTGCCCTTGAAATTGACAAAATTGCCATTTTCGGCTCTATTTAGACTTTGTTTTCACTCAATCAACTACAAATATTGACTAATCAAGACAAAACTTGTACAGAATGTTGGTGACCATATAGTCCATTCGAAATTTTCGGAACCTTGCAATGTCGAGTACAATGAAGTTTTATTTTTTCTTTGCATTATATAGGTGCTCTAGAGCAGATCTAGCTTTGTTGCCAGAATGGCAACCTTGGGGAACTCCCGCAATCTGCAAAAATCCAAGATGGCCACCAAACGCAACTGGAAAAATCAACTTTTTCTCAAATTGTCCGAAATTGACGCGAAAAATATATAAATAGGGGTTCTTCGGTACGCTGAATCCAAATCTGATGATAAATATTGCATTTGGATATCAGAAATATACTAAAATGGAGATGGCCGCCGGAAGCCATCCTGAAAATTAACATTTTATGATATTTTTCTAAAAACGACCTACAAAAGACATACTTATGAATCCAAGTTCAATCTAATTTCTTCATCTGGCATTTGAATCAACCTGGTGTATATTAAATTTTGACATGGCCGCCACATGCCATTTTTAAAATGATTTCGAGTTGAATAATAGTACAATATGTGGCTAGATTTTGATATTTTTCTACATTTTGTTGCTTTTATATTAATTCGAACGCAAAATGTTATATTTAATGTAGACGCTACGCATTTCCCAAATGTAGAAATAAAAATAAAGAATCTGTAAACTAGTTGCCATCTTGAAAAAGAGGGGAAAATAGGGGATCATTTTAAGCAGAACATACCGAGATTGATATCTTAATAAACTTAATGTTTATTATGCCCCCTTTCGAAGAAAATGGGGGTATATTGTTTTGCAAGTGTCTGTCGGAAGGTCGGTCGGTCGGTCTGTCGGTCAGTCGGTCGGTCGGTCCGTATGTCGGTCGGTCTGTCCATAGACCAAACTTTGTCCGGAGCATAACTCGAAAAGTATAAAAGGTAGAATCATGAAACTTCATAGGTGGATAGATCTCATTATGGAGAGGTGCAGTGCATAAGAACCGTAACTCTGCCGATCAAATTTTTTGAGTTATTGCCCTTTGTTGATTTTATAACTTGATTCTTATCCGGAGCATAACTCAAAAAGTATGTAAGGTACAATCATGAAACTTTACAGATGGATAGATCTCATTATGGAGAGGTGCAGTGCACAAGAACCGTAACTCTGCTAATCAAATTTTTTGAGTTATTGCCCTTTGTTGATTTTCAAACTTGATTCTTGTCCGGGGCATAACTCAAAAACTATGTTAGGTAGAATCATGAAACTTTACAGGTGAATGGATCTCATTATGGAGAGGTGCAGTGCACAAGAACCGTAACTCTGCCAATCATATTTTTGGAGTTATTGCCCTTTGTTGATTTTCAAATTTGATTCTTGTCCGGAGCATAACTCAAAAAGTATGTAAGGTTTAATCATGAAACTTTACAGGTGGATAGATCTTATAATGGAGAGGTGCAGTGCACAAGAACCGTAACTCTGCCAATCAAATTTCTTGAGTTATTGCCCTTTGTTGATTTTATAAGTTGATTCTTGTCCGGAGCACAACTCAAAAAATATGTAAGGTAGAATCATGAAACTTTACAGGTGATTAGTTTTCATTATGGAGAGGTGCAGTGCACAAGAACCGTAACTCTGCCAATCAATTTCTTGGAGTTATTGCCCTTTGTTGATTTTACACTTAATTCTTAATCTTGCCTATATCTCATGTCCTTTTACACATACAGCCTTGATATCTCACACATAGATACCTCCCATCAACATTGTTCACATTTAACCATGACCTTGGACCTTGTGACCTTAACCTTGGAGTTTGACCTACTTTAAAAAAAAATAAACCCAGCATATATCTCATGACCTTTTACAAATACAGCCTTGATATTTCACACATGGACACATCTTACCAAGACCTTTCACAATTGACCATGACCTTGGACTTTGTGACCTTGACCTTGGAGTTTGACCTACTTTTAAAAAACTTTAACCTGGCCGATATATCATGTCCTTTTACACATACAGCCTTGATATTTGACACATGGAAACCTCTGACCAAGACCTATCACATACGACTATGACCTTGGACCATGTGGCCTTGACCTTGAAGTTTGACCTACTTTGAAAAAAATTAAACTGGGCCTATATATCATGTGCTATTACACATACAGCCTTGATATTTCACACATGGACACATCCTACCAAGACCTTTCACATTTGACCATGACCTCGGACCTTGTGACCTTGACCTTTGACCTACTTAAAAAAAAACTTTAATCTGGCCGATATATTATGTCCTTTTACACATACAGCCTTGATATTTGACACATGGACACCTACGACCAAGACCTTTCACATTTGACCATGACCTTGGACCTTGTGACCTTGACCTTGGTGTTTGACCTACTTTAATAATACATTAACCTGGCCTATATTTCATGTCATTTTACACATACAGCCTAGATATTTGATACATGGTCACTTCCAACCAAGATATTTCACTTTTGACCATGACCTTGGACCTTGACCTTGGAGTTTGACCTACTTTTAAAAAACTTAAACTAGGCCTATATCTCATGTCCTGTTACCTATACAGTCTCAATATTTTACACATGGACACCTACCAAGACCTTGCGCATTTGACCATGACCTTGGCCTGTGTGACCTTGACCTTTGATTTTTACATACTTTTAGAAATCATTAACCTAGTCTTTATCTTATGTCCTATTACACCTACAGCCTTGATATTTCACACATAGACACCTCATACCAAGACCTTTCACAATTGACCATGACCTTGAATATTGCAACCGTGACCTTGGAGTTTGACCTACTTTTAAAAAGACTGAAACCAGGCATATAAATCATGTCCTTTTACACCTACAGCCTTGATAATTCACACATGGACACCTCGAACCAAGACCTTTCACATTTGACCTTGACCTTGGCATTTGGCCTACTTTTAAAAACTTTAACCTGGCCTATGTTTCATTTTACTTTTACATATACAGCTTTGATATTTCACACATAGACACCTCCTACCAAGACCTTTCATATTTGACCATGACCTTGGACCTTGTTAACTTGACCTTGGACTTTGACCTACATCAAATGTAGGCCGTTGAGGGGGCATATATGTTTTACAAACATCTCTTGTTTCAACATATTCTATCAAAATGACATTTCGTTTCAAAGAGCGCTAACTGAAATATTTCCAGTGAGTTATCGTATGTTATTATTGTGCATGTAAGCTTTATTTGAAGCTTTTGTCCTGGAAAAATATAAACTTGTGTATACAAAATAACTAGTTTGTTGCGAGTAACGGTACTTTTTATTTTTGCTAGCACTAAATGCATATCTAAACTATACTAAACATCCCACCAGTTGCCATACCGTGAAATGAAAATAAAATATGCGCTGTAGTCTTCAGATAGGTCTGTGTGTCACTTAGCTTATATCATTATGGCCACCAGTTGCCATGTTGAAATATGACAAAGTTGATTCTGTAGACATAATAAGTTGCATTAAATTTCTTTGTCAGTATTATTCTTAGCATTCCAATAAATTTCATTATGTTCATCCAAAGATTTCAGATTGAACTAAAATACGACGATATTATCCATGGCAAGAAAAAAACCACAATAAAATGGTCCTTCTGTCTATATCTATTTCATGAATCATTTTCACATTTGAACTTCCCTGTGAGTTTTAATATGATGATAATGATTAAAACACCATTCATCTTTTGAAGCTGGTCGTTTTAACAATTATGCCCTTACTTTAGTAGTTAAAGGGGGTGATCTTTATGTCCCTTAAATGGGACTGAATTATGTAAAGATTATTCTTGCCATACTTGTATTAATGAATGATTCTGAAACATTATTATATGCACCACTTGCAAGATCCAGACATTTTTTCCAAGGGAATGGGGTTTCCAGAGGGAACCCGACTGCATTGGCGAATGAAAGATTCCTTAAAAACACTTTGATAAGCCTTTTTAGCTCGCCCAGGACGATAGTCTCGGAAGAGCTATTGTCATACCCCCGGATGTCGGCGTCGGCGTCAGCGTCGGCGTCAGCGTCCACAAAAACTTTAACCTGGCCCATATCTCATGCCCTGTTAGAGATACAGCCTTCAAATTTCACCTGTGGGTACCTCTAATCAAGACCTTTAATTTGAGACCATGACCTTTGACCTTGTGACCTTGGAGTTTGACCCACTTTTTGACCGTTTTAAAAAACTTTAACCTGGCCCATATCTCATGCCATATTACACCTATAGCCTTCATATTTCACATGTGGATACCTCTCACCAAGACCTTTCATTTGAGACCATGACCTTTGACCTTGTGACCTTGACCTTGGAGTTTGACCTACTTTTAAAAACTTTAACCTGGCCTAAAAAAACTTTAATCTGGCCTATATCTTATGCCCTATTGCACATACAGCCTTGATATTTCACATATAGTCCTTGGGCCAGATATGGTTGGAGTTACCACTAAAATGGACAAAGGGACACCTATATATCTTGAAAGACCTATCCAAAGGAAGAACAAAAATGCAATGATATCCACTCTGCAGAGTAGCTATACCTCAGAATGTGCATTTGAAATTTGATGGGGTTTGGATAGTTGAAAATCAGTACAAGGTTTTAAAATGTTTAAAATAATGTGGCTTTACTGCTTTCTATACCAAGCATACACTGCATATATAAACCAGATGCATAGAAATACAATTCATGTTGAATAATTTGTCCTACACTGCATGTATATGGAAAAAATCACAACAGGTATATCCATAAAGGGAGGTAATAAGCCGATCAAATTACATGCTTTTCAATATGGAGTATGGCATTATTATGTCATAAGCCAAAAATGAAAACCCTCTGTATTTTCTTGAACCTGTTAATGAATTCTGACTGTTGTTCCATTTCAAAGTGCCGGATAAGCAAAATTTAACAACCTTCTTGTTTCCATGGCAACTGTCTTCTTATATAAGTTTCAGCATTAGCTTCAACTAATCGCAAAAAAAAACAATACATTTTAAAACTATTATAGTAATAAAACATACATTTTAGTTTTGAAATGTTATTTTGTTAAGACATCTCTTACACAAAACTAATTAGTATGCTTATGAATATTAATAAAAACTTTAATAACAAGATCGTGAAACACAAATGCCCAAGGAATGGCAATGTTAAGTTTTTATGCTAAGTTTTCGAGTTGAGGATTGATAAGAGTTAATGAATGACCTTGAGGAAGGTCATATTGATATTGCACGAACAGATAAATATCATTGTTCAATAGAAGATTACATACAAAATTATAGCTTTGTATGTCAAATATTTTTGGAGAAAAGGCCAGTGTTAAGTTTTCATACAGACAGATGGACGGACAGACATACAGACAAGAGTAAAACAATGTGCTCCTGCGTGTTTAGATTGCTGAAATGAGACATTTCTAGTTGCAATGTAAATATGATGTGTGTTTTATACCGTAATTCAAAGGTAAAATAACACAAATAAATTAATTATTACTTCGTTGACAAATTATGGACAATTATAGGTAAACTGCATGTAGATCTAAAAGGAGACAAGAAAGAGACGGGGGACTAAGTATACAGTGTTTTTGACAGCATTTGGGGTTAAGGATAAATTCCTGTTGTAAGCCCTTTAAAGTTTAAGTTTTTTAAAAGTAGGTCAAACTCAAAGGTCAGGGTAACTAGGTCAAAGGTTATGGTCCCAAATAAATGGGCGTGGTGGGAGTCCTCATCCGGTAGGTTTCAAACCAAGGCCAAATAAGTTCAAGACTTAACCCATCTGCATGCAAAGTCGCATAACTATCACCCTTCCACTTCTGTTTGTTTCTTGCCCCTCTCAGCACCATGCTGGATGACACTGGACATGGATATGAAATCCAAGGTAAGAAGATCAACCATATTTTCTACATGGATGACTTAAAGACCTTTGCCAAGAACGATCACCAGCAAAAACAACTGCTCGAGACAGTAAAGGTCTTTAGTGATGACATATGTATGCAATTTGAACTGGACAAGTGTATAAAAGCCACCTTCAAAAAAGGAAAACTGACATCAACATCTGACATACAGCTAGAAAGAGACAACGTCATCAAGAAACTAGACCAAGACGCTAAATACAAATACCTTGTGTTAATGAAGGTGACGGAATTCAACATGCAGCAATGAGGGAAAATATCAGAAAAGAGTATTACAGAAGAGTTAAGGCTTACCATCAAGAGTGAGCTAAAAGCTGCAGATAAGATGATTGAAGCCATATCGGTGGTAGGAGCCTCTCATAGATTGAGATGGCATAAACACTTATTTGGAGACAACACAAGACAATCTGCTACATCTGATCCGGGAACATGAACGTAACAAGAAACTTTACTCAATCTCAGAGCAAACCAGAACATTCATTCAAGAACTGAACATTGCACAAACGACAAGAAATGGAGATGCCCAAAAGAGGATGACACAAACATGGAAAGCCAAATCAATGCATGGGCAATACCCTTAAGGTTTGACAAACCAGATAATGACCAAGATCAGACACATAAGTGGCTCTCTGTTGCAGGTCTCAATGCAGAAACAGAGGGAATGGTGATAGCAGCACAAGATCAGAGTTTGGCTACAAGAGTATATCACAACAAGATCATCAAAGATGGTACAGATCCAAAGTGCAGAATATGCAACCAATATGATGAAATTGTCTCAGGCTGTCCAACATTAGTGCCAACATAGTACATTCAAATACATGACAAGGCAGCAGGGTACATTCATTGGAAAATCTGCAAGCAATTCCCAGCAAACAAAAAATTGTATGAACTGACGTAGAGGGACATGTCGGTGAATACTGGTACAGAGATCAGGGCTAACAGACCAGAAATCATTAAGAACAAATTGAGAACAAATTGGACAAGACGTTCATCATGATTGACATGACGGTTCCTTCTGAAAGAAATGTCTCCGTTCAGGCACTTGAGAAACTATCAAAATACAAAGACCTTGAGATAGAAGTAGCCAGAATGTGGGGTATGGAGACGACAACTGTACAAGTCGTTGTAGGTGCACTTGGTCTCATTAAGAAGGGACTTGACAAAATATTCAAACAAATCCCTGGTGCACCAGTTATCGAGGAACTGCAGAAGATCATACTCCTTGGAAGTGTACATATCATCCAAAGAACGCTGTATAATAATAATGAAAACACTATAATTGCAAAATTTATACCTTCTGTCATAGATCTAGCTATCCCCTAAAGAATCTGCTATACATGTATACGACCTACAACCTTAATTTTAAACGATGTCAATAAACTTTCAATATATTGCACTTGCCCTTTTTGTTAATCCATGTGTTTTGATTCTACTTTGAATTCTAAAAGTATCAAACGAGATCATTTGAACCATCTAATCAGTTCTGTTCATCATCATAATCATTCAATCATTAGTGTAAATTGTGCAAAGAAAGTATTAAAATATTTAACAATTATTTATAATAATGTATTCAGTTTACTGTATCAGTGTTTTCCTTAACTTTAGGGACATTATTTTCTATTTGATATTGGATTTAGGGTGTATTATTTTACGTTCAAAGGGGTTGTTTAGCCCTTATATTTTAAGCAGATTTATAGTAAGATGCAAAATTACGGATGCTAGAAAATGATTGAATCTGAAAATGAGTGAATATGCCAAACGAATGAACATTAACTGTTACTAGATAACATAACAGATGTTGATCTTAGAAGCAAGAGCATATGCCAAGTTTGAAAGCAAAAGTTATGACAGAAACAAACTTATTTGTGACAGATGTTTGAAAGATGCTCAATAAAGTTTGATGAAGAATTTCTAGGCAACAAAAAGGTAAAAATAGCTCGACATTAAATGCTAGAGCAATAGATATCTGTCTTGAGGTTGGTACCATGGTCATAGAGGTATGTGCAAAGTTTAAGAGTAATGGCGTTAGTAAAACAGAGATATGACACTTTTTCCAAACAAAAACCTAATTCGCAAAAAGGGTCACAGTTTTAAGTAGTGTCATTAATATTCGCGAATATGCAATAAGGTAATTTGCATAAAATTTATGGTAAATTATTGAGCAAGTCATAAACTTTCATTCGATACCATTCTTACATCTGTAGGTCAATATTCAACCAAGACATGACCAAAAACGTTATGAAATGACTGAACAATTTTATAGGGTTAAGGGTTTAGATAAGGATTATGATCCAAAGCCCCTACGGCCAAATTAAGTGCAAACATCGCTCAAAATGTTTGATATATTAATTTTCTTTAAGATTTAATATGTTTACGTAATTCCCCTGCATAAAAAATGCCTCGTTTTGGAAAGTATTTACCAAATTTCCGTAGAAAATCGCAATTTTAGGAAAATTCATGAATATGAAAATGAGCAAATTTGCATAACATAACTAGAATGAAAGAGTAAGTCATAAGCTTTCATTTGATATCATTCTGACAACTGTGTGCAAATATTCAATGAAGATATGGCCGAATTCGTTTTCAAAATTTACATAAGTAATTTGATGGGGCTAAGGGTTTCGATAAGGGTTACGGCAAAAAGCCCCAACGGCCAGAGTGTAAACAAGGCTCAAAATGTTTCTAATAAAATGTTCTTTAAGAAAAATCATGTTTTCAAAATTCTCCCTGAAAAGAAACGCCTTGTTTTGGAAAGTATTTATCAAAATTTTCGCCCAAAACAGATTTTTTAAGGGAAATCATTAATATTCATGAATATGCAAATGAGATAATTTGAATAAGATAACTACAAACAAAGGAGCAAGTCATAAGCTTTCATTTTATACCATTTTGACACCTGTAGGTCAATATTCAATGGAAATATGGCCAAATAAGTGTTATAAATTTGAATGCAAAAAATGATAGGGTTAAGGGTTTAAGATAAGGGTTACAGCCAAAAGCCCCGACGGCCAGAGTGCAAACAACGCTCAAAATGTTTCTAAGATAATTTACTTTATAAAAAACTATGTCTTCTTGAATTAGAAATAAATGATAATTATAGAAAAATACTTTTTCGAATATTTCGGCCAATTCTTATACTTGATTGCACATAAAGCATATTTTATAGAGGAGTAATGACGTCATAATAATTACATAATTAAAAAAATCATGATTCATAAGTAGTGAAATACATGCTCATACGTATGGATCCAAATAAATAGATTTATACATTCATTTGATATTTTTTTATTAATTTTTCCCTTTCCCTTACCCCAAACCAGATTGTCATTCACGTCGTGAAGGGTACCTATATAAAGGTAAGGGTAAATCATATTTAGCTACTCTTCATGTCGGATATCATCACTGAAAAACATCCGTCAGATGTATATCTACAAATATATATAGGTGTCCTTTTGTCCTTTTTTCTGGTAATACTTACCCCATTTTCCTGGTCCTGGCCCAAGGACTAATATGGACACCTCCTACCAACACCATTCACATTTGACCATGACTTTTGACCTCATGACCTTGACCTTGGAGTTTGACCTACTTTTAAAAAACTTTAACCTGGCCTATATCTCATGTCTTTTTACACCTACAGCCTTGATATTTCACATATGAACACCTCCTACCAACACCATTCACATTTGACCATGACCTTAGACCTTGTGACCTTGACCTTGGAGTTTGACCTACTTTTAAAAAACTTTAACCTGGCCTATATTTCATGTCCTTTTACACCTACAGCCTTGATATTTCACACATGGACACCTCCTACCAACATGATTCACATTTGACCATGACCATGGACCTTGTGACCTTGACCTTGGAGTTTGACCTACTTTTAAAAGACTTTAACCTGGCCTATAGCTCATGGCCTTTTACACCTACAGCCTTGATATTTCACATATGAACACCTCCCACCAAGACCTTTCATATTTGACCATGACCTTGGACCTGGTGACCTTGACCTTGAAGTTTGACCTACTTTTAAAAAACTTAAACCTGGCCTTTATCTCGTTTCCTTTTACACCTACAGCCTTGATATTTCACACAATGACACCTCCTACCAACACTTTTCACATTTGACCATGACCTTGGACCTGGTGACCTTGACCTTGGAGTTTGACCTACTTTAAAAGACTTTCACCTGGCCTATATCTCATGTCCTTTTGGTGCTACAGCGTTGATATTTCACACATGGACACCTACCAACACGGTTCACATTTGACGATGACCTTGTACCTTGACCTTGGAGTTTGACCTACTTTCAAAAAACTTTAACTTGGCCTATAACTCATGTCCTTTTGCACCTACAGCCTTGATATTTCACACACGGACACCTCATTCCAACACAGTTCACATTTGACCATGACCTGTGACCTTGTGACCTTGACCATGGAGCTTGACCTACTTTTACAAAATTTCATTTTGGGTCATGACCTTTTTACCTTGACCTAGGAAATGACTTTTCTTTGTGACAAGCTCTCGTTTGGGCGAGCTTTATTGTCCGCGGACAATTCTTGTTTCTAACAAATTTGAGAGGGAGCCCGGACTCCAGGGCTTTCTGACTAAGATTGATGTACTAAACTCTAAAAAGGTATTATGACAATAATCAATTGTTTCTTTATGTAGATACCGTTTGATTGGTCAGTAGCATGGAATAACTACAAGAAACATAATAAGCATACTTGTGTCTGTATGGATGAGTCAAATCTACATGTAGTTTAATTTTAAATTGCATAATAAATCTCAACAGTATCTGCTATCTTGTCACTAGTTACTCAGTATGTGCAATGAATGTTGGTACATTTTGCATGAGTGTGCTAGATCCTTCTTATCTAAAGATTCGCCAAGAATATTAAAAAAAACTCGACCGCTGTTAGAAGACTAAATATTTCAAAATAAAAATTGAAAATATGGACTTATAATCATAATGAAATTGTAGTTTGATTTCTCTTCAGTTTATAGATTATAGGACATTTAATATGCTATGAATAAAAAAACTGAAAAATAAAACCACACACTAATAATTTGTTAATTGAATCCTGGAAACAAACGACAATGCATTTGAGGAATTGTTGAATGGTTATAATTCAGAAAAATTCTAGTAAATAGGATGAGCCCATTTTATAAGGCTCGATCTATATCAAGTAATCAGGTGTCAGTGGTTGTTAAAAAAATACATGCTTGTTCGATTGTAACATTTCATAAAATCATCCAGTTTGCCATTCCTTTACTTTTCTTTATAAGTCAAAATTAAGAAGATGCCACATGTATATAAGGTATTCAGGTACAGTTAAAATGAATCTTAATGATCTTTTTAACAAAACATTTATGCAATTGATGTTGATACTTGAATGTAGGGAAACATTGGCATATATCTTCACAATTATCAATGTAATCATGGTACCTTATTAAAGCTGTTTAATAATTGTAAATTTTGACCTGCCTAATGATTATTCTTCATTGTTTCAATCTATTTGACCAAAAGCCCATGTAAACAGTACACCGTCAATGTCTACCTTGTACGGTAGTAACAGACTGAACAATTCTGTCTTTTTGCAGATCTTTGCTTTGACCCTCAAGCTACCAGGTGGGGTCTTTTATGACCCAGACATACATATTGTTTGCCATTTTCAGAGTTGTTCTCCTATACACGTTTACTTTCTTGTCTTAGTCAATCTCCTGTTCGTCGATGATATGGGTATGTTCAAAAATAATGAAGCAAAAGTAAAACATCCATATATTTCTTTAGCATGAGGCTTTATAGAATTGATTTTAGGTCTAAAAGATGTGTTTTCATGAGGCAAACTTGAATGCTAAGTTTCATCGTGATATCTCATTTAGGTAAAAAGATATTCCGAAAAAACACCCCAAAAATGTCCCAAGTGTACGGTTTTTGCGTGACATTTTAACTTGAGCCTTAACTTCAAGGCTACACTATACTTAAAGGTGAAGGATTTCTCAAAATTATCATTGTTTATCAAGTAGGCAGATATATTAAGGTTCAGAAAAATGGAATTTCAAAGTTTGTTGGCATTTCGTTTTCTTGTTATACAGGTTTGAAGCACGGAGGTGCTTGTCATTTTCATACCATAAATTTTGTCATTGTCTACAAATAAAGATGCAGTAATACAATGTGATTGAATATTTACATGAACAAATTGCACATTTCAGCAGACACATGTTTATTCTTCAAGGTTTTCCCAGTTTTGGTGTGATACTCTGTAACAATCAATAAATATAAGTTATATACCTTATGGAGTCTGAATTTGTCCCAAGTGTACATTTTGCTCTAAATTTCAGATATTTTTTTCAAGGATTGATTTATTTTAAGTTTCACACTTTTAAAATCACAATATGGTCACCCAGAACAAGTTGTAATAAACCATGATGCCATAGTGGCCTGTATTTTTCGTCCAAGATTCTATCTTGTGTTGTCCCAAGTGTACGGAATTTAGTCACATTTGATTGACAGCTTCTAATTTCTAAATATATAAGCTTCAGGCACACATATTTCAACAAATCTACAGAAATGAACAAAATTACACATCAAACAGTAAATTTTGTCATTTCTGGTTACTTGATAATTTTTATTGCTGAAACATCTTGTACTGATATTTCAAGTATGAGGTAAAATAGTTCAGAAGTATCTTAAATTAACGATATTGACTAAAGAAAGTGTCCATCACAGAAAAACAACATTTTCTTCCTCAAATTATATCAGTTTGTCAACAGAATACATAAATATCTTGCATTTATATGATACTGATAAAGGTTATTAACTGTTGTACACTTGGGACAAAAAATCAGAATTCGGTATCATTACAACAACTTGTCAATGTATTTTCTTTTTTAGCTCCCAAAATTGCATACTTCTGTGAAAACAATTGATATTATCATAATTTAAGATGTCTACATTTAAGAGCTGCTATATAACAGTTTGGTTCTGTATAACCACAATCTTTGTTTAGAATAAAAGTATGTAGATGTTTTCAAAACCCTATTGACATTAAAAAAAAACATGCCTTTGCAAGTATAAGTAGAATTTATTTGGTTGAAAAAAATGAAATTTTCAGTCTTAAAATAATAACAATATTTTGTTTTAGTAAATTGTGGATACTTGTTAGAATAGTCTGACATGTGCAGTTCTAACTAGTAAATAAAACAATCTCTATGTTTTAGAGCAAAATACAACAGATATGTGTACCACTTTTACACTCCAAAGCGGTCTTAACCTAGCATTCCAAGATCAATTTGACAAACATACCTCAAGTCCATGGCAATAATTGTTGTGATTGTCAAACAACCAGAACTTTTCCAGGGAAAGGAATCAAGCTCAGGGGAATCAGTTCAGAGATGCACCTCCTTTGATGTGAACATTGACATGTATTTGGTCAATACACCTTTTGCCAAGCATACAGAGAATAATGTGGATTTGCATTACTTTTAGCACTGTTTGCAAGGTCCTGTTAAATATCTTATACTCAAATCTATTGATGGATGCTGATTGAATATCTTATTAAGGGACAAAAGAGTTTTAGGTGAAACATGAAGTCAAAAGAAACAGGAAATTGTGAAAAATTCGTGAATTTTAGTCTTGGTCATGTGATATTTGAGAGAGAACTTGCAGTCTGGGTTTCCTACCACATTGGACACAATCCAGGCTGTACAGCAATTTTTAGGGAAGAGGTTTAGAAGGGTCAGATCAATGAGAAAAGAGGGATAGTGAAGTAAGTGCTATCTAATAAGAAACAAATTTTAAGCAAAGGTGCTCATTAGTCAGTCAGGCAATTATTTCATGGATGGTCTGTGCCTTTGTTTTAGTAAATTTTCTCATGATACGATTAATATATCCTAATGTTTCAAAAGTGAATTAAAAAGCACTATTCCATGTTTATGTAAGTCTATCTGTATTATTGTCAGAGATATTTTAAATTACAAAAGTATAATACAATTAGTTTTAGATAATGTGTTTTATGCTTTTCCATACATAGAATGTCCCAAGTGTACAAAAATGGTTTATTATTCTTGAAAAAATAATTTAAGATTTCCTTTTGTTTAACTGTTTTAGCATAGTAATGATAAAGATGAGTAAACACTTTCAAATTTACACTTAATTGCTGATTGCAGCTTTAATGAAAGATGAATACATTTTTGAATTTTCAAGAAAACATGATTCTCTTGTTATTAGTTCTAAGATTTCCTAGCACAACTGCTAGTTCCATCATTTGAAAATGGGAACATAGCTATTTAATGCTAAGTGTAAATAATATTAATTTTGTGTGTTATAGTTGTTTGTATATGTATAATTTTTGAATCTTTGTTCTTATCTTGATTAATTGTCCCAAGTGTACGAAATATCTCCAGTTTATGCACCATTTTTAACAAGCAATATCTGAGGCAACTTTTGACATACACTTACGAAACTTCGTCTTAAGTTTAGGAATATCATAATTTCTTGTAAACATTGAGTTTTTTAATCCTTCACCACTCTAGACAAACATAAACAAAACTTTTAGAGGTGCACATTTGAAAAAAGTAGGTAAAAAAAGTTAAAAATCTCAATTTTTCAAAAAAAATTATAAGTACGCAATATTTTTTGGCATTGCAAGCTTTGATTAATACCCGTTTTCATTTTAAATAATGAAAGAACACTGATTAAATGTTTTATTTGGTGTTTATAAAGTACCAAATACTGTCATTTTTTCACAAAATTTAACTAAAAGTTTTATATCAAAGCCTTAGTTGTGAATTTATGTTTGCACTTATCATCACGGCCCTAGTAATTTATCAAATTTGAACCATTTTCTTTCACGATGCAAACAAAGATTTTGTTCTATTTTAGCATCTAAAATTCATCAAAAAAATAAAAACTTGCTTCATTATTTTTGAACATACCCATATGTCAACTTTTTTTTAAACATCGAAAGACGTATGCAGCATTTATTAATCTATTCTTATCTATAACCAATTATAACATGTTTCCGTAAAATCCATATATAGTGAAAGAAGAAGTGCAGCAGGTTTTATTCATTCAATAAAGACTCTATGTAATTATGCTTTGTGTATGCGACAAAACGTCACATGCCGTCAAGGTAACGTCAAATGACGTCATCAATGACGTCACTTAAACGCCAATGCGTTTCCTACGCAGAAATCTAGTTCATGGCAGAATTTCCACAAAATAACACATTTCGGATGTGCGTTTTGTTATTTAGAGTGTTATAATGGAGATAATAACAAGTTAAGCGGTCTTTATTGCGCAATAAAAACCTCTGTGCTCTGGACTACATGTTAAGGCAAATACCTCGGCTTTGTGCGCCTCGGTTTTTACCTACACATGTAGTCCGTCGCACATCGGGTTTTATTTGCGCAATAAAGACCGCTAAACTTGTTATTATTTCATAGATATAAACGCATTGAAAAGTAAAGAAAATCGGAATTTTATTCCTCATTTTATTGCAAATGCAATATAAAATCATTTGACGTTTAACATAAGTTATAATTTCCAAAAATTTTAACATACTCTGTGAAGTAAAACTTGATGGAATGGCGATTTTCTGTCAAATGTTACATGCGTTTTTTTAGAACCTTTTGTCGAGAAACCGGCCTCCGTCATGAAAAACTCTGATCGTTACCCGTACAGACCACCGGATTTTTCGCTAAATAAATATGTAAGGAGCTAATTAAAGAAGATCTCGTGTAATTACAATGTATCTTCAATATTGGCGACGTAACATGTGTTTTGCGAGGATGTATATGATTTTCTGAATTAAAAAACTTGGGACCTTTGTCTTTAATAAGGAATAGACAACATAAAAATCGCCAAAATTTCCTGTGATAGAGAATAGATCGTGAATGGCATCTTTTTAAAGGCGATTAGTTCATTAGTTGGATTATTTCGGGGTCAATTTTTCAGCCATGAAATAAGGGTGACATATTATATCTACTTGTTCTTTCGATGACGATTGTCTGCTACAACGGCTTCTAAAATCATCGAATATGGCAAGCGTCAATCATTGCAATTGAAAATGTATAGCAAAAGTTCTACAGTCATTGTTTGCACCAATTTTTTTACATATAAGAACGAATCAATTTCAAAATGGGGTCTGGTGGCCATTTTAGAATTTATCAAAGAGATCTATATTATAACATCCACATGAAGACTACAAAGTGTTAGAAGTAAACACAGAGAATAGACTATGCATACAGTTTATGATTTTGGATGTATTTGTATCAGTATTTCAACAAATAATGATTATTAATAAAGCTTCTGGCGGCCATGTCGGAATTTGGTATACATCAGCTTAATCCAATGTGAAACGAAAACCTATTTTTAACTTGACTCACGAAGTAAGCCATAAAATGTCTTATGTTGACCATCTAAAAACAATATAATAAAATTGTAATTTTCAGGGTGGCTTCCGGTGGCCATCTCTAATTTAGTACATTTCTGATATCCAAATACGATATTTATCACCAGATGCGGATTCAGCATACCAAAGAATCTCTAGTAATACATTGTTTGCGTCAATTTAGGACAATTTGACAAAAAATATAATAAAACTAGTTATCAGGATGGCTTCCAGCGGCCATCTCTATTTTGGCATATTTCTGATATCCAAATGCGATAATTATCATCAGATTTGGATTCAGCGTACCGAAGAACCCCTACTTACACATTTTTTGCGTCAATTTTGGACAATTTCAGAAAAAGTTGATTTTTCCAGTTGCGTTTGGCGGCCATCTTGGATTTTTGCGGATTATGGGAGTTCCCCAAGGTTGCCATTCTGGCAACAAAGCTAGAACTGCTCTAGAGCACCTATACAATGCAAAGAAAAAATAAAACTTCATTGTACTCGACATTGCAAGGTTGTCATATAGGCCATATAGCAGCGTCGAATGGACTAATAAGATGTTGCATTGGCGTAATTATGCCCCCTTTCGAAGAAAATGGGGGTATATTGTTTTGCAAGTGTCGGTCGGTCGGTCGGTCGGAAGGTCGGTCGGTCGGTCGGTCTGTCCGTAGACCAAATCTTGTCCGGAGCATAACTCAAAAAGTATTAAAGGTAGAATCATGAAACTTCACAGGTGGATAGATCTCATTATGGAGAGGTGCAGTGCACAAGAACCGTAACTCTACCGATCAAATTTTTTGAGTTATTGCCCTTTGTTGATTTTATAACTTGATTCTTGTCCGGAGCATAACTCAAAAAGTATGTAAGGTAGAATCATGAAACTTCACAGGTGGATAGATCTCATTTAGGAGAGGTGCAGTGCACAAGAACTGTAACTCTGCTGATCAAATTTTTTGAGTTATTGCCCTTTGTTGATTTTATAAATTGATTCTTGTCCGGAGCATAACTCAAAAAGTATGTAAGGTAGAATCATGAAACTTTACAGGTGGATAGTTCTCATTATGGAGAGGTGCAGTGCACAAGAACTGTAACTCTGTTGATCAAATTTTGTGAGTTATTGCCCTTTGTTGATTTTCAAACTTGATTCTTGTCCAGAGCATAACTCAAAAAGTATGTAAGGTAGAATCATGAAACTTCACAGGTGGATAGCTCTCATTATGGAGAGGTGCAGTGCTTAAGAACTGTAACTCTGCTGATAATTTTTTTTGAATTATTGCCCTTTGTTGATTTTCAAACTTGATTCTTGTCCGGAGCATAACTCAAAAAGTATGCAAGGTAGAATCATGAAACTTTACAGGTGGATAGATCTCATTAGGAGAGGTGCAGTGTACAAGAACCGTAACTCTGCTGATCATATTTTTTGAGTTATTGCCCTTTGTTGATTTTCAAACTTGATTATTGTCCGGTGCATAACTCAAAAAATATGTAAGGTAGAATCATAAAACTTCACAGGTGGATAGATCTCATTATGGAGAGGTGCAGTGCACAAGAACCGTAACTCTGCTGATCAAATTTTGTGAGTTATTGCCCTTTGTTGATTTTATAACTTAATTCTTGTCCGGAGCACAACTCAAAAAACATGTAAGGTAGATTCATGAAACTTCACAGGTGAATAGATTTCATTATGGAGAGGTGCAGTGCACAAGAACTGTAATTCTGCCAATCAAATTTTTGGAGTTATTGCCCTTTGTTGATTTTTACGCTTAATTCTTAACCTTGCCTATATCCCGTGTCCTTTTACACATACAGCCTTGATATCTCACACATAGATACCTCCTATCAACATCGTTCACATTTAACCATGACCTTGGACCTTGTGACCTTGACCTTGGAATCTGACCTACTTTAAAAAAAATAAACCCGGCATATATCTCATGACCTTTTACAAATACAGCCTTGATATTTCACACATGGACACATCTTACCAAGACCATTCACAATTGACCATGACCTTGGACTTTGTGACCTTGACCTTGGAGTTTGACCTACTTTTAAAAAACTTTAACCTGGCCGATATATCATGTCCATTTACACATACAGCCTTGATATTTGACACATGGAAACCTCCGACCTAGACCTATCACATACGACTATGACCTTGAACCATGTGGCCTTGACCTTGGAGTTTGACCTACTTTAAAAAAAATTAAACTGGGCCTATATCTTATGTGCTATTACACATACAGCCTTGGTATTTCACACATGGACACATCTTACCAAGACCTTTCACATTTGACCATGACCTTGGACCTTGTGACCTTGACCTTGGACTTTGACCTACTTTAGAAAAAACTTTAACCTAGCCGATATATGTCCTTTTACACATACAGCCTTGATATTTGACACATGGACACCTACGACCAAGACCTTTCACATTTGACCATGACCTTGGACCTTGTGACCTTGACCTTGGTGTTAGACCTACTTTAATAATACATTAACCTGGCCTATATTTCATGTCATTTTACATATACAGCCTTGATATTTCACACATGGTCACTTCCAACCAAGATATTTTGACCATGACCTTGGACCTTGACCTTGGAGTTTGATCTACTTTTAAAAAACTTAAACTAGGCCTATATCTCATGTCCTGTTACCTATACAGTCTCAATATTTTACACATGGACACCTCCTACCAAGACCTTTCACATTTGACCATGACCTTGGCCTGTGTGACCTTGACCTTTGATTTTTACATTCTTTTAGAAATATTTAACCTAGCCTTTATCTTATGTCCTATTACACCTACAGCCTTGATATTTCACATATAGACACCTCCTACCAAGACCTTTCACATTTGACCATGACCTTGAATATTGCAACCTTGACCTTGGAGTTTGACCTACTTTTAAAAAGACTGAAACCAGGCATATATATCATGTCCTTTTACACCTACAGCCTTGATATTTCACACATGGACACCTCCAACCAAGACCTTTCACATTTGACCTTGACCTTGGCATTTGGCCTACTTTTAAAAAACTTTAACCTGGCCTATGTTTCATTTTACTTTTACATATACAGCTTTGATATTTCACACATAGACACCTCCTACCAAGACCTTTTATATTTGACCATGACCTTGGACCTTGTTAACTTGACCTTGGACTTTGACCTACATCAAATGTAGGCCCTTGAGGGGGCATATATGTTTTACAAACATCTCTTGTTTTCAGCTTGATTTGAATTTTACATCATGAGTTATGTGCCCTTGAAATTGACAAAATTGTCATTTTCGCAAATTCGGCTCTATTTTGAATTTGTTATCACTCTGGCAACTACAAATATTGACTTATCAAGCCGAAACATGTACAGAATGTTGGTGACTATAAGTTCTTGCCTTGGTATAATTTTCAGCTTGATCTGAACTTTACCTCATGAGTAACATGCCCTTGAAATTGACAAAATTGCCATTTTCGGCTTTATTTTCACATTTACAACCATTAGTATTAATTAATCAATACAATAACTTTCACAGAATTTTACTGACCATAAGATCTTACTTGAAATTTTCAGCTTGCTTGTTTGTGCAGCCTGAACCTTTGAAATTGCATTTAACAAGACAAACAATCAGGCCTGTGGAGCGCTTCCAGACCGCCAGGGCTGTCTAGTTTGGGAAAGGGATGAAATATTGAAGGAAAATGAGAATTACTGCATTTCGTTTCAGTTGGGACATGTCTGCCGGCCCATTAATCTTCTCTGACCAGTACCTACAACTGTCTACATATCTAGCTTCCGATAATTTCTATGGTCTTGGTGAACACAGGCATTTCCACTTTAAACATAACATGGAATACAAAACATGGCCTATCTTTGCACAAGATGCTGCTGTGAATTCACCCGTAAGTTTGATTATCTTGTATTTTTCAAAGCTTTTATATGTATATGTAACTTTGACATTTAACCCTTTCCCAATCGGCAAAATTCTAGGGTGTTCCATATCAAAAACTACCACATATGACAAAATGGATTTTATTAAAGATAGGATTTTTGTAACATGTGGCATAGAAAATATTGAGACAAAAGGAGAAACTGCTCGTTATCAGCAGTTTCTTCTTTTGTCTCAATGTTTTCCGAAGCCTTTTCTAATAGGGACGTCAAAAACCAGGTCTTGTTTGGGAAAGGGTTAAAGAATAATGTCTTTCCGTTGAATGATTTTGGGTATAGTCAAAACTAGCTGAAAAATTATACACTGAAAAAGCACATTGTGGGGAAAAAACAAATGAATGTTTACGAGATGTTTGGTGACATGTTTGTGCTCTGTAAATGCTTAATTTGTCCCTTTAAACCTGATAATTATGTTATTGATAACACAGGGTTGTAAAACAAGATGTGTTTGTAAAACAAATGCCCCTGAAAGGGCCATTTTTGTAAAATGTTAAGTTTTCGTAGAGTTAAGGGTTGATAAGGGTTAACGGATGACCTTGAGGAAGGTCAAATTGCATGGAACAGATAGATATCATTAAAAGAAAGTTGCATACCAAATTTGAGCTTTGTATGTCAAATACTTTTGGAGAAAAGGCAAATGTTAAGTTTTCAGAGTAAAATGTTAAGTTTCCGTAGAGTAAAGGGTTGATAAGGGTTAACGGATGACCTTGAGGAAGGTCAAATTGCATGGAACAGATAGATATCATTGAAAGGAAGTAGCATACCTAATTTGAGCTTTGTATGTCAAATACTTTTGGAGAAAAGGCAAATGTTAAGTTTTCGTAGTAAAATGTTAAGTTTTCGTAGAGTAAAAGGTTGATAAGGGTTAACGGATGACCTTGAGGAAGGTCAAATTGCATGGAACAGATAGATATCATTGAAAGGAAGTTGCATACCTAATTTGAGCTTTGTATGTCAAATACTTTTGGAGAAATGGCAAATGTTAAGTTTTCGGACAGACGGACAGACGGACAGACGGACGGACACGAGTAAAACAATATGCCCCCGATCTCTCGATACGGGGGCATAAAAATAATCTGTACTATGATATATGACCAGGCTCTTCTTGAAAAGTTCAATTTTTGAAATTTTGGATTTAAATTTTAGAACTGGCTGAAATTTCGAAGAGGCAATATGAAAATTATTTCTGTAAAAATTCCTCAAATTATTTGTTAGTGTCAAATGACTTTAACCCTTTCACAAATGGCAATTTTTTGGAGTGGTCCTATTCAAAGGCAGCTGCAGATGACAATATTGGTGATGTTAAAGATAGACTTTGTGTATAATATACCTCAGAAAATATTGAGACAAAAGGAGAAACTGCTGGTTATCAGCAGTTTCTTCTTTTGCCTCAATGTTTTCCCAATCCTTTTCTCTTAATGACGTCAAAACCAGATCTTGTACTTTGTTGTTTTCTAGGACTATACCAACCTCTATGGATCACATCCCTTCTATATGAATGTGGAAGATGACAAAGGAAATACTCATGCAGTTTTATTTCTAAATTCAAATGCCATGGGTAAGATTTATTGTATTAATTGTATTTGAATTCTATGAAATGTTTGAACACATAGACGAATAACAATTTGTTTGTCATATGTGAAAATTTAAGTTGTAAATCGATAAACGTTTCTCCAATTCTTAAAGATATTTATGAAAATCATACAAAATACAAAGGACTTGCTTACTAAAGTGGTTAGAGAATATATTCAAGCATTGCTACTTGCAAGCTACTCGGACCATATTGCACAAATGTGTGAAAACATATACCAATACATGACTTGTGTTGCTTTTACATCTTGTTGCTGAGAAGTGATACAAAAATCTTAAGTGGTGTACTGGACTTTAAAATATCTTTATTGGTCCTCAACCAGTCAACCATAAACAGTCATACAACAATATACACTGGTGTGACACCTATACTTATATAATGGTTTCCTGTCCATTCATTTCAGAGGTTATTCTAGAATCAAAGCCCAGACTAACAATCAGAACTATTGGTGGTGTACTAGACTTTTATATCTTTATGGGACCTGAACCAGAAACAGTCATACAACAACTGAATATACATAAGTGTGACACCTATACTTATATAATGGCTCCCTGTCCATTCATTTCAGAGGTTATTCTAGAACCAATACCTAGACTTGAATAAACAACTATAGGTGGCACACTGGACTCTTTTTTATATCTTTATGGGACCTGAAGCAGAAACAGTCATACAACAATATATACTGGTGGGACACCTATACTTACATAATGATTTCCTGTCCATTCATTGCAGAGGTGATTCTAGAGCCAATGCCCAGACTTACATACAGAACTATTGGTGGTGTTCTAGACTTTTATATCTTTATGGGACCTGAACCAGAAACAGTCATACAACAATATACGCAGGTGAGAAATTTAAAATTGCTTTACCATTTACTGAACAATAAATGGATGTAAAATGACTTACAGACAATGATGTTTGAAAAGATAAGTATGCTCTCAGGTAAAAAAAAAAGTTATGACTGAAATCTGCTTGATACAGTAAAACTTATATTTCAATTGCTGCACAACTATAAGTTAACAATTTAAAGAATTGTTACTGCAATAGTTAAATCCATACTTAAAATTCTGTGTTAGGGTTGGTTGCTTGATACACCAAATAAAGATAAACCTCATTATTGGCACACATTTTTAAGAAGTATTTTTACCAATTATTATTACCAAACTACAATAGTTCAGATAAGTCTAAATTCAAAGATGTTGCAGAAGACAATCTCAAGTGAATGGAATTTAACATTTTTTTTAGTCTTTTTTGGTAAAAAACATTATGGTAATGTCACAAGCAATTTCTTCATTTCTACAATGTTTTCCCAAGCCCTTTTCTTGTGTGGCGTCAAAAAGTGTCTCTGTGTGGGAATGGATTAAAATTTCTATTTGTATTCTAGGTGATAGGGAAACCAGTGATGATCCCCTATTGGTCCCTGGGTTTCCAGCTGTGTAGATGGGGCTACAAGGACCTTGAGGACTTGAAGGGGGCTGTAGACAGGACCAGGGAGGCTGGAATACCTCATGTAAGTATTACAGAAAATTGTTGGCCTGGAATTAATCTTTATGCAAGTATACACTGAAATAGCATGGGAATGTGTACCTTGATAAGTTCAATAGAGCATAAAATGCATGATGATAGAGGTCACTGACTTCAGGCAACATTTCGCTGCTTTTCAACAAAACCTCATAATTATCTGCAGCTTGAAATAAGCTGCAGATACGAGGTTTTTGTTGAAAAGCGACAATTTCTTTTACGATTACTGTTGTATGGGTGCAATGGTAGTGTGAGGAAGTGCTAGCCCACCACCCTTAAATGGGAGTGACATAGGAACATGTTTACCTAGTTAAATAGCCAATTAGCTTGTTCGCATAGCACATGCACGATATAACAGTACAAATTAAGAAAGTTGATTGGTATTTAAGCAGTTAACAAATACATACCTCTCTCCCTTTTAGGAAGGCAGGCTAATAGATTGTTGTAGGTCCTAGCATAGTTTTGTAGAGACCTTCTTATTCATTTGAAGCCCGATCTTGGAAAAAAGTCCCTTATAGAGTTTGAGAATACTATGTGTCCAGGTCAGCTTGTGCTTAAGAGCAGTCTGATCAGGATCCATGCTGCTTTCAGAAGGTTGCTACAGGCAGTGATTTTTTTACCTGCGCATCCTGCAACTTTTACTCATAATTTGGTCTCTTGGATGCAAAGTTTTAATCCTAGCGAGTCCCAGGATGCAATAATTTTTACAGATTTCCTATTCAAAATAGTGTATTGGACTCACTTAGCTAGAACCTGGACTCATAGATATGGAATCTAGCGAGTCCACAGGACTCACAGTCTTTAAATTGTAAAAAAATCACTGTACAGGTATTGAACAATCTATTTGAGAACAGCAGGGATCTTGATTAGACTGTGCATAAGGCCAAGTGCAAATAAGGTGTGACAAAATGTCCAAAAATGAACTTTTGTTTTTGTATCCATCAGATGTTTTTTATGGTAGCATATATGTTCAATTTCAAAGAAAAGTTAAAGTTTTGAGGAAATTATGTCTGATGTAAAAAATATTTGGGCTTTATTTATAATATTTGGGGCATATTTTTCATTTTTTATTGTTTTTTTAAAGAACCAAAACAGTAATTTTTCTCAGAGGATTGTCAATTATATTTTGTTTCATAGTAAGCCAATGCCATATACAAACTTTTTACCCATTTTTCGTCCATTTCATTTGATATTTTAGGAAAAAAATAAAATAAATGCTTTGAAAAGTAATGAGTTGTGAAAACATACCTGTATTTATTTTTATTCGGTGATGAAAAAGCATAGTATGTCAAATAAAACCATTTTGGAATGAAAAGACATCATAACTCAATAATATAAAAAAAGAATTTCTTCAATAGTTCGTGTTGTTACATTGTAATATGCGATTGAAAAATGAATGGAAAATCTTGATTTGCCGTTACTGTTGGGACACCATAAGCTACCATGTATTTAGAGTCAAATAACATTTCAAATAAGGCTACTAATCAATGAGATTTATCATCTTGGTGTTTAGATAGGATAACTAAGCATTGATTTCACTAAAGGAAGATATAAATTTCTGGTTTACATTTATTTCATCATCATGTGAGTGCTCAAAGCCAAATAGTCAACTCTCTGATGGTGTAGCTACCTTAAAATGGTTAATTTTATAAGAAATATATTGAAACAGGTAAAGTAGGGCATAGGTTCATTTAAAGAACATTTACTGGATTTGGGGCAATTTTCCACAGTTTTACTTCAAACTAAAGTATGTCCCAACATTAACGGTTTTCTCCCAGCAATTAAATCATTGGTGATACCTAAATACATCTTCTAACTTACTGCATTAACCCTGTTTTCAATAGAAGTGGTCAAACTCATTGTATACTATGTATAAAATTGTGCTACTTATTCTAACAGATCTGCTAATGCCAGTCAACGTTTGTTCCCACAATGACGAGAAAATAACGGACTGCACTGGTGGATCAATTATTCATAACTTGAAAGTTACTGCAGCATTTTCAGTATATACTTGTGAAGTAAAATCAAACTGAAAATGTTAAAACAGTCCAATACATGTAAATTGATTGAGTATACCAACTTATGAATGAATAAATATATGCATATACATTAATTCAAAACTTCATCTATGAAATTTTTGTTTTTGGTGTTTACCTTCATTCTGTAAGACAGTATCTGATTTAAACTCTTGCAGGGCTGATAAATTATGTATGGTAGTATAGTCAGTAGTGGCTAAGTGAATGTATATTAAGGTAAAACAAAGTTTTTCAAATGATTATCTCATGACTTTTTGCCATTTACGACAACTCCAGAGAGTAAAATTTAAAATGTGCAAACTTATTTTTGTCTATATCATGGATATTTTGTACCTTATATATCAAACTATAATATATGATAGTATGAACTATATAACTCACCTTCAAACATGTACAAGTATATTGTATTCTTTCTTAGGATACATTCATGGCATTTTATTTCAACCCCTTTTAAATGCTATGTTTGTGTTCCAAAGATACAAAGTTTCATTGGTTAAATAACTTAATAAAAAGTATCATTTTTGACTTGGGCAAATCTGCATTTTGTAGAGGCCTACACACACGGCCGCTTATCTACTAAATCACAACATTTTGTTGTGTATGAAAAAAAGTTTAGAGGATATCCGGTTGGCAGTTAGAGGAGCCGACTAATCGGCGGGTGAAAGGTGAGTCTCGTCTTTTAATCGAAATGTTCTTCTTTTTAGCTCGAAAATCAAAAATCGGGGAATGTCATACAACCCATTATTCATTTTCACATATTTGTGAGCCCTATCCAAACCCTGATTACCAGAGATTGAACGGAAATTCATTTTCTCCCGTTGCAAGGGTAGCCCCAATATTGACATTTCGTCAATCCTGATGAGCGTTTGTCCACTTTCTGGGGATGAATGGCCCAAAACCTGTGTGTATTATAAATTAGTTGTATGTAAATTACATCGCGCAAACAATATTTTAATAACTTACTGTCGATCTTTGAAGAAAATCAGTTCTTCCGGTCAGTTTGTGTGTTAGAGGATAGGTTGTGAGTAAGAGGATAGGTTGTGATTTAGATGACCGAATGTATTCATCGCATTCAATACCATTTGTCATTGCTTTTATGCGAATTAAGCCGAACCGAAATACTCTCATTACTAGACTAGTCTTGTCCAAAGATTAAGCCCTTATTTCACTTAAGAATCACTGTGTCATTTTTATTTGACAGAGTATGAGTTCATTGTGATATGATATAGAAAAACCCTTTTTACACACCAGTTATATATATCATATTACATTATCTCATCTAAATGAATGTAAGGTTCTTATGCATAGATTTTTAACAATGTTTGATATAAATATTCACTATCCTTTGTGTTTCTTTCTGTCTGTCTGTACTCTGTGCGTCTTCATGTGAACTTTTATACTATTCAAAGTAAATACTGTGCATTATTCTAACCATTTTGTATGCTCTCAAGTAGAATCTAGCCTCTTTAAAATATAATGCGTAAGAAGTGGAAAAACCGGAGACAATAAAGTTTATTTATTCAATATGTTTAATATTAAGTCATCAATCATATATGCCTACAAATTGCTGATTAACAGTAATCTCTTCTTTTGTGTCAATACTTTACAATCCCTTTCTATATAATAAGTACGTTATACCATGCCTTGTATGAGAAAGGGTTAAAGAATCCCATTTACACATCATGTAAAAGCAACGGAACAAGAGAAAGTCGATTTCCTTCATAAAGATTTCTTCAAAAATCCTATCCCATTCAAGATATATTTTATAACTCCCTTGTAAAGACGTAACGTCAAAAGTTGCGGACCAAGCCAAAATTGGCTATGCACTTCTGTTTAAAACCGCATATGTGTTATTTTTAATTGAGAAACACACATGTATTTGGTATCATATAAAAGATATTGAATTGTAATTTATTAATTTATGTCGAATTTCAACATTGTTTGAATACAGACAATTTGATAAACAAAATAAATAAACTCTGACGCAGAAAATGACGTCGTCACGTGTAACAGAAATTACCAAACAAACTCGCGAGAATCGCAATAGAATAAAAAGTAAGACTTTTCAAAGCGCACAAACTTTGGCAAATTACGTCAGTGATGTCACAGAAGATATAGCGTAAATCTTAAGGCAGTTGGATGGTGTAAACAAACTATGGAGGAATGGAAAGAAAGAGATAAGTAGCGTCACGCTGTTAAAAAAAACGTCATTTTTTCGGTATGTCTAATTTTTAAATCTAATTTATTTTTCCAATAGCGATTAGAAATCAATATAAAAAAATTTGGGACATACATCTGAGCTCTAGTTTTTGTAGTTATTTTTTTGTCTTGATTGGAGTTGAAGAAAATAATTATTTTATTGTGTTTGTAGCGTCTTAAAAATGTCACATTTTCACTAAAGCGGTCCCAAATGCAAGGGTGATTTTTTCATATATAGCTTTTTTTCTAAGAAAATCAAAATATTTTGAATTTGAATTGATTTTCGACATACATCTCGGATAAGATTTGAAAAAATAAATGCATTTGTCAATATCTCTTCAACTAGCGAAGATATAGAGTGTGATGTAGCGTCTTAAAAATGTCACAA
This sequence comes from Fragum sueziense, assembly GCA_963680895.1. Classification (NCBI taxonomy): domain Eukaryota; kingdom Metazoa; phylum Mollusca; class Bivalvia; order Cardiida; family Cardiidae; genus Fragum; species Fragum sueziense. The sequence continues at coordinate 52,819,867 of OY804594.1, read as the reverse complement.
AAACGCGTTTTTGACGATTTGACGTCATGCTGATTTTTTCGGTATGTCTAATTTTTAAATCTAATTTATTTTTCCAATAGCGATTAGAAATCAATATAAAAAATTTTGGGACATACATCTGAGCTCTAGTTTTTGTAGTTAATTTTTTGTCTTGATTGGAGTTGAAGAAAATCATTATTTTATTGTGTTTGTAGCGTCTTAAAAATGTCACATTTTCACTAAAGCGGTCCCAAATGCAAGGGTGATTTTTTCATATATAGCTTTTTTTCTAAGAAAATCAAAATATTTTGAATTTGAATTGATTTTCGACATACATCTCGGATAAAATTTGAAAAAATAAATGCATTTGTCAATATCTCTTCAACTAGCGAAGATATAGAGTGTGATGTAGCGTCTTAAAAATGTCACAAAAACGCGTTTTTGACGATTTGACGTCAGGTTGATTTGTGAGGAACTATTCATGGCGTTTTATGATCATGTATCGATGCTCTAGATCCACTTGTTTTATCGTTGTTTGTTTGACTATCTTGCTATTTGTGGTCTACGCAACTTAAGGTTAAAATTTGAGACCCGTAACAGAAAAAAGAAAGAAAAGCATTGACCAAGGCATAAGAAAACGTTGAGATAATAGAAGACATTTTTTTAAGTAAAGCATTTCATTGATTTCATCTAATATGTTGCAGCATTTAGTCTCGGAGTTTCATTTTTCCTACATATAATGCATTTGTTGTAGACCCCATTTAAAAGAATATTCTATCTGCTGTCTGCTAACGAGTAAACTTGAAGACAATTATTTAGTAGGTATTTTCACATTTTTCTATTTTTATTTGTTTATTTATTTTTATTTATTTTTTTATTTTTTTTTCACATTTGCGCAAGTAGAAATATCTTAATAACAAAAATATGCATACTTGACAAGTTATATTTAGCGTATGAAACGGCTCCATTTCTCCTAAAGGTGTAAAATATCTACTTTCAATATTCATTAGAGCTTGATTTTTCAATACTTACGAAATAATTCTGTTGTTTATTTATTGATAGTTGAGATTATTAATTTTGTACGGTGCTATTTTCATGTATGCATGTATTGGTATTATTGTGAAAATGTTTTCTTTTGGCCAACATTAAAAATTTGTCATTTCTCATGTTTTGGGGAAAGTTATAACTTTCTTTACACCTTCGCGTAACGTTAACGTCGGAAAACGGTCGATATGCTTGTTACAACGTTGGTCCGCAACTTTTGACGTTACGTCAAAATAGTTTCGGAAAACATCGAGAGAAAGAAGAAATTGTTGATTATCAGCACTTCCCTCCAAATTTACGCCCTCAAACATATACTTCTCACATCTGTAACTCTTTATTAATAAAGCAGTCCTAAATTGTGTCATTTTGAAAACACTTTTGAAAACACTTCACCATTACCAAAATGGCTAAATATTTTACTTTTCCGAAGCAAAAGATGTAGCAGACAAGAATACCAGGTCTATGAAATTTTAAAAAGAGAACGCACATGGTACAAATGGTATTACATGCGATGAATGCATTCTGTCTTCTAAATCACAACCTATCCTCTTACTCACAACCTATCCTCTAACGCACAAACTGACCGGAAGAACTGATTTTCTTCAAAGATCGACAGTAAGTTATTAAAATATTGTTTGCGCGATGTAATTTACATACAACTATTCTATAATACACACAGGTTTTGGGCCATTCATCCTCAGAAAGTGGACAAACGCTCATCAGGATTGACGAAGTGTCAATATTGGGGCTACCCTTGCAACGGGAGAAAATGAATTTCCGTTCAATCTCTGGTAATCGGGGTTTGGATAGGGCTCACAAATATGTGAAAATGAATAATGGGTTGTATGACATTCCCCGATTTTTGATTTTCGAGCTAAAAAGAAGAACATTTCGATTAAAAGACGAGACTCACCTTTCACCCGCCGATTTGTCGGCTCCTCTAACTGCCAACCGGATATCCTCTAAACTTTTTTTCATACACAACAAAATGTTGTGATTTAGTAGATAAGCGGCCGTGACACAATGAAAGTGGAAGAAGTTCCTATCTTTTCTATCAAAGTTTAGTTTATATCAATTGCTACATGTATATGAGACATATCTTGTAAAAGAGATTAAGAATATATGCGCTTCATAAATTGTGAAATTGCTTTCCATTCAGCATTCTGTACGTCTAATAGAATTACATCAGTCTTTATTTTTTTTCAGAAATGTTCATACAATGTCAGTCTTTTAGTGCACTTGGTAGCTTGAGAAAGGTTTTTTGGAAGGCCAAGTCTTCTTGAAAGTTAATGAAACCATTTTTTAACCAAATAGCTCCTTGAATTTACTTGTCTAGAAATCTGTCCCAACAGTAACGGCATCCATCTAATCAATTAAGGCATTCATTTATAACAGTAAGGTTTATGCAGTCATTCTTAATCACTTGTATTTTGTTGTCAGAGTCTTACAGATTAAATTGGTAGTTGAAAACGGCGTAAAACACCAATAAACTCAAACTTACAGATTAAATTTAATAAGTTTAATGCATACTGTCATTTAAAAAGAATCAATTTATAGCTTGGACGAAAGACTTTCAGAAGCCATTCTATTAAGGCCTGTCTTTGAACCCCTCAAACGTTTGGCTCATTTGAAATTAAACTGTAATGCTAGTCTCAACTTGACATGGATGTCTTGAAGTTTCACAGGACAGCTCATAAACATCTTATATAGTCTTTTAGACAAGAGCAGCTTATCAAGAATGTAACCGTTACTGTTTGGACATTTTCCGTTACTGTTGGGACATTGCTTCTCTTTGATGTGCTTGCTGTAAATATGTACATACAACAAAGTATTAAAATGGAAAGTGATTGACAACCATTTGGGAAAAATTGGGGCTGTGAATGAGACCAGATATCATCTGTAAAATGATAATAGCTATCAAAATACAAAGGCAGGGTGGCAACCGTTACTGTTGGGACAAAATTTTGTTAAAAGAAAAAGACTACCAAATTTTTTACATGAAATAAAAAAGAAAAAAGTGCTGTAAATCAGAAACTACATCCTGTCCACCATGCATGTGTGTTATAATATCTCATGAACTACCTTCTTTGTGGTTGTGGCATCCACCCACAGTGACATACCCAGATTTTGAATTTTTGGCCCATTTTGGGCGTTTTTTAAAAGTTTTGCAAAAACAATGAATTTCTTGATTTTTGACAGATTGTGCTTGATTTCTCTTTAGAAACTGGCTATAGATGAGAAATTTAAAAGACCGACATCCTATTTATCGCTTCATGAAAACAAATTTAAAAAACAAAAATGCATTTTTGATCAATGTCACACAAAAATGCTGATTTTTGGGCCTTTTTGCGATATTCAATCTTTTGTATCTTTTGAACGACTCGACCGATTGGTCTGAAATTTTCAGCAAAATTAAAAAATGCACCCTTATTTCAGAAAATTAACCTATTTTGATGATACTTGTACAGATGTTTTCAAAATGATTTGCTGTTTCCTGGCCCATACATTTTGAATGCTTATTTGCACTTCGACTGCTGAACGCAATACTGTTCTAAGTCACTTTTTGGCCAAAATGAGTTTTTGTCATCAATGTTTGTGTTTATCATAGGTGCATATACTGACAAAATTTTAGAGTTGAAATCAAGAAGGTTTTTGAGATATTCAATAATTCCATAAAAGTCTATCTCATTTGTTAAAAGTCATTCCCTGCAATACTAGTCTAAGTTGACTTGGACTAGTATTGCAGTGAAAAAATGTACAAAACTCTACCAAAGTTGGAATGCAATACTAATCTATGTATCTAATTTTGTATTTTTTATTGGTTGTTCAGAGCAAAGTCTAGTTCATTTACTGATTAACTTTGATATATAACATAGTATCGTCATCATGATGTTTTCAGAACGACTATTCATATAATGTGGTGAGGGCTATTCTAGTCACCCAGGCATCGCTGTTAGCGTAATGCTTTAGTTAAGTTTTCACGTGCACATTTTTCAAATGTCTGTTTCTACTAATGTCAATACTCTGAAACTTTGCACATGACTCTGTGACCATAATATCAGTCTCTAGGCAAAGATTCATCACTCCAACATATAATTTAGTTGAATTTCTACCCTTACAGACTTTCATAATTATATCTGTGATAATGTTGTTTTTTTCTGTAACAGCTATTGCTTCAAACTTTGCACATGCTCCTGTGACCATAATATCAGTCTCTAGGCAAAGATTCATCACTCCAACATATAATTTAGTTGAATTTTTACCCTTACAGACTTTCATAATTATATCTGTGATAACGTTTTTTTCAGTAACAGCTATTGCTTCAAACTTTGCACATGCTCCTGTGACCATAATATCAGTCTCTAGGCAAAGATTCATCACTCCAACATATAATTTAGTTGAATTTTTACCCTTACAGACTTTCATAATTATATCTGTGATAACGTTTTTTTCAGTAACAGCTATTGCTTTCAAACTTTGCACATGCTCCTGTGACCATGATATCAGGCTCTAGGCAAAGATTCATCACTCCAACATATAATTTAGTTGAATTTTTACCCTTACAGACTTTCATAATTATATCTGTGATAACGTTTTTTTCAGTAACAGCTATTGCTTTCAAACTTTGCACATGCTCCTGTGACCATGATATCAGGCTCTAGGCAAAAGATTCGTTACTCTGGCATTTAATTTAATGGAATTTAACCCTTTTCAAACTTAGAACTTTTCAATATCTAGTACTTGATAGTTGCGCTTGGCTGTCAGGAGACAGCTCTTTTTATACATAGTTCAATGAAGAAATATACTAGGCAAGGAAAGCAGTCACAATGTTAAACAAAACATTTTCACTTTCTTTTTTGTATGCATAAAACTTAATAATATTTCCTACTTGAGTTCTAATCTTCCTCAATTACACTTTTAAGAGGAATCATCCTGCTTCACCAATAAGCATATTCAAGGGCAAATTATTTTGAAATATGCAAGTAATAGTGTAACATTATCAAACAAGATATGTTTTTATAGGTGCCATATGACAATTTCCCAGTAAACCTCAAAAGTGATTAGCAAGGAGTAATAAAGCTTTAGTAAGCTCTCTTATTTAGCTAAAGCAACAGGGGTGAGTAAATAAAAGTACTATTACTCTGATATGCATCTAAGCAGAATATTCTTCCTTTAAAGTGACATTTCACAATTATTTTTACATAAATTTTAGTTTTATTCTATCTGAAAGAGCATGTTTTCTTATGAAAATTCTGAAAATTTCAAGCCAAAATATTGAACCGTTTACGAGAAATATATATTTCTGTGCTAAAATTAACAAATTGTTGTGGACAACAATTCAGATTTATATAGAATTATTTTGTCATTTCTGCCTAAACTTTAAAGGCTTATTTTTTGCTTATAAATAACAACTTCAAAAAACTGATTGCAATTCTATGCATTAGCATAAACAATCTTTGCACCAAGACATACTTTTAAAAAACGAAATGAATGTGAAATTTCACTTTAACTGACTTACAATATTGAATAATTGAAATCATTATATCAAGACAAGACTGATTCTATCTCAGCAGAGATCTGCAAAATGTCAAAAGATAAATAAACAAGAGGACCATGATGGTCCTAAATCGCTCACTTAAAGATGATACTTTGCTATTTCTACTTTGATTATACTGAAATTCAGATTCATCTAAGATCATCCCAGATCTTATGGTCACCAACATTCTTTCCAACTTTCATCTTGATTGGTCAATATTTCTGGTTGATAGAGCAAGGTGGAGATTGTACAAATGATTGTGGGATGGATAACGACTACATACAAATAAATCTTGATTCTGGTAAGATATTTTGCAATAACTTCCTTATTTCTGCATCAATTTTCAAACTGTTTGTTGCATGTACCATCCTTATTCGTCTTTCATCAGATAAATAGCTTGTAAGAAAACTCTGGGTACTTTTCCCAAAATATTGTCCCAACGGACCAGAAAGCGAAATGTTAACAACTACGACCAAATTAATCCCACTTCGGGTAAGAATTTTTGCAATAACTTTCTTAATTCTGAGTCAATTTACAGAGCACTTTCCTTAGATGTATGACGTATTTGGAAACGTCTTGTACTTTTCCCAAAAATTGATCCTAACTGACCACAAAAACGATCCGAATTTTTTGTCGTTTTTCTGGTGGGTTGGGATTAATTTTTTCGAAAAAGTACAAGGATTCCACAAACAATTCATATATCTGAGGAAAGATCTCAATAAGTCAGGGTACATGCAACAAACCACTTGAAAATTGATGCAAAAATAAGAAAGTTATTGCACAATTTCTTACCTGAAGCGGGGCAAATTTGTCCGTAAACGGTACCCACCCTTAATAATGCACAATCAGAATCTCCACCTTGAGAGTGATAGAGTGTAAACAAAGTTGAAAACTACAATTTTGTCATATTCAAGGGCAGATAACTCATGAAGTTCTACTCTGATTATGCTGAAATTTTAGTCTTATGGTCACCAACAGTGTTTCCAAGTTTTGTCTTGATTGGTCATTACTTGTAGTTGTTAGAGATATTTAGCATATTTTGTAAAATTCTCAGCCACATCATTCACTCATGACTTTCCGCTCCAATCAAATTGAAAATCAAACTCATCTGATATCTTATTGTCACCAAAGTTGTGTTCAAGTTTCGTCTTGATTGGTCAATAATTGAAGATGTCTAAGAGTTTAAACAAAGTCGAAAACAGCAATTTTGTCAAATTCAAGGGCGGATAACTCATAACCTTAAAATGAAAGACAAACATATCCAGCATAATATCATTAACAACAGTGTGTCAAAGTTTAGTCTAAATGGTCAATAATTAAAGATGCTAGAGTGTAAATATAGTCGTAAACAGCAATTTTGTCAAATTCAAGGCCGTATAACTCATAACTGCAAAATGAAAGTCAAACACATCCGAGATAATATCATTTAGAACATTGTGTCCAAGTTTCGTCTTGAATGGTCAATAATTGCAGATGCAAGAGTGTAAACAAAGTCGAAAACAGTGGAAAACGCTTTTATATCAAATTCAAGGGTAGATAACTCATGACTTTCTAATTCGATCAAAATGAAACTTTTCTGATGTCAAATGGTCCCCAATGTTTGGTCCAAGTGTTGCCTTGATTGATAAATATTAATTTTGTAGATCTTAGAGTGCAAACAAAGTCAAAACTAGCTATTTTTGAAATTCAAGGGCACATAACTCTGGATTTCCTGGTCAGATCCGGCTTATAATCGAACTCATTCGATAACTTATGACCATATTTTTTTTGTCTTGTTTTGTCCAAGTTTGGTAAAGGTTGAATGATATTTGCGGATTCTAGAATGTAAACAACAAATTGTTGATGGACAGACAGACATACAGACGGATGATGGACATTAACTTACTACAATAGCTCACCTTGAGCACTTTGTGGTCAGGTGAGCTAAAAGGATGCCCTCTGTACTAGTATACACAGTTCAATGTTATCCCAGGCAGTTATGAAATTATATAATATGATTACTAATTTCATGTATTAAATTGATAGGAATAACCGACCCTTAAAGGATGTATGACCAAGACAAAAAGTGTAAACAAACAGACTTGGGCAAACATTGTTCCACAACTGGTATACCTCACAATAAATGACCTGGCAGAGCATCCCAGCCTAATGGCTAGGGCTGCTCTGCCAATTTAATTATCGTGAGCTATACCAATGGGCTACTAATGACATTATATAAACATAATTCATTTACATTATAGCAGACGAGAATCGACCTGGCAGAGCATTCCATTCGATTAGCATGGGCTGCTCTGCCAGGTCATTTCTCGTGAGGTATACATTAATTTTACATTACAAGACATTTTATGTAAATGCATGAAATTAAATGATTAAGATGTTTTTGCAAGCTTATCCTATAAGTTTTAAATTTCCCAATTTCTATTTTCTTCTTCTTTTATAATTCAACCCTTTCCCGAACAAGACCTGGATTTGACACTCAGATTTTTTTTTTTTTGAAAACTGTTAAAAATCCACTTAATTAAATATCAGAGTAGGATCTACACCTAGAGGCTGATATCATGGTCGCAGAAGGATGAAATTTGAAAGGCATATCTCCATCAGAAACATAGTTATTACAGATGTATGACAAATTGCACACAAAAATTAAGCTTTATTTTTTAAGTTTGAAAAGGGATATTCCATTAAACTAATTGTCAGAGTAATGAATCTCTGCCTAAAGACTGATATCATGGTCACAGACGCATGTACAAAGTTTCAGAGCAATAGCACAAGTAAGAACAGAAATGACACTTGCAGGTTAAAACATAACCAAAGTTAACACTGATACAAACACCAACACTGACACTTGGTTGACCAAACTAAACCCCGTATTCTTTGAATAGTCATGCTAAAAATGCTTGGTAAAAGCAGGGCATAACCAATTTCTAATTTTGCCTCAATATCTTCTGTACTTTATTGTACTTAAATCCTCTCTTCACTGCATGTAACATCTATTTGGTCATTGCTGCAGCGTTCAAAGAAAATCACCAAACTTATTTTGTCGTTTGGGAAAGGGTTACACTAATCTATGTTGCTTACAAACTAGTGCAATCAAAGGAGAATAAAACATAGAATAGTATTGCAGTCAATAATTTTGTCTCATGTATTCAATTTTTGCATGCAATATTAGTCTATATCAACTTGGACTAGTATTGCATTCAAATTTTGATTTCAAAACTGCTGATATTTGACTGCTATACTAAGCTAAGTCAACAAAATCATATTTCTCTTTTATCATTAACTTGAATGAAAAATGTAATAAATATAATTTAATCTTGTCTATCAGATCAAATAATATCAAAAATTCGGATCATTTCATTCAGTTTTGACAAAATGAGAATGTTTTTTCCTTCTCCTGAAAAATGGTGAAAAATGACTTAGACTAGTATTGCGTTCAGCAGTCGACTTGGCCATATGCACTGAGCTACCAAACCACATGTTTTATGATATTACCACTGAATATAATTATCACCAAGATTTGTACCTGTACCAGTCTACTGTCATCTTAACCCTTTCCCAAATGACAAAGTTTTGGGGTGGTCCTATTCAAAACCTGCCAAAAAAGATAAAATGGAAGTTAAAAAAGATAGAATTTGTGTGAAATATGGCACAGAAAATATTGAGACAAAAGGAGAAACTGCTGATTATCAGCAGTTTCTTCTTTTGTTTCAATGTTTTCCCAAGCATTTTCTATTAGGGACGTCAAAATCAGGTCTTGTCTGGGAAAGGGTTAAAGTGAATATTTTCAACCCTATCCAGCCTGTGCAATCCATGCAGACTGACTAAAGCTGGAATTTATCGTATTTCCAGATTGTGCCTAAGTGTGATAATTATATTATGTCACATTGATCTTTTGAACTATTGTAAATCATCAACATGTTTTTGTATTGTGATTTATAGGATATTCAGTATGCAGACATTGATTATATGCAAGACAGAATAGGATTTACCTACAGTAAAGAAAACTTTGGTGGTCTACCTAACTATGTAAAGGAACTACAGGCTGCTGGCATGCATTTTATCATCATTTTGGTAAGTAATCTTTTTGTATTGATTATAAGGAATAATCCATATTCTATGATGATTTGTTGTTCATTTAAACATGGTTTTGTAGTTAACTGGCACAATAAATAATCTAGAAGGGTGATATCTATATTAAGGAAAACTTTGGTTGCTTACCAGATTGTAGAAAGGAACTGCAGCATGCAAACAATAAATTAATCATAATTTTAGTACGTTTTCTCAGTGTAATTATAAATATGAAGTGCCAACTTTTGTAATTGCAAATGAGCCAGGATCTGGAGAAAGTACCCTCAACACTTTCATAAATTTCCTGTAATTAAAATGGCTAGGGAATGCAATCAGTGTAAAGAAGAAAATGCTGATGCCTTTTACTTCATTTTTTTATGAGCTATGTCTTGTTTGGGAAAGGGTTCATGAAATCATTTTGATTTTCTAGGATCCAGTGATGACAGCCAATAAGACATTCCAGTTCTTTAGAGAAGGTCAAGCCAGAGATGTGTTTATAAAGTGGCCGAAAAATAAGGACCATTAACATCTTTGGAGACAATGTAATAAGTGTAAATGGAAATAGAATTTATGTACACCATAGTGTAGAAAATATTGAGACAAAAGGAGAAAATGCTGATTATCAGCATTTTCTTCTTTCGCGTCAATGTTTCTCAAGCCTCTTGTACAAGGGATACAAAACCAGGTATCATTCAGGAAAGGTTTAAAGTATTCATTTAAATTTTCCAGGATCCAGTGATGATAGCCAACGAGACATTCCAGTTCTTTAGGGATGGTCAAGCCAGAGATGTATTTATAAAGTGGCCGAAAAATAAGGGTCCTGCTGACTCCAAAATAAATGATACTCTGTTAGGTTATGTAAGTATGGACATTCTTCAGTCTTCATCAACTCACTGACATGACTGCTCACATTCTAAGTTTTAAGCAATTACCAGATGGCAATATTTTTAGACTGGTCCAATTTGAAAGCTGCTGCAATCGCGACCCTCGAGACTGTTTGCAACCTTTTGCCGCGTTGGAACGTGGTTGCAACATGATCTGGAGCGTAATACAGTGACCGCCATATTGACGTGAAAGTAGACGCGCGTAAATGACGTCATCAAAACAAATCAATCCTTTAGCTAACGTTATAATACAAGTGAAATATACTGTAAATAATCAGTAAATCACATCAATTATTTTATCTGGTAAAAGTTTGTCACTTTTATGAGGATACTGTCGACTTTAGAACGCTGTTTGTTTCAAATATTTTTCTGGCGTAGATTTAAATGGTTGTTTGGTCTGCTTCCGTTGTTATTGACCTGACTACCGTTGTTATGCTTGCGGAGGGATATGGGTAGGATCGGCTCATGCCGGCATCTGTAATCCGTTCGAGGGGATCTTGAGTAACGATAAGATCCGAGAATATTCGAATGAAAGCTGCTGCAGATGACAAAATCAATGTTGATGATGTGTTGATAATGAAAGGTTTTGTGTACGATATAGCTCAGAAAATATTGAGGCAAAAGGAGAAACTGCTGGTAATCAGCAGTTTCTTCTTTTGTTTCAATGTTTTCCCAAGCCTTTTCTATTAGGGACGTCAAAACCAGGTCTTGTTTGGGAAAGGGTTGCACAATTACCAGATGGCAATATTTTTAGACTGGTCCAAACTCAAAGATGTTGGAGACAACAATGTCAAGTGAATGGAATTTCATATTTGTTGGTCTTTCTGGGTAGAAATAATTGTTGGAAAAGAAGAAACTACTTGTGAAAAGCAATTTCTTGACTTTCCACTGTTTTCTGAGACCATTATCTTTTGTAACATCCAAAGTGTCATTATGTGAGAATTCCAAACCTTCATTTCAGTGTCCAGAAACTTCAATTTCAACTTTTCTATTTGATGTTTTGAAATTCAACAGTTTTGTACAGATCTATTTTATGTTTACAAATGTATTATAAAATCATTTGCTGCATTGTCATGGATGGACATAATTATCTTTTTAGATGTTTTGTTTAAAGCATTCTGAATTCCAAGCTTACAATAGAAATTCACACTTTGTTGGACATATCTTTTTGTCTAAGAACAAAATTTGTAGTCCAGTTTGGGAAAAGGTTTAGTATTGATTTGATATATTTCAGTCCTGGCCACCAGGTAAAGTTGCGTTCCCAGATTTCCTGAAGAATGAGACTGGAGAGTTCTGGATTGATCAGATTACAAACTTTTATAACACCATACAGTTTGATGGATACTTCTTAACCAATCACCATACACTTTTTGATCCCCAAAAAGATAAAAGTTTTGGAAAACATTGTGGAAAATGAAGAAGTTGCTAGTGACCAGCAACTTCTTCATTTCCCACAAAGTTTTCTACCCAAAAGACCAAAAATAATTAAATTTCATTTACTTGAATTTGTTGTCCGCAATGTCTTTGAGTTTGGACTTGTCTAAAATTTTGCTGTCTTTCAATGGGTACATTTTTTGCTATATTTCAGTCGTGGCCGCCAGGTAAAGTTGCCTTCCCAGATTTCCTGAAAAATGAGACTGGAGAGTTCTGGATAGATCAGATTACAAACTTTTATAACACCATAGAGTTTGATGGACTGTGGATTGTAAGTAGATACTTCTAAAATAGGAGTAATGCAATATATTTTTCTTTTGTTAAATATATTAAATATGTGTGTTATCCTTTTCCAATGACAAAATTATGATAATTTTCATCAAGCTTTTCCTTTCAATGTTTTCCAAAGGAAGACGTCAAAACAATGTACTGCTTGGAAAGTTTTTAGTGTTGATTTACAATATCTTTGATTTTATTTTGTTCTATATTTATAACTTTTGAAGATATCTTCATGAATTTTATTGTTTTATCTAAATATGTAAGGCATAATGAAAAAGTAAATGACTCCTTTTGTTGTTGTAATTTGTAATATCAAAATAATATAGTGTAGTGCCTGTTATTTGTCATTGCATTTCCCTGTGAATGACAGATCAATGACTATTTAGAACAGTGTTTTTTTTCTATTTCTTACATACCAATAGTTTACATTGGGACAATACTTTTGAAAACAAAGTTTGCATTAAGATAAGACTTCATTGTAACTGTTGCATATTTGAAATGATTCATCCTAAAATTAGCATGGTTAAAAGACTACATCTATGGTATTTTTTGCAGGACATGAACGAGCCATCTAATTTTGACACCAATGGTCTACAACCTTGGAACTGGCCAGAAGGGAAAGACCCATGGTCCCTGAAATGTACCCTTGATAATAATACATATGACATACCACCTTATAAACCAGGTAAGGATTAATTAATCATGATATTCATTTGTTTCTTTTTTGTGTTTGGGTTTTCATAGCTTTCAACAATTTTATCAACAATATTTTCCAACAAAGTTCTCTTATAATCCATTGGCTTTCGTGAATCTCATCACTATGATTAGTTCTAGACTAGGGTACTGATAGCTAGGTTTTTCTCAAGGGCATGTTTTTCTGTGTCTGAAAATCTTTTAATAATGGCTATTAACTTTGAAATGTGAGTACATAATGGTTCACGGGTACACTGTACATGGTTTTAATCTTTTTGACAACGCCTTTCACAGGATGCCAAGTATTAAAGTCATACTGTTTCAAAATCTTTGCCATTTTCACGCATTAAAATTGTACAAACACATCTTAATTTGGGTATTAAAATTTTACAAACGCATCTTATTTTACTTACAGAAAGCGTAACTAGTAATTATCTATCAGACAAGACATTATGTATGCAAGCTGAGCAAGTAGATGGCAAATACAGACATTACGATGTACATAGTTTGTATGGGTGGAGTGAAACTAAACCAACACAACTGTAAGTTTGGATTAACCCTTTCCCAAACAAGACCTGGTTTTGACTTCCCTAATGGAAAAGGCTTGGGAAAACATTGAGACAAAAGAAGAAACTGCTGATAACCAGCAGTTTCTCCTTTTGTCTCAATATTTTCTGTAACATATTTTACACAAATCCCATCTTTAATAACTTCCATTTTGTCATTTGTGGCAGTTTTTGAAGTGGATCTCATTAAAATTTTGTGGTTTGGGAAAGGGTTAAATGGACCTCTATCCAAACTAGTTTGAGAACAACATGGATCTAGGTCAGTCTGTGCATACGCATAATCTGATCAAGGCTCATAGTGTTCTCTTATAGCTACTTCATTATGTATAGTAATTGTAGCAGCGCAGTATTATCGTTAGCCTGGACTTATTATGTACAATCTAATTTGAATCCATGGTAATCTGAAATGCCTTAAGCCTTTCACAAACAGCCAAATTCTAGGCTGATCCTTTTCAAAAACTGCCACAAATGACAAAATGGATGTTATTAAAGATATGATATGTGTAAAATATGGCATAGAAAAATTTTTAGACAAAAGGAGAAACTGCTGGTTATCAGCAGTTTCTTCTTTTGTTTCAATGTTTTCCCAAGCCCTTTCTTTTAGGGACGTCAAAACTGGGTCTTATTTGGGAAAGGGTTAAATTAATAGCCCTTTTGGCAGATCCTTGCTCATATGTGAATGACTAAGCCTATACAGACTTAATAGATAGAATAGTTTCTTGCTTCAAGTGACCTGGTAGCTCTGTCTATCAGTCTTTGGAACTTTTTGGCATTGATTAACCCTTTCCCAAACATCAAAATTTTAGGGTTGTCCAATTTGAAAGGTGCTGTTGAAGACAAAATATATGCTATCTAAAGTGAATTTTGTGAATAATATAGCACAGAAAACAATGAAACTAAAGGAGAAAATTCTGATTATCAGCATTTTCTTCTTTTGTTTCGATATTTTCCCAAGCCAATTCTATCAGGGATGTCAAAACCAGGCCTTGTTTGGGAAAGGGATAAAATCCTGGCTTGGGTAATTTCCCTCTGAAATTGACAAAAGTTCTTTTTCTCCAGCCAATGGCTGAATTGTTTCTGTATTGCCATCGTATGATGGGCCATTGGTAGCTGGAAATAATGTTGTTAGTGTTATGGAGTCTCAGTGTGGGAAATGCTAGACATACCATACATGTTTAGATGCACAAGGCACCACAAATGAACTTTAGAATAATGAATTCAGTCAATCGTTTACTGTCACAATAAATTTTATCAGTTACACCCAAAACACTCAATTCAATTCAAAATCCTTTATTGGCTGAAAACCCTTCTTGAGGTACATCAGCAAATAATATTTCACAATAACATTTATATGTGACAAAGTAGGGGGAAAAATAAAGAAACAGACTATATATAATACATTCCATCAGTTGTAAAATAAGAAGAGTTGCCAGGATTTATGACATTGGTGTGATTTATCCATATCAAAATGGCTTACATCATGACTGATTACATTTATCCATAACACAGTTGCCCCAGTATGACATCTATTACGATTTTGAGGTGTCAAAACCTCGCATCTACAGGTTTAACAAGCCGAAGTTACAAGGCTTTGATCCACCACCGGCGATTTAAACATGTGAAATGTTCTGTGTTTTGTGGATATTTTTAACTTGATTTTTAATTTGATTGATTGATTGTCATCATGATTAAGTGTATTCTCATTCTGGATTTAACTTTGAGTGAAAGTTATTTATATCGTCATTGTAAATGCAAAACCTTGTATCTCGATTTTGGAAAATTTCAAAGGGAAAGGAAAAAAGTGTAATAACTTTTCTCAAACTGAAATGTTTTACTTGAAATTCGGACATATTGTTCATAGAAAATGTGTCATTAATACTGATTAGCAAATATATCCTAAAATCTACAAGAATTGTCTGAACTGGACACACAAGATGTTGCTTTGTAAATGGCAAGAATCAACATACGAGGTTTTGCATTTACACCGTAATATGTTAGGTATGTGGACAATTGTGTCACTGTGATATTGTGCGATCAGCACTGTACCTCTTTTTATGCCGCCGTATCAAAAGATAGAGGTATGCATATTGTTTTACTGGTAGATGTCTGTCGGTCAATCTGTCTGTCTGTCTGTCCGAAAACTTTACATTGGCCTTTTTGGGGGCATTAGTATTTCACACGTCTTGTTTCCCTTTGATTTATTGATAACTATGGACAAATTTCAAATATAACATGCAGACTCCTTATCAAGGACAGCTGCATCCAATTTTATGGTTCACTGATTTGTAAGAGTGTTAATGTAAGGTGGCATGGGGAAGAGGGAAATGATGACATTTAGTGATAGCTCTTGTTGCATTACAGAGGCCTTCACAAAGCTACCAACAAGAGAGGTGTAGTTGTATCACGATCTACCTATCCATCTACAGGCAGATATGGGGCACATTGGCTGGGAGATAATGATAGTTTCTGGAGAAATTTGCATGACTCAATCATAGGTAGGTTGATGTTGAAAAAAGGTGTTTATGTCAAATTAAAGTGGGAGGGGTATGTTAACCTTATCCATCTACAGGCAGATCTCTATATGGAGCACATTGGCTTGGAGACTTTGGTAGTTTTAGACAAACATCTTTAAGCACTTGCTGATGTACTGAAAAGTTAAAATAGTATGTTATTGGTTTTCTGGTTTTAAAAAAAATGTTTCATATTTCGTCTTTTATCATAATGTTCACCACACTTGACCTTGCTTTCATCAATGCATTTATGTCTGTTCAGTAGTATTTTCTGGTTCGCTCATGGAGCTCCCCCTACAGTCTAATCCATTACTGCACAGTGACGCCTTTTGACTCTCTAACAAGAAAAGGCATGGGAAAAAACATTGTGGTAAATGAAGAAATTGCTTGTGACAAGCAATTTTTCATTTTCCACAACGTTTTCTACCCAAAATGACCAATCTATTTAGTCTAATTCACTTCAAATTGTTTTCTGCAACATCTTTGAATTTGGAATGGTCTAAAAATTTGCCGTCTGGTAATGGTTTAAATCAGTAATTTCTTAACCCATTACCAAACGACAAAATTTTGAACTTGTCCAAATTCAAAGATGCTGCAGACGACAATATGAATTGAACCAAATTTTCAATTCTTTGATGTTTCTGGGTAGAAAAAATTGTGGGAAATGAAGAAATTGCTCGTAACAAGCAATTTCTTCATTTTCCACAGTGTTTTCAAAGCCATTACCTTGTAGGGAGTCAAAAAGTGTCATTGTGTGGTAATGGGTTAACCCTTTCCCAAACGACTAAATTTTAGGCCTGTCCAATTTGAAAGCTGCTGCAGACGACAAAAGGGATGTTTGTAAAGATGGGATTTGTGTCTAAGGTTGCACAGAAAATGTTGAGACAAAAGGAGAAACTGCTGGTTATCAGCAGTTTCTTCTTTTGTCTCAGTGTTTTCCCAAGCCATTTCTACTAGGAATGTCAAAACCAGGTCTTGTTTGGGAAAGGGTTAAAGCCCCCTTCAAGCATGTGTATGATATCTGTGCTGCTCCATGAAGCTTTTGTTTTTACTATGTTGATTTAATTTTCTTCTTCCAGGAATCATTGAATTCAATCTGTTTGGAATACCTTATGTAAGTTAACAAATTTAATGAACTAAACTAGTGCCAAGTAACCCTTCCCCTAACTAGACCTGAGGCGCATTCTTTAGAGCGAGATTTCTTGAGATATCTTGAGATTTCTTAACCCATTACCAAACGACAAATATTTAGACTAGTCCAAATTCGAAGATGATGCAGAAGACAATTTCAAGTGAATGAAATTTTGAATTGTTTAGTCTTTTAATGTAGAAAACATTGTGGTAAATGAAGAAATTGCTTGTCACAAGCAATTTCTTCATTTTCCATGATGTTTTCCAAAGCCATTATAGTGTTGGGAGTCAAAAGGAGTCACTGTGTGGTAATGTGTGAACTAAACTTGTGCCAAGTAACCCTTTCCCCCAACTAGACCTGAGGCGCGTTCTTTAGAGCGAGATTTCTTGAGATATCTTGAGATTTCTTAAGATGTTTTCGGATAAAGTGTTCTTTAGAGCAATATTTTTACGATGTTGGCATGATTATTATGTGGATTCTGAAAAGTCTTAAGTTTTCTTGTTTGGTAAAGCGGTAATGAATACTTTGGTAGTATGAAATGTTGCAGTTGATTAAAAGACAAAATAGGTCAAACAAATAACATCAGAACTTGAATGATAATAAATGTTATCCCAAATGTCGCATTAATTTTGTAAGTTTTTCTACTTTTTTCTACTTGAAAGATGTTAGAGTAAAGACGGGTAATTTCGACACCTTAAGACGAAATGAGCAAAAAAAAGTTGTGGCAAAATATTCCGGAGAATAAACATTTATCAAGACGGAAGTTGGCTTGATTTTTTTCATTTGCAAAAAACGCCGCCCGAATACGATATTGTCGTTGTCGTCTTTTTTCCGGTTAAATCATGGGACCCATTGTAGTATAAATTCGACACCTTGTGGGTAAATTCGACACCCCAAGAATTTGTGTATGAAAATAATCAGAAAACAATGTTAATATCTCTTATAAACTACAAGTCATGTGAATATATTGATTACGACGATGTACTTGATTTTTCATCTTTGAGATTTTCATTCTCACCCACGATTCGGAGACAGAGAGATCAATTTGCGAAATGTGATTTTTTTAAATGTTCATCCGCGCAAAGTCATTTCCTAAACCACAAATATTCCCTTAAAGCATCTACGAAATATTCCTTCTTCATTTAAAACACCGCGGTCGCCAAACAACATTGTTTTGTTTAGGAAGTTAAATGTCTCGAATGAAATGTAAAAGTAATATCCTGTCGCTGAAATATTCCAATTAATGGTTCAATTAATCCATGTCCAAATTAATCTTAACGTAACATGTGCAGCCTGAAATTTCAACAACTGTTCCCTTTTAAGTACTGTATAGGAATGAGTCTATTTCTATTTTCGGAAAGTGTTCAACAACAGGTGTTCCATGCGCGGCTGTGCGGCTTTGTTTGATGTTTTAAAATCTCCCTCAGACGGTTAGTGGTATGACGATTGTATGACATCATTTTGTTCCGACAAAGGAATGAGAAATCAGCACGTGAATATCCCTGTCAATCAAGCATATAAATGATCGAATGGGTGGAGACTGACAAACTGTTCCGACCAATCAATTGAACACAATTTGCTCAGTAGATTTACAAGGCGGTGCCACGTGAATTAAAAGAACCGCATTCGGGTGTTTTGATATTCGCTAAATAAGGAATTTGTGCACCTTCGAACAAAGGTCAAATTTTTGAGTGATATTTAATTTTCATGCGTTGGATTGTTAACTTTTGTGGTGGAATTAATAAGGATGTTTCTTACAAAGTAAGACTCGCTTTATTTAATATATTCATCTACTACAGTCGAGAACTTTGACTGACCTCAGAATATGAATCTTATGGAACAGTTTACCGCTTGAAACGTTTCAGATGCAAATTGGTGTGGGATTTGTTAATAATACATATATTTAGATCAAAATTGTTTGTTGGTTGATGAAAAAGGTATCAACGCCATTTCTACTGTTCAAAATAAGCGCAACAACCAAACTGTTGTCTGTTTGACTTTCTGTCGATGTAGGAACATTCAAATTCAAACAATTAATCACGTTTTACGGCATGTCGAAATTTAATATACGCTCTTGAAATATTTTGTCCTATAAATTCGACACCCTTTCTCAAGTTGAAAATAAAACGGAGATAAGCTTTTTATCAAATAATTTATGAAAATATATACATTTCCGGCATAGTATTGAAACATTTATCATATAAAAATGATTTTCATAATTTTTCATATGTCTTTGTTTAGATCCATTTTTTTACGATAATCTGTAACGGTCATTTTTGCTCATCAGAAAATTCGACGACCTTTTTCTTCCGCGATTTTTTCGGATAAAGGGTGGGTGTTTGGAGGACATGAAATATTTTTATACATCAGTTATTGCCCCGACATAAGGTTTTCAATATTAGAATGCTACTATCACGATTTTTGTGTCATGTATTGTAAAAATTATAAAAGGGTGTCGAATTTTTACGACTGTCGAATTTACCCGACTTTACCAGATAACAAGATGAACATAACTGTAATAAGAAAATTTCCAAGTTATGGCATAGGAATCATTTTTTCTTAACCCTTTGCCAAACAAGACCTGGTTTAGAAATGGCTTGGGAAAACATTGAGACAAAAGAAGAAACTGCTGATAAACAGCAGTTTCTCCTTTTGTCTCAATATTTTCTTTGCTATATTGTACACAAATTCTATCTTAAACAAGGTCCATTTGTCACCTACAGCAGCTTTTGAAATGGAAATTTTAAAAATTTGCCGTTTGAGAAAGGGTTAAGCATATTCTATCAACAATCAGAGCCCTATTTTGCTAACTAACTGGTGAACGTTTCTTGCCTAAATTATGTAACAACACATTTAATTTGAACAAGATATATGCCTCCGGCCATTTAGAGCCAGCCAATTAAAATGCTTATGTTAAAATTCATGCAAAATCATGTAAGTTTTTTTTAGTAAAAAGGGACCCAGATCTTGTTTGTGAAAGGGTTAAAATAATTATAATTGAGCCAGGATCTGGAAAAACGTCCCTTAAGGCTTTTGAGCCCAACATAGATCCAGATCAGTCTGTGCATACGCGCAGTCTGATCAGGATCCATGTTGTTCTTTAATAGCTCCTTTGTGACCTGTAGTAACTTACAGAGAGAAATATGAATACATATTGAACTGCATTTGACGACAGGCTGATCTTGAAACTCAATTTTTAAAAATGCTATAAGGGACATTTTTCCAGATCCCGGCTCAATTATAATTGTTTATTGCAGGTGGGTGCTGATATTTGTGGGTTTTTCTCTGAACCCTCACCAGAAATGTGTCAAAGATGGATGCAGCTTGGTGCCTTTTATACATTCAGTAGAAACCATAATGGATTAGACATGAAAGTAAGTGCTCATTCAAACCAGTGTGCTTTAACCCATTCCCACAAAATGACTCTTTTTGACTCCCTGTAAATTAATGACTTTGGAAAACAATGTGAAAAATGAAGAAATTGCTTGTGACAAGCAATTTCTTTATTTTCCTCAATGTATTCTGACAACAAAAATTAAAATTTCATCAACTTGAAAATGTCGTATGCAACACCTTTCAAATTGGAACAGTCCAAATTTTCGCCATCTGGTAATGGGTTAAACTCAATCCTTTCCCATACAACAAAATATTGACCTGTTCAAAGGTGTTGCAGACAACAAAATAAATGTTGAGAAAAGCAGAGGATATTTGAATGTCATTGCTTGTGAAGCATTGAGGGAAATCATTTGCATGTACATTATTTATCTCATCATTTTGAATTGAAAAATTCCTGCTGGCTATCAAAACAAAGGATATGTTTGACCATATTAAGACATTAAAAACTTAAGTGAATGGTGAGTTTCAAAACAAATGTATCTAGATCTACAGAATAATTTACTTGATAAATTCACACATTTTCACCCAGACAGGAGCATTTCATCAATCAATTTATAACTTTCTTCATCTTAATTTCTGTCCATTTGTTTTCAGAACCAAGATCCAGCCGTCCATGGCAAGCATGTAGCCTATTCATCCAAGAGAGCTCTGGAGATCCGATACAGCTTGTTACCCTATGTTTATACATTATTCTACCGTGTACATCTAATTGGGGGCACTGTTATAAGATCCATGCTGCATGAGTGAGTATTAATTTATGTCCTACATTTTGACACCTTTTGACATCCCTACATGATAATGTCATTGGAAAACATTGTGGAAAATAAAGAAATTGCTTGTGACAAGCAATTTCTTCATTTTCCACAATATTTTCTAACCCAAAAGGATGTAGCTTATTCGTCCAAGAGAGATTTAGAAATCTGATACAGCCTGCTCCCTATGTTTATACACTATTCTACCATGAACATATAAATGGGGATACTGTCATTAGGTCCATGTTACATGAGTGAGTATGGAAATTCTATTACTTCTGACCAGACCCTCTCTTTGGTACCAAGATCAAGGTCAAATAACAAGCTCGCATTTTGAAAGAATTGCCAAAAGATTTTACAGTTTGGGAATAGTAAACAGTTTTTTCTTCCAAATTTCTTTTTCTCTACTTAAGCTAATGCTACTGCCTTGAAACTTGTGTACATTACTTTTGCGTTATACCTTAGTATAAGAGGTGATATACTAAATTCCTTAACTCTGACAAGCACTGACAGAATTACTAGCATTTTCTTCTTTCGTCACAATGTTTTCCTAAGCCTTTCTTTATATGGATTGGTCTTGTTGGGCAAAGGTTAAGATATGTACATTTATTTTCAGATTTACGACAGATAAGAGAACCTGGGAAGTTGACACACAATTTATGTGGGGCAGTGCTTTCTTAATTGCTCCTGTATTGGAAGAGGTAATATTTTGTAGTAATAATCATGATTGAAAACACTCATAAGAAAACATTGAGGAAAAAGAAGAAAGTTTTAGTTCACTTGTAACTGTTTCCCAACTAACAAAAAGACTGTTCCAATTCAAAAGAAGTTGCAGTCAACAAAAAATTGAAATCAAAAGTAAGAAATGTGATTGATATAGTTTGAAAATAATCAGCAGTTTCTTTTTTCCTCCATTACTTTCTAAAGCTTTTACTATCATTGACATCAAAACCATGTCTTGTTTGGGAAAGTGTTAAGTCTATATATTGGTTGTCTGAGAGCAGGATGAACTTTGTGCAACTCCAAGCCCTTTAAACATTTGGGACCAACATGGCTCCAGATCAGCCTGCAATATACCCAATCTGATCAAGAACCATGATGTTCTTTATAGCTTGTAGCAACTGTAAGAGAGCAGTATGGATCCTTATCAAACTGCATTTAGGCATAAGCTGGCTGGAAAATATGGTAGCAATAACTTCTATAATCTTTGTAGCTCACAGCTCATTTTGTTTGACTCAACAAAGTCTATTCTCAATTTGCAGGGTGTGATGGAGAAAAATGTCTATTTTCCTGATGCCAGGTGGTTTGACTATTACACTGTAAGTTTTGGATAAATTTTCTCTTAAAGAAAACAAAATAGGTAGGTCCAAATTCAAATAAGTTGGAAACAACATAATCAGTGTTACTTAAAGAAGCAGAACACATACATACCACCACTAGATGTGTACAATAGTACTGGCCGAAAATGACAGTGACGTGGGCTAATGTTTACTACTTGACAACCAATCAACTCTGTTCATATTTGTAACGGTGCAAATCAGACGAATTAATTGGTTTTGCAGCAGTAAACATCAGCCTACGTCACTGTCATTTTCGGCTGTGACTATTGTAGAGAGCTTTTATTCCTCTGTTTTCACCAGATTTTCTTATACTGCACACAAATACATCTTCATATTTATTGTTATGATAACTAAAATTAACCCATTTACGATTACCACACATTGTATTTTTGATGCCCTACAACAGAAATGCTATTTTGGAAAACATTGTGGAAAATGAAGAAATGCTTGTCACAAGCGATTTCCTCATTCCCCATAAAGTTTTCTGCTATGAAAGATTAAAAAAATACCATTTCATGGTACTGAAATTGTTGTCCATATTGGAAGGTCAATGTGTCACCTCTCAACCATGGACACTGCACTGGTTTCAAATGGCAAGCACATGGCAGTACATACCCTGTACAATTATGTCAGAGATTATTCCAATGCTTTCAAAATTTTGAATCATTTTACAGGGTAAAGAAATGTCAAGAAATACAATTGTAACAGTAGATGCACCAAGAGATTTTATACCACTGTTTGTTAGAGGTGGTTATATATTACCAACCCAAGAACCTGCCAATAATACTGTATTCAGGTATATTTCTTCTTCGCAAGCCAAGGATTCTGCCTCCTCTTTGTTCAAACAAATTTGCAAAGATTCAAATGGTTAAAACTACTATACATGTACTTACAAAGTGTTAGTCCCCATTTTGGTTTGGCTGAATCTGGAATTAGGGTCTTCAAGTCATTTGAGAAAGCATTGTTCCAGATCAAGCTGTGTATATGTGCAAACTGATGTGATCTGATCTGATAGATTTCATTCTCCAATAGCTTCTTTCATACCTGTCAACTTTTGGAAATGTCAAAGAGTGAGATTGCGCGCGACGACCTTTAAATGAGGAGTTTTCGCGGGTATTTTTCTTGCGGACTGATTTAACCTCAACATTTAAGAGTGAGATTTTTTTGCAGTGTTTCTTCAGCTTGAGTCTTTAAACTATGACAGTAGCTTGATCTGTAGGTCTTATATTTATCAATTTATTTCTTTACAAAAGCAGAATAGTTTAAAATAGCAAAGTTCATCAAGGATAATTATTGTGGGAAACAAGACATCCTTTGTTCCAAACAATTCTCACCAACCACTTTGTTCAAACTTTATCTCTAACTTTATCTCTTTTTTGTTTTTTTTTTAATTCTTCTGTAGCCTGTTCACAGTTTAACAATTGCCAAGTTCCTTCTCTTTTTTAAATTTTCTTTTCGTCTGGTAAATGATGCAAAATAATGCCTGTGTGACCATACCGCGGTTATTTTGCGTATCAGAAAACCATTAGAATTGCAATATAGATGAATACAAGGTAAACCGCAAAACATAATGGGGCGAAACAACCTACGAATGCGAAATACCGATTTTCTGGAAGGTAAAGAATCTTATCGAAGCGGTTGCCCACGATCGATCTGATATTCTCAATGAAGGCTGTTATACTAGTTGATCATCATCCATTATATCTTGTTGAATGGTAGAATTGCGAAGAAAAACTCGAAAATCTAAGTTTGTTTACAACTGAATGGGCAAGCACTAATTGTCATCGACAGATTATCAGAAAACTGCCCCCTAGATAACATATTGCGCATTTTGATTGGTTGACTTGTCGATATTAGCCACGCCTTACACTTACCTCATTTGTAATAAGTCGATCCCCGATATCTTCGAGTTAACGCATCAGTGCGTTTTGATTGTCAATCAAGGAGGGTGACAATTGATATAAGATAATCGCTAATTGAGCGACTAAGGGTGCAATTTCACAATGATAAACAATAATGGCAGACGGAAATTGCAAGTGTGTGATTGCTAGAAAATCGTGTTTTTTAGCGATTTTAGACCATTCGTGCGTGTGATGAACTCCTGCACCTGAAATCGTGTTAGTTACGATTTATTCGTGAAAGTTGACAGGTATGGCTTCTTTATAACCTGAATCAGCCATAAGAATGCAGCATTGATTCTGATCAGATTGTACTTTGGCATTGGCTGATCTGGAAAAATGCTATAAGGGACCTTTTTCCAGATCCAGGCTCATTTGAAAGTGAGTCTGACCTAATTTTGAATTTTCTTAGCCTTGTCTTTATCTTATGCACTATTAGAGAAAGCACCTTGGTATTTCACATATCGTCGGTGGGAAGTCAAAACCTCGTAACTCCAGCTTATTCAAGCTGTAGTTACGAGGTTTTGACTCCCCATCAGCGATATGGATATTATGTGATTCAAATGACCTCATGCAGCTTTAACTTTAATTATCATAAATAACAAGATTATTTAATGCCCCAAAAAGATGAAAAAATGTACAATATCTTTCATTTGAAACTACCATCTGCAATATTTTTTAATTTTGACCAGAATTTAGAAGTTTTAATTTCTGGACATTATATTTCAGTCGATTAAAGCCACTAGGACTAATTATTGCGCTAGATGATAACCAAAAAGCCCAGGGTGACTTGTTTTGGGATGATGGAGATAGTATAGGTAAGGTTTTGTTATCCTTTCCTAACAACAAAATTTTGAGGTGGTTTGATTCAAAAGCTGTTGTAGATGAGAAAATTGCTAAAGATGAGATTTGTGTATGATGTAGCACAGAAAATATTGAGGCAAAAGGAGAAAATGCTGATTATTTAGCAGCATTTCCTTCATTTGCCTTAATGTTTTCCGAAGCCTTTTCAAGAGGAGATGTCAAAACCAGGTCTTGTTTGGGAAAGGGTTAAGATAACAGTATAATGTCATGAAAATGTTATCATAGTTCACCATTAAAAGCTTCTTGCATAAGTAAGTCTGTCTAAAGTTTGGAGGATTCCAGTCACATAGAATCAACTTTGAAATGGTTCTGCTTTCTATAGGAACTTTTTATACCTCTAAATGATAGCATCAATATTTCCTTTATAGGTTGTCTGTTAATATACATGTATATCCTTGTGAAAAAGTCCTTTTAAAGTTAAAAACTATACAAAAGTGTATTTCTATATTGTGCACCTTACCTTCTATTGGATACTTTGTCTTTGTGTTTAAGTTAGTCATCTTGTATACAGACAAATACATGTACAGCGGACGAGAATTGAACTGGCAGAGCATTCCATTCGATTAGCATGGGCTGCTCTGCCAGGTCAATTTTCGTCGGCTATATAATTGTTTTTAATAAATATTTTGCAATAGCAATTTTATATTTTGTTTTCCAGATACCATAGAAAATGATGAATATTTCTATGCCAAGTACACAGTATCTAATGTAAGTGTAGATCAAAAACATTGAGTGACAGGCTAAAAGTAAAATTTCTAATATTTACAAATTTACAAATTCAAATCTTATATTTGTTTTTATTTTAATAGATCTACTCTTCTGAAGGGAAAAGGAGAATTTTTTACTTCAGAATCATAAAGGAAAAATAAGTAATTGAATGCATGTCTTCTACGCTGATTATAAATGCTAGCAACTTGTAACTTCATACTCTGATAGATCACACGGCAGTTGGATGCAAGAGCTCAAGAATTGTAACTCTTAACTTTATTTCTCAGCATTCTTTCCATTTTAGAATTCACTCACAGGCACTGTAGCAAAGGAGCATAATTCTGTATCAAACAGCCTGGCCTTCACTAACATGTGGGTCTATGGGGTAAACAAACAACCCAACAATGTGATGTATGACTCAAGAAGGCTCAATGTTGACTTTAATTCAAATACAAAAGTAAGTAGAGAAATCCAGATTAGATCGGGGTAATGGCTTTTCAAAATGCATAATATATGTAAATGTTCATTAACCCTTTCCCAAACAAGACTGGGTTTTGACGTCCCTATTATGAAAGGCTTTGGAAAACATTGAAACAAAAGAAGAAACTGCTGATAACCAGCAGTTTCTCCTTTTGTCTCAATTTTTTCTATGCCATATTTTACACAAATTCTATCTTTAATTACATCCATTTTGTCATTTATGGCAGTTTTTGAAGTGGATCACCCTAAAATTTTGCCGTTCGGGCAAGGGTTAAACAGCCTAGCCTTCAGTAACATGTGTGGGGCGGAGGTGGTGCAGTGGTAACGCGCTGGACTCGAAACACAGGGGTCGCTGATTTAATCCCCCACTTCTCCAGTCTTTCGGACAAGTTTTTTAAACCAAGGTCCCGTCTCCATATGACCTTAGCTGTCGAGTGGGACGTAAAACTCCATACAATCCAATCAGTAACATGTGGGTCTATGGGGTTAACACACAGCCCAAAAATGTGATGTATGGCTCAAAAAACCTCAATCTTGATTTTAATTCAAATACTAGTAAGTGAGTATTTTTACACAATCCCCACTATGAAAAAGAAGGGGTATATCGGTTTCACTATGTCTCATGACCATCTGTACACTTTTTTCAAGAACATTTTGACATAGGACCGCGAAACTCGATACACTTGCTGCCCATGAACCAAGAAGTGCTCAATTCTTTTAGGTCAAAGGTCAAAATTGAATATTAATTTCCTGTTAACACTTCTTTAGAGACAAGGCATTTATAGTGGGGCACATTTGTCTGCTTGGCGATAAGTCTTTTTTGGTCTGAAGCAAATCTATTCTAAGCACTAACTATTTACATAATAAATATTTGCTAGATTTTTATAAAACAACAAGATTACTTTACTAAGCCAAAAATTTGAACAAAGAGTGTAAAAATGCAGATTGCCAACATGTTTCTCAATGAATTTTCAAAGCTACATTTACATTCCAAAGCAGACATGATTTAACATTTGCTTATCCTTCTTGTCAGGTCAATGCAATTTTACAAATCATATGCTGTCAAATATTCAAGCTTCTATATTTGGTCCTTTTCATGAACAGTTCCTGGTTTTGATGTTTCCTGCAGAAATGACGTTTGAATTCATAGAAAAGAGGCAAATGCTGATTTTCAATATAAAAGATAATCCCTTTTGTTGTCTGTTATGCTTTCAATTTGGATTAGTCCAAAATTATTTTATTCCGGAAAAGTTTAAGACAATTTATGTTTTATTCTTTTTCAGATGCTGACAATACATACGAATATACCATTATTATCCAACTTTACCATCACTTGGACTTAACCCATTACCAAACGGCAGAATTTTAGACTAGTCCAAATTCAAAGATGTTGCAGACGACAGTTTTAAGTGACAGAAATTTACATTTTTGGTCTTTTTACATAGAAAACATTGTGGAAAATGAAGAAATTGCTTATCATGAGCAATTTCTTCATTTTCCACGATGTTTTCCAAAGTCATTATCGTGTGGGGAGTCAGAAGGAGTCACAGTGTGTTAATGGGTTAATTAAAAATGTTGTGATACTTGTAATGTATAATTGATAATACATGAATTAATTTTTTGCCACATCCACCCTGTGTTGAACGAAACAAGATATGGTCTTTATGTCCCTAATAGAAAAGGCTTGGGAAAACATTTAGGCAAAAGAAGAAAATGATGATAATCAGCATTTTCTCCTTTTGCCTCAATATTGTTTAGGCTATATTGTTTGTGTATATTATCTTTATAGACATCAATTTGTTGAAACCCATTACCAAACGACAAAATATTGAACCATTCCAAAGTCAAAGATGTTGCAGATGACAATTTCATGTGCATGGAATTTTACATTTGTTGGTGTTTTGTTTAAAAAATATAGTGGGAAATGAAGAAATTTAATTGCTTGTCACAAGCAATTTCTTCATTTTCCACAATGTTTTCCAAAGCCTAAATTTTGTATGGTGTCAAAAGGTGTCACTGTTTGGGAATGGGTTAAGAAGCTTTAAAACTGGATCAATGCTAAATTCCCTACTGTTTTCGAAGCGTTAAATGATATTATTTATGTGATTTTGTTCGTGTGATAAAAGACTTACCTATAGCAAAATGTTTTGAAATAACCATAGAATTTATGAATTAGAAAACCTTGTAACTATGGCTTGATTCAAGCCGTAGTTACGTGATTTCATAACAACACAGTCGATTTATCAAAACATAACGGTAAACCCAGTCTATTTTTTGCACAAAATTTATTGCCATTGAGAGTATAAAGGACATGGAAATGAACTTTTGTGAAATAGTTTACATGAATGTGCTGATTATATGATTGTTATGTGTGTGTGTTATATTAGTAATCAGATTTTTATATCATTATAAAACATTTTTATACATTCATACAAATCTTGTGTTTCCCATGCTTTTAACCCTTTCCTTAAGGTAGTCTACCCCTAATGAGATTAGTGCAACATTGGAACTTTCCATTGCCGAATGTTTAAGATCTCGCCTGAATAGGTTCAGATACATAATGTCAACGCTTGAAAAAAAATCTGATATTTTGGGATTTCATCTCAAAATGGCCACATTACGGGTATTTTGCCTTAACACATTTAGCCATTTCCCATGCAGCAAAAAACTAGGGTGGTCAATTTTGAAAGCTGCTGCACACATTTATATTGGTGTTTATACAGGTATGATTTGTGCACCAAATAGTTATGAAAACATTGAGGCAAATGGAGAAAATGCTGATTATCATTTTTAGCTCGCCTGGGACGATGGTCTCGTAGAGCTATTGTCATACCCCCGGATGTCGGCATCCGCAAAAATTTTAACCTGGCCCATATCTCATGCCCTATTAGAGATACAGCCTTCATATTTCACCTGTGGGTACATCTAACCAAGACCTTTCATTTGAGACTTTGACATTGTGACCTTGACCTTGGAGTTGACCTACTTTTTTTAAAAAACTTTAACTTGGCCTTTATCTTATGCCCTATTACAGATACATCATTGATATAAACTGACACGATTTAAAAACGCAAAACACATTTTCATTAACCACTCCTTTCCTATTGCCTCGATTGGCACCATATTTGGGGACATGCATGAGGCAATGTATACGCTTCACGCCACAGCAATTTTGTCGTGTTTTCTTTAAACTATCCGGACATCTGAACTGCCCATCACAAAATACTCATGGGTCTCTAGCATTCAGACCACGTGTTAAATCACTCAGATTTTTTGTGTATAAATTGCCACTTTGATTTACATATTGAAAACATACGAGAACAACGAAAGAAAATTGTGTACAAAATGCTGAGGCTTACTTTGCGAAAAAGGAACCAAGTTTTTTGGCTTTTGGTTTGCGGTGTTTCGCAAATGAAGGTATCTAGACGCTTTAATGTAGCCGAATCGACGGTTCCAATGTTTATGAGACGTGTAAACGACACGAGAAGATTTACAGACTACTCATGTCCCGGTCAGCCATTTGTAACAACTGTACGTCAACATAATTGTATATGTCAACGTCACTAACGCAACAAATTTGTGACAGCTCAGTCTACAGCAAATTCTATGGTTGGTAATCGCGGGCAGCCTATACATCGCGACATGGTAATAAATCGCCTGTGAAAACACGAGATTCGCCGTCGTCGATGTTCAATGCCAGGCTCTTAACTCAACGTGCATTTTGGCGTAATCTGACGTCCATTCAGGCATTATTGGTGGCGTTAAAGATCATTTTCTGTCCTGTTATGTTAAGAATTGTAACATTTACAATTTTACATGGCTATACATCGGTTTTGTAAGATGTAGGAGTACTAGGAGATACCATTTGTAAAACTATTTTTTTGCATTTTTAAATTGTGTCAGTTTAGTACCTGAGGATACCTCTAACCAAGACTTTTCATTCCTATTGCAGATAAAGCCGTGATATTTCACACATGGACATATCCTACCAACACCGTTTACATTTGACCATGACCTTGGGTCATTGTCTTGATAAAATCTCCGACAAAATATAAATTGGGTCATCTGGGATCAAAATCTAGGTCACGAAGTCAAATCCTAGAAAAACCTTTGTGTGCAGTCTAAAGGCCACATTTTTCGCCCAATCAAAATGAAAATTAGTCAGAATAATTGTCTTGATAAAATTTTGGACAAGAACAAAATGGGCCATCTGGGGTGAAAATCTATGTCACGGGGTCAAATCTTATAAAAACCTTTTGTGCACTTTAGAGGCCTTATTTTTTGCCTAATTAACCTGAAAATTGGTCCGAATCATTGTCTTCATTAAATCTTGGACGAGTTTCAAATTGGTTCATCTGGAGTCAAAAAGTAGGTAACGGGGTCAAATCTTAGAAATACCTCATGTGTACTTTACAGACCTTATTTTTTACCCAATCAACATGAAAATTGGTCGGAATGATTGTCTTGAAATTCTTGGACAAGTTTGAAATAAGGTCATCTTTGATAACAAAATATGTCACTAGGTCAAAAAAACTTTTTGTGCGCTCTAGAGGCCACAACTTTTGCCCTATCAACCTGAAATTGATTTAGAATGATTATCCTGAACTTGCTCAGAATTTTTGTTTCTATTATTTCTCAAACAAGTTTGAAAATGGGCATATGGGGTCTTGAAATAGGTATTTAGGTCAAATCTTAGTATAACTATTGCATTTAGAGGCTAGCTACCGGTACATCATATTATGCAGAAAACTATTATCTCAGGTGAGCGCTTCAGAGCCAATGGCCCTTTTGTTCTACTATATTCAAACTATGAAGGTACATGTACTAGGTGAGTACCAAAAATGGCCAAATGTCATTTTCATTAAAACTGAACAAATTCAAACTCCTGATATGTCGAGGTATTTTGACCCCCCCTCTGACTTCTACATAACGAGTATCGACTGCATTTGGATAACATCGGAGCCATTACCTTGTCACCCTGCATAGACTAAGAATCCAATAGAAATAAATTTTGTGCCAGAAATAGACTAGGTTTACCATTATGTATTGATAAACCGTCGGTGTTGTTATAAAATCAAGCCATAGATCTACAGTTGGCGCCACATCGTATGACACATGTTTATATTTTGTTTAAATGTAATAGGGAACGATTTTATCAAGTAAAGAGTGACATAATTTTGGACAAATAGTATTTTGTGGTTGTTTCTGTAAAACCTTGTAACTACAGCATGATTCAAGCCGTAGTTACAAGATTTTATAACAACACCGACGGGTTATCAAAACAATGTTTAACCCATTATATTTAGCACAAAATTCATTGCCATTGAACACTGAACAATATAAACACATGCCATACAATGAGGCGCCAACTGTAGTTACGATATTTTAT
Organism: Fragum sueziense; assembly: GCA_963680895.1. Classification (NCBI taxonomy): domain Eukaryota; kingdom Metazoa; phylum Mollusca; class Bivalvia; order Cardiida; family Cardiidae; genus Fragum; species Fragum sueziense. The sequence continues at coordinate 52,787,914 of OY804594.1, read as the reverse complement.
AACAACACCTACAGAAATGCTATTGTTTGTCTGAAATCATGTCACAGTTAACCCATTAACAAACAACAAAATTTTGGACCTGTCCAAATTCAAAGATGATGCAGACGACAATTTCAAATGAATGGAATTGCACATTTTTTGGCCTTAGAAAATATTCTGGGAAATGAAGAGCAATTTCTTCATTTTCCATGATGTTTTTCAAAGCCTTTATCTTGAAGGGTGTCAAAAAGCGTCAATGTTTGGGAAAGGGTTAACTGGATAAAATTGTGCCTTATGGCTATAAATGGACACCGAGTTGTGAGCCGCGACGAAAGGTTACAGTATATTCCAATACATGTAAAGAGGGAGGAGTGCCTATTTTCCACTGAATAAAAGCGAACAATGACAGGTATTGCGTGCTGTCTGCGATGCCGTGTGAGTTCGCTAGCTGTATCCAGATAGTTCTTCGTCGATTCGATTTATTACAGGGAGACGGGTTCGAGTCACGTATTTTTAAAAATCGAAATCCCTCTTCCCCCGTCAATTTAGACATCTTTGATCATTCACAGGTCGTTGTCTATCTATAGGGGCTTATTTTGTGCAGTTGTTGTGTGGGCTTGTTACACTGGAGTAGTTGACTGATCAAATGTTTTTTATCATGTTTATGCACCATATATTGAAAGACCAAAAAGTATTGTCCAGCAAGATTAAACCGGGACATCTGCCTATGTAATTATGACCCCACTTCGGCAATGTTTTGTTAAGACACACAACTAACGGACTTTGCGTACGAAAATTAAGTTGTCCCTGGTTAATTTGGGTGGACAATATTCAAAATGCAAAGCTCAAATTTAGTATGTAAATTTCAATCATATCTATCTGCTCCATGCAATATTACCCTTCTGAAGGTCATCTATAAACCCTTATCAATCCTTAACATGCAACAACATGAAAACAACACTTGCATTTTCTCCTGAAGTATTTAATAAAGGATCCAACAAAGAATTTTTTTTAGTTAGAAGGTTAATGTTGGCCAGGTAGATTAAGCTCAAATATCAATTCAATGGCTCAGCACGAAATGGTTGGAACTGCCTATAAACATACGAGGGACGGTCGGAAAGTAGTTGGACTTTTGACTAGTTCTCTAAAACCATTTGATTTTTTAACAAAATTCTTTCTACACTGTTTAAAGAAATTATCCATCTATGTCTATGTATTTTTGCCATCTTCGTAGGAGCTTTACTATTGCCACTATTAACCATGACGTAGACCCACTGTATTAGGTACTGTGTAACCACCGGTATCAAAGGCGCCCTGGTCTCATATTTCTTCTCAGCAAGCATTTTCATCAGTTCTAGACACAAATAAAAGTCGTGTGGGGTAGGGCCTGGGCTATAAGAAGAGTAAAACAACTTTTGTCATGGGTAATATTTGACAATCTCTCCTGTAGATGCGGTGGTATGGGAGCGTGCGTAATCGTAATGTAGAAAACATTTTTCTTTGCAAATCTTGGACGCATTTACTTCAGCATTTATTCTTTGTTTTTTTCTGAATTACTTCAGAATTGTACTTAGCAATGACAGTTTTTACCATTTGACATGAAATGACTAACTATCAGACCTCGTGAATCCACAAAAGCAACAAACATGACTACCAGCCGAATGTAAAAGCTTAATCTATTCAGAGGTGGGGAACCAGCTCGTTTCTATGACTGCTGTGACTGAGTTTTTATCCCAAGTTCGGAATTATGAACCATTATTCAATCTTCAGTGATAATGTAGCTCAAAAACTTAAATTCTTCGCGATTAAAAGGACTAGACTGTTCTTTTGTTTTGGTTACCCTTGTTGTTCCTCTAACAAATAGCCTATGGTACATAAAACCCCTATCACATATAAGTGGACAGAATATTGCATATATTCAACTTTCTTTGAAAATAAACTGACCACATTATTGGCAAATGGATGTAGATTTCACCAATATATAATGTGTTTATACAGTTGCAAATGGAGAGACAGCAGCACGAAAAGTCCAACTACTTTCCGACCGTCCCTCGTATAGGCAGTTACAACTGTTCTGTGTTGAGTTTGAGTTTATTGGGGTTTTACGCCGTTTTCAACTACCAGGGTCATATCGCGGCGGCTGGAGCACCTACCCATGGATTCCTGTTGTTTCTCAAACCAGTACTACCACAACACCCTTACCGAGCCTCCAGCTGCTCGCCCACTTAGGTTAACGATTTCAAACCCATTGGTGGGTGACAATTTTGTCAGAAAGGGTATTAGCAGCGGCCGGGTATCGAACCCGGGACCTCTCGAATGAGGGTCAGATGCGCTACCAACTGCGCTAAGGCCGCGGCCCTGTTCTGTGCTGAGCCATCAAATTAAGGTTATTTTAGAAAAGTAACCATTTTGGGGGCATTTGTGGTTTACAAACAGATCTTGTTTCAGTCATAATGTGCAAGAGCACATAACTCCAGCTTTCCAGATACGATCTGATCCAAAATCGAACTCATTCAAGAACTTATGGTCATACATGTTTTGACCAAGTTTGGTCAAGATTAGTCAATATTTGTCAATGTGGAGTTTTAACACCAAATTAAGGACGGTCAGACAGACGGACGATGGACAAAAAGGGACCACAATAGCTCACCTTGACTTCAGGTGAGCTAATTACCAAGAGCAAGCAATTTCTCCATTTCCCTTGAAACTTTCTGTGCTATAACATAGGCATTTCTCTACTTTGAAAATTATTTTTGTTGCCAGGAACCCCTTAACCCGAAACTCTTAAAAGTGCCCGAGATATAGCACGATGGATAATCACGTGATGTAACAATTTCAGAAAATCTTCAATAACTATTAATACCGGACCGATTTGAATTCGGTTTGAAGCAGAGAAGGTGGGGAAATGCCAGGAATAAGCTGGATGTGTTGGATTTTTGAAAAATCATCTGATAAAAAAGTTATTGAAGATAAACCAAAATTTTGGTTTATCTTCAATAACTTTTTTATCAGTTGATTTTTCAACAATCAACCACACCCATCTAATGCGTGACGTATGTCCACATTCTCTGCTTCAAACCGAATTCGAATAGGTCCACTATTTACAAAATTATTGAAGATTTTCTGAAAATATTGTATCACGTGATTATCCACCGTGTATAGACCAGGCCCCGGTTTCTCGAAAATTTTAAGTATGTTCTCATGCTCAAATATGAGCTTCGTGCTCAAATCGCACGAAATCCACGTGAACTTCAATTGAATACCAATCAACGTTGATTGGTATTGAATAGAAGTTGAGCATGAACTCATGAGAATATACTTAAGTTTTTTCGAGAAACCGGGGCCAGGTTAAAGTTTTTGAAGATGCGATGCCGACACTAGGGCTGTTACATAAACTCCCTGGCTCACTAAAAAGGGTAATATTTGTGTAAAATATAACAAAGGAAATAGGACTAATGGGGCTAAAGGAGAAAATGTATCCTTATCAGCATTTTCTTTTGCCTAAATGTTTCCAATATTTTCTTCAACTTTGGAACATTAAAACCAGAAGCCTATATTATCACCACATTTTTGTGTAAACTGTATAATAAAACGCTCGATTGCGCTAGAAATCAGGTTTGTTGTTATAAGTAATTACGCAAAAAGTAATTGTGCCATCGTTAAAACAGGCTTCAGGTTGACGTCGGCTGTAGGGACAGAAATCATTGAATGAAAAGAAAATGTTTGGGAATGTATTAACCCATTAACAAATGACAAAATTTTAGACTTGTCCAAATTCAAAGTTGTTGGAGACAACAATTTCAAATGAATGGAATTCTACATTTTTAGCCTTTTCTGGTAGAAAACATTGTGGGAAATGAAGAAATTGCTTGTCATAAGCAATCAAGTGGTAATGGGTTAACCCAGTAAATGCCGGCAACATACTTGATCTGTCCGAATCCAAAGATCGTGCAGACAACTAAATCAAGTAAATGGAATTTAACAGTATTTGTCTTTCTGGACAGAAAACATTGTAGAAAATGCTTGTCACAAGCAATTGCTTCATTTCCTACAATGTTTTCAAAAGTCTTGGTTTGAATGGCGTCTTTATTCATAGAAGAAGGGAGATAACTCGCATTCATAGAATACAGAGTTTCTTTCTTTTGAGCAAGAAAACCACACTTTCATCTTTCTACGTCATATGGAGAGCAATCAAAACTTCTTTATCCCTTCCAAAACAGCCCTGGTTTTGACAAGTTTGAGTTTATTGGGGTTTTACGCCATTTTCAACTACCAGGGTCATATCGCGGCGGCTGGAGCACCTAACCGTGGGTTCCTGGTATTTCTCGCACCAGTACAACCACAATATCCAAACCAAGCCTCCAGCTGCTCTCTCACATAGATGATTCACACCCATTGGTGAGAGACAAATGACTTGTCAAATGTCAGAATGGATACTGGCCGAGCCGGGGTTCGAACTCGAGACCCCTGGATTGACAGACTCCGACGTAACAGACTGAGCTATCCGGGCTCGGCCCTGGTTTTGACAAGAAAGACCACAGAAAATATTGAGTCAAAAAGAAGAAAAGGCTGATAAACAAAATCTTTCCTTTTTGTCTCAATATTTTCTTAACTACATATTTAGTAAAAAAAGCATTGGAAACATTGAGATAAAAAGAATACGCATGACCAGCATTTCCTTCATTTGCCTATTTTTTTTTTGAGCCAATTTTTTTCCCAAATTCTGTATTTATGACCACCTTTGAGTCTCTTTGCAGTTTGGGATAGGACTAAAGGGATACGGCTATTATCAAGACAGTTCTGGGTTCAAATATTACGCATAGACGGATAGATGTATGGACGGTAAAATGATATGCGCACCAATCTTTTGATGATCATCAGCATTTTCTTCTGTTTTGTAGCCTTTTCTAACTAGGACACCAAAGAATTCCGATCATGCTTAATCACTGCGGATAATCATGTGATAAAACAATTTCAGAAAATCTTCAGTAACTTTGTTAATACGGGACCAATTTTAATTCTGTTTGGAGAATGAATGTGGTGGATTTCTTTAAAGTCAGCAAATAAAACAGTTATTGAAGATCAACCAAAATTTTGATTGATCTTCAATAACTTTTTTATCAGCTGAATTTTCAAATGTCCCGCTTAATCTACGCATTTTCCCCACTTTCTCTGCTTCAAACCAAATTAAAATTGATAATTTTCTGAAATTCCGAGTCAAATAATTATCCCCCATGTTAAAATCATGTGACCTTTGCAATTCATCTAACTGTTACTCTAGGGCATTTGGTTTTCTTCCCAAATTTATGACAAAAATTTAGACTGGTTCAAATTCAAAGATGTTGCAGACAACAATGCCAAGTGAATAAATTTTAGCATTTTTTGTAATTTTGTAAAGAAAGCATTGAGGCAAATGAAGAAATTGCTTGTCATAATCAATTTCTTCATTTTACACAATATTTTTCAATGCCTTTTTCTTCAAGAGTGTCAAAAACATTTAGTCTTCTCTACTTATTTACACTTTCAACAAAAAACTAAAACAAAAAAACTTCTTTTTGTCAATAGCCAGGCATATCTGCTATGGATTTAATGGATACAAACAATAGGTACAACAATCAAAGTATTACCACAAAAGATGCAAAGATAAAAATGTTAGCCCATTACAACTCAATGACTCTTTGACTCCCCAACAAGATAATGGCTTTGGAAAACATTGTGGAAAATGAAGACTTCTAACATCGAAATGCAACGTCCAGCAAAAAAAAAAAAAAAAAAAAAAAAAAACAACAGAAATTGACTCAGAGCAACAAATAAGTGGGGTGAAGACATTCTAAATGTGTCATTTCAATTCCAAACCCTAAGTTGTAGGTACTCATTTGAATCATCTCAAAAAGATGATTCCAATGAGTACCAACAATATAGGGTTTGATGAACAATAACAGATATCCGTTTTGAATAGTCTTCATTCCCTCTTATTTGTAGCTCTTTCAGATACATCATTTATCTAATTATTTACCAGTTTGATTTCTAATTTGAGATTCTTCAAAACCCGGGCTTGTTTGGGAAAAAGCTAAAAGCATCCCATCCTCCGATAGCTTGGGGTCTTCTTATTTGCTACGCTACATGGATGTAGCGTAGCAAATAAGAAAACCCAAAGCTATCCGAGGATGAAAGCGTCCTCCCTGTAAAGCAACCTCCCTCTAAAACTTCCTCCCAAACAATACCAGGTTTTGAAGACAAAGGCAACAGATGACAATGGGGTATGATTTTATCCAGTTAACCATCACAAATTTTGGACAAAGAATAGTATTTTGTATGCGTTGTAATGAAATCTAACTACGTTGTTTTAAAATCTAACTACGGCTTGATTCAAGCCTTAGTTACATAATTTCATAACAACAATTAATAATAATTATAATAATATTCAAGCTGCATATACAAGGTTTTCGTTAAAAAGCAGCGATATTTCCATTGTTTTTTAACCCTATCCCCAACAAATTTTTAGAGCAGTCTGATTTGAAAATGTATGCAGGTCATACCATGGAGGCCGATAAAGATAGTATTTGCGTAGCCTATATTTTTAACCTACAAAAAACATAGAGGCAAAATGAGATAATTCTAGTTATCAGAATTTCTTCTTTTCCTCAATGTTTTCCAAGAACTTTGCATAAGAGATATCACAATTTGGTCTTGTTTTGGAGAGCCAGGGTTAAATTGTAACATTCTTGAAATAATAAATACAACCTTTGTTCATTAACTGCATGTCGTTGATGGGAGGTCAAAACCTTGTAACTCCAGCTTTGTCAAGTTGTAGTTACGAGGGTTTGACCTCCCACCAATGATGTGTCCCTTCATGCTAAAAGGTACCTCTTAGGAGGTCTATAAAATCAAATTTCGAGAGACTGGTCAGACTTGGTAGGCATCAATCCTAACCAGTTAGAAAATGAAGATATGGAATAGAAAAACACTCTAAATCAAGAAAATAACATGAAAAGTTTCGCTCCAAGACAGTCTGCGCAGTTTACACAGACTGACTAAGGTTGACACTTTGCACACTTCCGTAAAGGCTCTTTTAGCATGACGGGTCATATATATCATTTTGTAATCATTTTGATGACTCGGCGCAAAACGGTTGTAACTGCCTATGAACATATAGGCAGTTACAACCGTATTGCGCCCAGTCATCAATTTGTAAAAGTTTATATCAACCCTTTCCCAAACAAAAAATGTCCTGTTTGTGTTGCTAAAAACTGAATGAAAACTTTCATTGAACGAATGAAAATATTACAGGAAAAGGACAAAATAGTGGTAACCAGCATTTTCTCCCTTTTCTTCAATATTTTTAATATCTGACATTTGCCAAATTAATGCATCAAAAGCCAGTAATATATTTATAATAAATGTTATAGACAGCAAAATGGATTCTGATATGGAAAGAATGTGTACAATACAGTCGAGAAAATATTGCGTCAAAATGAGAAAATTCTGACAATCAGCATTTTCTTTTTTTGTCTCAATATTTCCCTAGCTATTTGGTACATGGGTGTCAAAGCAGGGTCTTGTTTGGGAAAGGGTTAAACTTGTTGCATGTATCCTTCATGTTGATAGAAATGTAGTGACTTATTCCACATTTTTTCCTCAGCAATGTTCAAGCAGTTCAAAAGGCATAGTTCAGAGCTATTAACACTTCCACTTAATTCATTAATTAAATAGTTTTATGTCCAACTCATCAGCAAAGTTTAAAGAAAACTGCTTGTTTGAATTCTCATCTGATAAACTGGAGTGGCGAGAGATCAAACCAGGTCATCATAGTCATCGTTAGTGGCCCGTTCTCTCGCTGTCACTAGTCGCTAGTAACCCACTCCTTTCTTTCTGTCATCAGTTGTTAGTGGATCGTTCTCTGCCCGTCATCAGTTGCTAGTAGCCCGCTCTCCTCTTCTTGACATCATCAGTGGTTAGTAGCCCATCCTCGTCTCCTTGTTATCATCCGTCGTTAGTAGCCCGTTCTCCACTCCCTGCCATTATAGACGATAGTATAGTGCACCAGTATTAACTCAGGACAACTTTATTTTCGTCAACCCTTTCCCAAACTGCAAAATTTTAGGGTGGTAAATTCAAAAACTGCTACAAATTACAAAATGGTTGTTGATAAAGATAGGAATTCTGTACAAAGTAACATAGAAAATATTGAGGCAAAAGGAGAAAAGGCTGATCATCAGCATTTTCTTTTGCCTCAATGTTTTTCCAGATCTTTTCCTTTATGGATGTCTGAACGAAGTCTTGTTTGGGAAAGGGTCATGTCAATTGCTAAAGCGTTTAGTGTTTAGAAACATTGCCAAAGTTATAGGGTCATTACATACTGTAAACCAGGAAATTGTTTCCCGCTTTTAAAGTTAGCGTCTTTCGCGGGTGGGTAAGATCCGCAAACTTAAAACGCCCCGAATAGGCTACTTTCAATAAAAACACGAACTTTAATCGCTTTGATAGTTTTTGTTTCGGGAAAACCTATGGGGAGATATTTTATCTACATTATGCTTGTTAGACGTGTTTGTAACTATGTAAACGAGGGAAAAAACTTTTTCGTAATAGGGAACCATTCATAGAGCAGGACAACAGAGCTGTTCTTTGTCGTTTGTCGTCTAAGCCAGTGATCGATATTTGTTTTGAACCTGAAATTGAGAAAAGGGGTCGTTTGAGATTCGAATACCGAGTTTGATAGCAAATGTCGATTGAAGTTTAAAACCTCGTTACTGTGGCTTGAACTAGCCACAGCTACGCGGTTGAATCGTCCTTCGATGATATTGAATAAAACTGGCTCTATCGCTACTCAACGCTATACATAAATAGGTGTGACGTTAATGTAACGCTCAAACTATGTATTGTGTTACAAACTGTAATCCAGTGTACTATAAACTGTGAAATAAAACAATGGGTCGATTGAAACTTACTTCAATCAAACTGTCAATGGCGACTAAGATATTGTAAATACAGATTGAACAATGATGCAGGTACGAGATTCTCATCAATCACTCTCAAATTCTTATGTAATTATCCGATTATCCGATTCTGCTTATTATTCAACATAATTATCAATTTTTCAATTTCTCCATAGCGTGTTTTGTTTTGCGTGACTCGCGGACAGCATTGATTTCGAACTTAAAACGCCGCAAACAAGTAAGAGTGCGTGAAAACGCGAAAATTTCTTGACGCGAACGTATCCTGGTTTACAGTATGCCAATGTCCCAAATTAATCTGAGAGCACTATAGTACATATAACTGAATAATTGAAATGAAAGATCGTTAGATAATCTTGAATTATAGTGGTTAAAATATTACATTTTATCTTGATATTATTATAAATCAGGACTTTTCGTCACAAGTAGCAGAATATCAAACATACCGGCTGCACAATCAGTCTAATAGTTTCTACTCTGTTGCAATGAAAGTCTCTCCAACCTGGATGAATACTCCTCCGCCTTTTGCTGACCTGTATATCGATGCTTTTCCACAAAAACCTTGTAACTGCAGCTTAAAACAAGCTGCAGTTACAAGGTTTTTGTTGAAAAGCGACGAAATCCTAAAGCTTCTGGTAAGATTTCAAAATTTGCATGCTGACTGTTTCACCATGGTTCTGTACCTACAACTGATTTAAAATAATTTCACAGTCTGTCTTTCGTTGTTTCTGCTCTATTGCAATGGTAGTTTCTTCAACCAGGATGAACACTCCTCCTCCTTTAGTTGATCTGTCTAATCTAAAAGGTGCCGGCCTATATCCTTAAAATTTTGGATAAAAAAATCGTAGCACAAGGATAAAAGGTCAGATCTATAAGAAAAATACTTGATTATTATTCTCTCTGTTTAAAACGTTGATCAGCGGAAATTCCTTCAAAAATGGTTGGAGTATCTTTTTGCATCAGCACAATCCTTGAAATCTAAAATAGATTGAATTTAGAATTTTCAGTCTGAAACAGGAAGAGAAATTCTGTAAGATTCTGTTGAATATATCTTTGCCTCCATTTCCTTGATCCTACAAGACAGTTTCGTGTTTCAACATATTACAGGCACCCTTTGAAGATCCATCTAGCATGTCTGTCACTATCTGGAAAGCATTGATGCGGACATTGTGCTGCTAGGCCCTCCTCCACTATACAGACAGGGTCGCTCCTACTCGGAATCTCAATTCACTAACCTTAGAAAAAAAAAACCAAAACAGATTTTGTTGAATACTGAAACATTCTTTACATAGATCTATTGAAACAACTATATGTATGATATTGAATAACAGAATATCGCTGCTTTTCAATAAAACCCACATAACTGTAGCTTAACCAAGCTGCAGTGATAAGGATCTTGTTGAAAAGAGACGATGTTCATATTCGAAAAAGAAGATTTTAGAGGTTTAAATCAATTTAAAGTTAGTTGTTTCAGTTTATTTTTAGGAAGGACACACTACCTAAAAGTGAACTAAAACAACAAACTTTACCTTACTTCTCCTTGACAGCTTCTTGTTTCAACATATTGCAGGCACCCTTTGAAGACTTAACTAGCGTATCTATCACTATCTATAAAGTGTTGGTGTGCGGACATTGTGTTGCTAGGCCCTTCACATTACAGACGGGGTCGCTCCTACTCAGAATCCTCAATCCACTGACCTTAGAAAAAAACGAAAAAAAAAAGAGGGGGAAAAAGGAGGGAAAAAACGTTCAAGTCAGATTTTGTAAGATTTTGTTGAATATTGAAAAAAAGAAAAATTAAACAGTGAATAATTATATGCATAATATTGAAAAGAGTATCACTGCTTTTCAATAAAACCCTTGAAACTGTAGCTTAACCAAGCTGCAGTTACAAGGATTTTGTTGAAAAGCAATGATATTTAATGGAAATAGAATGAAATGTTTAAGGTTTAAATGCTTTTAAAGTTACGGTGGTTACAGTTTATTTTTAGGCAGGACACACTACCTAAAAGTGAACTAAAACAACTGTTACTTTTCTCATTTGGTTTTGAAACTACAAAAGTTACATATTTATTGGTTTACAAACAACAAACAGCATAATTATACAAATAAATGATATTACAGGAAAAATATTAGTAGAAACAGGAAAAGTAAAAAGTAATAGAAGCATCTAGCTGATGAACATATACATACTAATTAAAGGCTTAAATATACTTAAATCATGTAGGTAAATGCTTAAATTACAGTTAAATACATGCAAGTTTCAATATTGAATGAACAAACTCATAATGTCATGACATTGTACCATAAAACAAATTTATAAACTTATCAGAAAATGTATAACACTAGTGCTAAATAGGTTTCAAAACATGCAAAGTTGAATATATAGCGAAAATACTACAAAAAAACGCACAAAACATTGGGTCAAGAGTAGGATACAAGAAAAGGTAATATTGATCAAACAATTAAGTTGTTAATATATTCACATAAAACATGCAAAATGTGTAATCTAAACATATGATATAGGAAAATAACAAAAAGCAATAGAATCAACACATGTTTGGCCCGGGCCAAATAGCAACATCTTAGTCTAACAACATACATTATAACAGCATTCATGACATTGCATAAAGTAAAAAAAAGTGTAATTCAAAACATGTTAATTTATTAACTTAAACTAGTCAAAATGTGAAATTCATTGAATCATACAATATAGAAAACAAGAAAAAACAATTGAATCAAAGTTAACTACTATGGTTAGTAACATATTCAAAATCTTATTCTAAACATTATTACAACAACATAATAATAAATAAATTTAACAACATCAGGTTTAAACTAAATCTTACAACTAATTAAACAGTATGTCCATTGTATGGGGTTCTACCACCAACTGCAGGACTGGCAACCGAGATATTTCTATTCCCCCTCAACAGCCGGGGGTACACAATATTAATGGCCCTGGCCAAACAACAAGTTTAACTACAGACAAGTATAAATTAACAATACACAGTTTTACCCGGGCAAAACAACAAGAAATACATCTACAAATACAAAAGCATTCATAACATTGGAAAATATATTAAACTAACTTATCAGAAAATTAAAGACACAAGTGAAAAAACAGTTTTCAAAACATATCTAGCTAATAAACTATACAAATCTAAACAATAAACATATGCAATTAAATTTAACAACATCAGGCTTAAACAAAATCTAACAACTTATCAAACAGTATGTCCATTGTATGGGGTTCTACCACCAACTGCAGGACTGGCAACCGAGATATTTCTATCCCCCCTCAACAGCCGGGGGTACACAAATATTAATGTTACGAGGTTTTAGAATAACTTCAATGAAATACTATTGTTTGTCCGGAATTATGTCACGGTTTACTTGATAAAATCATTCCCTATTGAATCAATATATCTATATTGTAACTTTTCAACAAAAACCTTGTAAATGCAGCTTAAAACAAGCTGCAGTTACAAGGTTTTCATAGAAAAGCATCAATATACAGTACTTAAACTCCCCTTTCAAGTATTACTGGCTGGTGTGCATCTGAGCTGGAATAAAAACTGTTAGTGCAGAATTTTAAAAGTATTGTGACAGAAGTATAAAAGAACTGTATAAAAGACTTCTCTCTATCTGAAAAGAATGGAAACTTTTGGAATGCTGCAATTTCAGATTTTTTATCTGTTTGTTTCTGCGAAGAAAACCTAAAGATTTATTTGCATTTGATGTTATATTGTCAATATGATTTTCCAAAGAAAGATTTCCAGATATTGTTACTACTAAATATCAGGAATAATTTTTCCAGTTAACCATGACTAATTGCGGATAAACAATAGTATTTCGGCTATTTCCACTGGTGTTGTAATAAAATCTTGTAACTAGGGCTTGAATCAAGCCATAGTTACGAGATTTTACAACAACACTGACAGTTTACCAATGCATGTTGGTAAACCAAGTCTATGTTTAGAACAAAATTCATTGCTATTGACAACAGTCTCTATTACTTGTCTGTGTAGTCTGCAATCAAAGGAATTGTTTTTCTTTTCAGTAATACTAAGACATCAAAATAATATATGTTACTAGCATGTTTAAAGTCTGGCTGCTCACTCAATATACTATAGCTATTCTGCAATGATACTAAGAGAAAGTGGAACATTTGCATAACAAGTACCAGGAATTGCTCTACATCTGCGGATAAAGACAGTAAGAGAAGACAAATATATTACTAGCATGTTTTAAATCAGGCTGCTAACTCAATACACTATGGCTATTCTGTAATAATAATAGAGAAAGTGGAACATTTGAATAACAAGTACCAGGAATTGTTCTACATCTGTGGATAAAGACAGTAAGAGAAGACAAATATATTACTAGCATGTTTTAAAATAGGCTGCTCACTCAATATACTGTAGCCATTCTGCAGTGATAATGGAAAAAGTGGAACAGTTAAATATCAAGTAACAGGAATTGCTCTACATCTGCGGACAAAGACAGTAAGAGAAGACTAATATTTTACTAGAATGTTTGAAGTCAGGCTGCTAACTCAATATACTGTGGGTGTTCTGCTATAATAATGGAAAAAGTGGGACATTTGATGAACAAGAACCAGGAATTGCTCTACATCTGCGGATAAAGACAGTAAGAAGACAAATATATTACTTGCATGTTTTAAGTTTAAGACTGCTAACTCAATATACTATAACTATTCTGCAATAATAATAGAGAAAGTGGAACATTTGAATAACAAGTACCAGGAATTGTTCTACATCTGCGGATAAAGACAGTAAGAGAAGACAAATATATTACTAGCATGTTTTAAAATAGGCTGCTCACTCAATATACTGTAGCCATTCTGTAATAAAATTGGAGAAAATTGATGGTTTGAATATCAAGCACCAGGAATTGCTCTACATCTGCGGACAAAGACAGTAAGAGAAGACTAATATTTTACTAGAATGTTTGAAGTCAGGCTGCTAACTCAATATACTGTGGGTGTTCTGCTATAATAATGGAAAAAGTGGAACATTTGATGAACAAGTACCAGGAATTGCTCTACATCTGCGGACAAAGACAGTAAGAGAAGACAAATATTTTACTAGAATGTTTGAAGTCAGGCTGCTCACTCAATATACTATAGCTATTCTGCAATGATACTAGAGAAAGTGGAACATTTGCATAACAAGTACTAGGAATTGCTCTACATCTGCGGACAAAGACAGTAAGAGAAGACTAATATTTTACTAGAATGTTTGAAGTCAGGCTGCTAACTCAATATACTGTGGGTGTTCTGCTATAATATTGGAAAATGTGGAACATTTGATGAACAAGAACCAGGAATTGCTCTATATCTGCAGACAAAAACAGTAAGAGAAGACAAATATATTACTAGCTTGTTAAGTTGGACTGCTCGCTTAATATACTGTAACTTCTGCAATGATAATGTAGAAAGTGGAACATTTGAATAACAAGTACCAGGAATTGCTCTACATCTGTGGACAAAGACAGTAAGAGAAGACCAATAAATTACTAGCATGTTTTAAGATTAAGACTGCTAAGCAACTCAATATACTATAACTATTCTGCAATAATAATGAAGAAAGTGGAATGTTTGAATATCAAGCACCAGGAATTGCTATACATCTGTGGACAAAGACAGTAAGAGAAGACAAATATATTACTAGCATGTTTTAAAATAGGCTGCTCACTCAATATACTGTAGCCATTCTGTAATAAAATTGGAGAAAATGGATGGTTTGAATATCAAGCACCAGGAATTGCTCTACATCTGCGGACAAAGACAGTAAGAGAAGACTAATATTTTACTAGAATGTTTGAAGTCAGGCTGCTAACTCAATATACTGTGGGTGTTCTGCTATAATAATGGAAAAAGTGGAACATTTGATTAACAAGTACCAGGAATTGCTCTACATCTGCGGATAAAGACAGTAAGAAGACAAATATATTACTTGCATGTTTTAAGTCAGGCTGCTGCTCACTCAATATACTATAGCTATTCTGCAATGATAATGGAAAAAGTGGGACATTTGATGAACAAGAACCAGGAATTGCTCTATATCTGCAGACAAAAACAGTAAGAGAAGACAAATATATTACTAGCTTGTTAAGTTGGACTGCTCGCTTAATATACTGTAACTTCTGCAATGATAATGGAGAAAGTGGAACATTTGAATAACAAGTACCAGGAATTGCTCTACATCTGTGGACAAAGACAGTCAGAGAAGACAAATATATTACTAGCATGTTTAAGTTTAAGGCTGCTAACTCAATATACTATAGCTATTCTGCAATGATAATGGAAAAAGTGGAACATTTGATTAACAAGTACCAGGAATTGCTCTATATCTGCAGACAAAAACAGTAAGAGAAGACAAATATATTACTAGCATGTTTAAAGTCAGGCTGCTAACTCAACAAGTACCAGGAATTGCTCTATATCTGCAGACAAAAACAGTAAGAGAAGACAAATATATTACTAGCATGTTTAAAGTTTAAGACTGCTAACTCAATATAGTATAACTATTCTGCAATAATAATGGAGAAAGTGGAACATTTGAATAACAAGTACCAGGAATTGCTCTACATCTGTGGACAAAGACAGTAAGAGAAGACAAATATGTTAGAGAATGGAATGGACCATTATGTTGGTTTCGGCAAACAGGCACAAATATACAAGTTTTAAAAATAGGTTTAAGTACATTAGGGTTAGTAAAGACCAAGAGTTAATGGTCTTGTGTTGGGTCTGGTCCTATCTGGATGCTGAGACAGAAAGCTAGAAAAACCTGAAAAGCAATATCAACATGACATACACAATACATGGGCTCTATAAATACTGTAATCTACTCTAGACTACACTACGTTTTATAAGGTGTACCAATCAGAGCTACAGATATTATTTCAACTCCATACTCTATGTTGTGAGTACTCATTTGAATTGTCTCAATGAGACGATTCCCATAAGTACCCACAACATAGGATTTGATGGATGATAAATGAAATACTGCATTTTGTAAAGCCTCTTATCTGTACCTTTGTACCAATGTGAGTATCTATCTACTACTTGTCAGGTAAGTCTTATGTCAAAGGTCAACCATGGCCGCGGCCATAGCACAGTTGGTAGCGCATCTGCCTCTCACTCAAGAGGTTCCGGGTTCGATCCAAGGCCGGGGCAAAATATTAATGTCCTTTCTGACTAAAGTGTCCCCCACCAATTGTTTGGTAACGTTAACATACCTGGGCGAGCAGCTGGAGGCTCAGTTAGGGTGTTGTGGTAGTACTGGTATGAGAAACAACAAAGACAAAAATATTATCCAATCAGGGATGAATATTAACCAGATTACCTGAATTCACCAAGCAGTGGAACTTTGAGTGTTGACGTCATCTGAAGGGTTGTCGCAGCCAATGAAAATCGTCGAAACTATGCTGGGGAAAAAGCTCAACTTTTTTATCAAACAAATATTCAAAATGCTTTTGAAAAATGAGAAAATTAACCTTTTCCCATATGATGTGCCACAGCCATAGCGCAGTTGGTAGCGCATCTGCCTCTCACTCGAGTGGTCCTTGGCATGATCCCCGGCCATGGCAAATATTCTTTCTGACAAAAATGTCACCCATCAATGGTTTGATAATAGTTAACCTATGAGGAGGAGCAGCTGGAGGCTTGGTTAGGATGTTGTGGTAGTATTTGTATGAGAAACAGCAGGAATCCATGTTTAGGGAAAATGGATCAATATGGGTAAGAATAAACCAATTTCTACTTACAGTTGGTCATAAATACTTGCTTTTGCTGGCACATTCACATGGTAGATCCAACAGTAACTACAAACCCTAAAATAGATTTGGATAAAGAATAAAATTTGTGGACAATATTCAACTTTGTAAACATTAAGACTAAAGGTGAAAACTGTCGCTTTTCATCAAAAAACTTTTAACTGCAGATTTTTTAAGCTGCAGTTACGAGTTTTTTGTTGAAAAGCAATGAAATGCTGCTGATCAGTGTTTCTCCTTTTGACTCAATGTTTTCCAAAGCTGTTAATTAAACCTTTCCCACATAAAACATGTTCTTGTGTAACATCAATGCTCCAAAATGGCATACTTTTAGAGAAAGGGCCAATGTCTAATTTTCAGACAAACAGACAGAGGCACAGACAGACAGACATGAGTAACACAATATGAACAGAGGCAGATGCTGAAATGGATAATGATGAGAATAGAATTATTGCAAAGGAAATATTGAGACAAAAGGAGAAAATGCCGTTTCAGTTATTTCTCTTTGTCTCAATATTTTCCAAAGCTTGTCTGAAAAACTTATCAAAACCTTGTCTACTTTTGGGAAAGCAACGGTGAGAAATGTAAATAAATCAACGGGTAAGAATAACCCATTTTCTACATACAGATGGTCCTGAATACTCCCTTTTGCTGCCACATTCACATGGTAGATCCATTGGTAACTTTAGACCCTAAAACAGATTTGGATATATAGAATAAGATGTGAACAATATTCAAATATAAACCTTCAGATAGAAAACAAATACAGCTCAGCGTTTTCCTAAGATGTTTCTATTTACCCTTTTCCAAATGGTAAAACTAAAGAACAAAATTTTCAGATTGCAAAATGGAAGTGAAAGATAGTACTTGTGAATAAAATTGCACAGAAAATATTGAGGCAAAATAAGAAACAAATCAAAGTAATTGTTCAAAGGTAGATGAATTAATTTGGAAAAACGATGTGTTCGTGAAACACAAATGCCCGAGAAACGGCCAATGTTAATTATTCGGACAGACAGATGGATGGACAGACGGACACAAGTAAAACGATATACCCTCGATCTTTCCAAACAGGCGTATAAAAATAAACAATTTCCTATCAGTATCATGTATGTCGCTGCTTTTCAACAAAAACCTCGTAACTGCAGCTTTAAACAAGCTGCAGTTACGAGGTTTTCATTGAAAAGCGACAATGTCCTACCAGTATAATAAAAAACATCTAAATAAACGACAAATGTGTAACTTCCAATTAATATGTGATGCATATAACACAAAATTGATCCAAATGCAGAAATATATAAACATTTTTATAGCAGAGGAACTTTGAGAGGAAAGGAAATAATGGTAGTTATCAGAATATTTTCTTTTCTTAAAGCATTGCAAGTGAAAATCTATCCAATCAAAAACTATGACTTGTTTGAGAAATGCCTCAAGACTACTTAAACTTATCTAACATGAGTAAAACAGCGGTTATTTTTACCCATGGTTTTATCTACTAAAACAGTACTAATTTCTAAATGGCGCAAGTATGGGGGCCCCCTAATTTCATACTTGCACTATTCCTAAGTATACACCTATTTTACTACTAGTATTTATCCGACCTATGTACAGAAACTAATAAAGCTTTTCTCAAACAGCAAAAGTCTAAACATGTCTATTTAAGAAGTTTTTGGAGACAAGCAAATATTGCTGATAATGAGCATTTTTTTCCTTTACTCTAAAAGTTTCCATTCCCGATATGTAGTATTAGTTTTTATCTTTCCTCAAACAAAATTACCATCTTTTGAAAAAAAAAAATTCTACAAATTAAAGGATTATGAAATAAATACTATTGTAAACGGATTCTGTGATTTCACTTAGCCATTATCGAATAGCAAAATTTCAAAATTCAGAATTTCAAAAAAGTATTACAGAGCTATGAAATGGAATCCTACCTGGGTGTATTTGTGGGAGAAAACCTTGTGGGAAATGAAAAAAATATTTCAAAAACACTTTCTTCATTATCCACATTGTTAAAAAAAAATGACTTCTATCAGAAACTAATTCTGTAATGTCACTTAATCCAATAACACAGCGACACCTCTAAACAATGCTTGAGAAAATATTATGGAAAATGAAGAAATTGTTTGTGACAAGCAATTTCTCCATTTCCCACAATGTTTTCCACCCTTAAAAGTTATATGATTTCAAAAAATCATGGCATTGAAAATGTCCTCTGCAATTGCTTTTAATTTGGACAAGCTTAAAATTTTGTTGTTTGGCACTGAATTAATAGCATCCATTAAACAAGAGCTGTCCGAAGACAGCGCGCTCGACTTTCTAAGTGCTGGACTTTCTAAGTTGCTAAGTACAAAGGGGGCGTAACTCCAAATATAGTGAAGCCAGGGTCATGGGCCCCGATAGTAAGGTAGAGGGTGTGATGGTGAATAAGTATTCCAAGTTTGGGTTGAATCCCTTTGATAGTATGGAAGTTATTGATGTTTGAAAAAACTTTAACCTTTGTTGCAACGCCAACGCCAACGCCAACGCCAACGCCGACGCCAACGCCAACGCCGACGCCGACGCCCGGGTGACAGTATAAGCTCTCATTTTCTTCGAAAAGTCGAGCTAAAAAGGGAGAAATAAAAGTATAACCAACCTTGATTCGCGGATTTATTTCCAAACTGCTTTTGGTTCTTTACCAGAACCCTGACACGTGATCTCTGCAAATCTAATGACGTTAGTGTGCATGGAATAACAAAAGACAAAAAAGTAGTCTGTTCAGATTTAAAAGCTTCCACAGATAACTGAATAACTACAATTAACCCTTTCCCAAACAAGACCGGGTTTTGACGTCCCTATTAGAATAGACATGGGAAAACATTGAAGCAAAAGAAGAAAATGCTGATAATCAGCATTTTCTCCTTTTGCCTCAATATTTTCTGAGCTACATCGTACACAAATCCTATGTGAATTAACATCAATTGAATTGTCTACATCAGCTTTTGAATGGGATCATCCTAAATTTTTGCCGTTTGGGAAAGGGTTAAAATAAAAAAGAAAACATTAAGACAAAAGGAGAACATGCTGTGTATCGGCGTTTTCTTCTTTTGCATAAATGTTTTCCCAATCTTCCTCGTGACAAGGACAAGTCAATTCCAGGTTTTTGCGGGAAATGTCTGCTACTTATATGAAAATCCCGGCTTCTATCTAGATCTTTACCCCTTTCCTGAAACAATGAGCCCAAAACCTGGGGATTTCAAATTAACCCTTTCCCAAACAAGACCTGGTTTTGACGTCCCAAAAAGAAAGGGTTTGTGAAAACATCGAAACAAAAGAAGAAACTGCTGATATCCAGCAGTTTCTCCTTTTGAATCGATATTTTCTATGCCATATTTTACACAAATTATATCTTGAATAGCATCCATTTTGTCACGGGATCACACTAAAATTTTGTTGTTTGGGAAAGGGTTTATTCCAGAATTGCGATGCCTACAACAGTGTACAAGTCAACAATATTCAATGTTCAAGACTGTAATCTGTAAAATTGTGACTGAGTGAGACGACACCAATAATGCAGACGATTAGAAAATAAATGGATTTATAATCTACATCTGTTTAAATCAGTATTAATTTGCTTAACATATTCTTTACAATATTAGAGACTGCAAAATGAAAAGTTAAGAAAATAATCACCTTATTACTTGTTCCATCCATCGGCGACTGCAATATGAAGGACGTCAACCCAAATCGCAACTTTTAATAATGGCTGCGTGAGCGAAATTCACGATAATCTCGTGGGTATAATTGTACACGGGTGGTCAACTAGGACGAAGTAGATCTAACCCTTTTCCAACACAAATTATGTTTGTTTGTTTTTTGTTGTTGTTGGTTTTTTTTTTTTTTTTTTTTTCAGAGAAAGAAAAGATAAAAATCGCAAGAATTCCCTGTGTTTCCAAACAATAAACGACATCGAAGTCCATTAGGAAAGAGGCTTGAGAAGCACATAAAGAAAATGATAATGCTGCTAACCAAATTTTCTCTCCTTTCGTCCCAATACTTTTGCTTCATAGTTTTAAAGGGAAGACGACCTGTCGGGTTAGAACTGATGCGACCGGTTGGTGAGCCGCCAGCTACTTAAACTAATGCTAACCGTAGACCCATCTCTGCTAGACGCCCGGCATCATGAATGGGGAATCTGGAGGTACTGTGCAACCAGAAGAGTGTCTCATAAGCCAAAACTGACTGGTCCTTTCAATAGGGGTGACATTATATAAAACAAGCATTCACATTTACCTTTTAATGAAAAAAATATCATAGACTAGATCTAATAATTCATTTTGTTATTTGATGAAGCCGCTAAATTATGGCGTTTGGGAACCGGGAAAATGGCTTGTCGACAAGATTGGATTTACAGTGGTCAAAATGATGTTGATAAATTCTGACCGGACGGAAAAGTGGGATAGTAGAGGGGATAGAAGCCAGGTGTGGGAGTATTCCCAATAAGTTTCCCAGCATTTGTACTTAATTTCAGGCCATTATTCGAGGAATATGATAGAATAAATTTCCATGGATTTTATTCGACGTGTAGTTTTCAAACAAGATGCGTTTTCGATACACTATTTAATGCTCCCAAACATGCTAATATAAAGTTTTGGAATGACAGGCAGGCGGACAGACAGGCGCACACGTGTAGGCCTAAAGCAATTGTGCTCCCGATCTTTCAATACGGGGCATAAAAACATAAAAATAAAATTTTGAAAAAATAGTCTGTGGAGTTCTAAGCCCCACTAGTTATTAATATGATGACGCAGGCCTATATATGTGTGGATCTATATTCAAGTCTCCCTACAACCATCCTATGATATCCCGGGGTCTGCTACACTATATAAGTAGCGTAACAGACCCCGGGGTATCCGAGGATGCCCTACCACCACCCCACTAAAAGTTTGTCCTCCATATGAATAGGTTTAACCCATTATGATTGCTGCATGATTATATAGTGGCGCCTTTTGACCCTCTCATAAAAACACGGGGAAACTTTTTGATCTGGTAGTGGGTTAATATGAGTCTGGAATTTCTAAAATTCTAGATAAATCTTTCCCAGGCGGCAATATCTAGACAAACTATCCATGTTCGATAATAAACTATTGAAAATAAATTTTGAAATTTCAGCAGAAAGCTTTTAGATGCGCCAAAATTGGTCAGTGTTTGGGAAGCAGAAGGTAAACTTTTGGGCTGTACCAAAAATCAAAGATGATTTCGACGATTATTGCAAGTAAAGGGAATTTTATACTCTTGGCCTTTCTGTGGGAAATATTCACTCGCGAATATCTGGTGTGCATGTATGAATTGTGTAGCCTACAAAAGAAGTGTTCAGGTGAGAAAAAGGGATTATTCAACGCTTTTCCAAAGTACATCTAGTTTTGACATACCTAATATAGTGTGGTCACAGTCTCGTGTTAAAAATACTGCCTCTATCTGATTCTATGTAAAAACGAGTAATTTACAAACGGCATTTTCAGCCTAAATAACACATTAAATTGCCAAAAAGTGTGTAAAAACTTAAAGCTAAATAGTTATATTTTATTATGATAAAATACTTTTACCTTATACACGTTCTTTTCGTGTTAAATCTCTATTTGAAAAAGTGGGTCAACTCTACGTTTCTTTGTTTGAACTCGGTTGTTACATTAGAAGGACGCGTGGGTATGTGTGATAAAATTGCTTTGGTACTGCCATTTCTTTACGGATTTTTATAAATCGTATATCAAATTAAAGAGGGAAAATAGATCTATTCATCCGTGTAGTTAATACGATGAACCGATAAATTATGAGTCGATGAATAGGTATTCAAAATAGGTCATTTTACTCGGCTTCAAATGGCAAGAACTAGGCGGCAGAAAAGCCTAGAAAAGCCTATATATGTTCTTCAACATCCTATCTATTCAAATAATAAAACATCTTGTGCTTTTAGCTTAGCGCATTCAAGCGCAAAGGCTTTAACAATGGGAAGTGTTTTTCAATTCCCCGTGATTGATCGATAATTTCTGTCTAAACTCCATTCATCCTAAATTTATTCAGAAATGTTGACGACAGTGACTCAAAGAATATTCTTGCAAAGTTTGGTTGAAATTGGCCGAATGGTTGATTTGTTAAGAATGATATAATGATTTCTCAAAGTTCGATAAGCCTTGCCCTGCCACGCCCATATTTTTTGGCGAATCAAAAAATCACGAATATTCTTTGAATATGGTCATCCAAGGAAGATTCCTGTAAAGTTTTGTCAAAATCGGCCCAATGGTTAAGGAGTAGGAGGTGTTTTAAGGAATTATGGGCGAACAGACGGATGGACGGACGGTGAGTGACCACAATAGCTCATCTTGAGCACTTATTGCTCAGTCCAAAGGGATTTACAAAATCGGCGTTTCTCATGGGCTTCCTAAACATCCATTTAACCCTTTCCCAAACAGTAAAACTTTATGGTCATCCAACTCGAAAGCTGTGGCAGGCGACAGAATGAGTGTAAAAGAAAATAAGATTCTTTCGCATCAATCTTTTCACCTTCAATAAATTTGTTCAGGACGTCAAAACCAGGTCTAACCAGGTCTTGTTCGGAAAAGGCATGTTCAAATGTATGGTGCTCTTTTGGGTCAACGTTTTGAAAGCCTATTTCTTCACGAACCAGAGATATAATGTTAATAATCGATCACTTGAAAGTTTGAATCATTTCTTTTTGTTTTGAATTCCTATTTGATATGTCGTAAAATATTGTTTTTATCGGAAGCAATGACACGGAACAACGAAGTGCAGAAAATATTTACACAAAGGGAGAGAATGTTGGTTATCGGCATGTTCTTCTTTTGTCTCAATGTTTTCCAAAACCTGTTCATATATGATCGTGAAAATCATGTCTTGTTCGAGGAAGGGTTAAAATAATGTAACAAATATTTATATAACTGGTGTTGGGTAGAAATTGAAGAACTAGAATGTTTGGTAGAATAATTTCATCCTTTGTAAAACTTCAAAGGGGTGTAACTATTTTATTAAATGTCCGATTTTAAAAACGTAAGCAGTTTTGAGTTCCTCTCATTCAGACCTTGAAAATGATATATAATTTGTTGAAGTTCTTTGAAAAATAAACCATAACGTAATTCGGCAGAATTATCTCCCCTTTGTAAAAATCTGAATAAGCATTATTCCATAACGCAATGTCCGATTTTCACAATTCAACCAGTTTTATGTTTCTCTCAACATTCTCTGTAAGCTGGTAAATATTTTGTAGGGACTGGAATACTTTTGGAAAAAAGTGTGACCACCCTACCTAATACAAAAAATGAAAACCAGGACTTTCGCCTTTTGTCTCAATATTTTCTGTGCTATATTGAATAGAAATACTCTAGATCTACGTTTATTCTATGGTATGTAATCTGCATCAGTCTTCAAGTTGAAACAGCATAATTTTGTCTTGAAGAAAATGGCTAATCCTTTTCCGAAACGAAAAACAACAACAACATAATGCTTGTGAAACACAAATGTCCCCGAAATGTCTTTGTTTCTAAAATTATGCCTTAACCCATTACCAAACAACAAAATTTTAGGGTCGTCCAAATTGAAAGATCTTGCAGACGACAATTTAAACTGAATGAAATTTTACATTTTTATGTATTTTTGTGTAGAAAATATTGTGGTAAATGAAGAAATTGCTTGTCACAAGCAATTTCTTCATTTTCCACAATGTTTTCCAAAGCCATTATCTTGTAGGGAGTCAAAAAGTCACTGTGTGGTAACGGGTTAAATTGATATTTGAACTCCGCCCTTACCGGTCCAAAGCCCGGATGCAAAAGGAGGATGTGAAAAAGTAACTCGCTACAGAAAACCACCACACGAGAGACTAAATTGAACAATGAAGTCTGAAGACATCTAGGAAGTCAGGCTTGTATCTAGGCGGAGGCTTCAACAAAATTATTTTTCTGGTGTGCCCAGTGGTCTTTGTGAAAAACAGACCCCTAGATGCCCCAGAACCCCCACAACCATTAGGCCTACTATACCATATGACAAAAGTTTCGACTCTTCAAAATTCAAACATGCTATATGTCAAGTGACAATGTCAAGTGAATGCAACTGGGGGGGGGGGGGGGGGGGCTACTGGTCTCTCTGGATAGAATATTATATCCTCTCTAGGTAGAAAACATTGTGTGAAATGAAGAAATTGCTTGTCACAAGCAATTTCTTCATTTCCCACAATTTTTCCACGGATTTCCTAATTTTGGGCATCTAAATGCGTCAAATGGACTCGACCATTCGCCCTAGGCTTCAACATTATAAATTTCTTGGCTAAGCTTCAGAAGTATGAAGGCATCTGGGTAGGGTAGGCCCCCCACTGACTTTTAAATCTGAGGGTGAAGTCATTTTACAGCAGTATTGCAGGACAGGACAAGTATCTACCACAAGAAATATACAGCAGAAAAAGTGGAAATGGATCAGGCACAGCCTCAGAAGAAAACAGCCAAACATTGCATACTCTCCAAAGCCGAGGTCTATTGATTAACCATCAAATATGACCTCTGCCATATTTGATACACCAACAACCTATTTGGTCGTCATAATCTAATTATAGTACATCATTTGAATTATGGAATCAAAATCATTCAGTTTTATCTTGTTTGATTACATATACATAACATTACGTCGCTTCTATATTTGGCTGAAGCCGGTAATTTGAAGCGTCAGCCAATGAAAGTTTGTATCAGATTTTTCAATTGTTTTGTTGTGTATAGCCAACGATTAGATACCGAAATCCCACCAAGGCCCCGAGATTAGACGTGAAAAGACCCCGCGGGAACAGAGCATCATTCTATCATAATGGAATGAAGAGATAATGTTCTCTGTTCTTAAGAGAGCAAACATCGCACGGCAAGCCCTAGATTGGAACCCCAAGGCAAAAGAAAGCAAGGACGTCATTAACACTTGTGCGTATGCACAGGCTGATCTGGATTCGTTTTTTTTTTCTCAAATGCATTATAAATGGACCTATTTCCATATCCTGGCTATATAAACTGACGTCCAAAAGAAACGCTCCAATGAAATGTGTCGTATTTTCCTTATGCCTATTACAATGTTAGTGAAATGTATACTGTATATTATCATTTTTACCGACAATTACGACAATTAAAGAAATATGCGTTTCTATCCATTAACATGTCCATTTCCGGTGATCGGTCACGTTTTCTACGTGCGCTTCGTTTATGTACATCATGGGATGAACTTGGTCACATTTTACACAGTAACATGTGTTAGTGGATAGTCAACCACGAATTCAAAGATTTTCTTTTGAAACATCCGAATTGAAGGATTCCAAGACTAAATTCTGAAAAAGGAGCTCGTAATATAGCCATTTTGGGACGCGACGAGTGCACAAACAAGTCGCAAGACAGTTTAACATAATTGTGTTTCCCGATTCAGTGTCTTGATCGACGCGTTAGAATTCTGCAAACGTTTATTGATCGGCCACGCTTAACTAGACATCACGTAACGCCCGTAAAGCAAGATAATTCTCCACGTTAACGTCATACGAGTACGTTTCAGGTTTGTGACGTTGGGATCGAGGTTCTTTCGAATAAACGGTAAATGTGGTGGCCAAATAAATGTTTTTCTGGCAACTGTTGTTGTTGCAAGTAACGTTTGAAATAGACACACTGCTTGGAAAATAGCGCTCGTAGATTAGTCATTTTCGAATACGGGAAAATCAAGAAAATGCTGCCTGACGTTTTGACGTCTTGCATTGCACGATTAGGCATCTTGGTCGACGAGTAAGAGTTACAGAAACATTTACCAATCGGTCAAAGTCAGATAGACCCTATGTAATGCCTGTTTTACCAGAAGCTGTCTTACGTTAACGTCATATGCGTCTCAGGTTTGAGACGTTGAAATCGACGTCGGGTTTAGTATTCACTAGCTGTGGTTACCAAATAAGGCGTTTTACGGTATATTTTGTTCGTCGAAAGTAAAGTTTGAACCATGCGCTACTGATTTTCAAATGGAAATTATGATACAGATACCACTCTGTTTAAATGTGCCGTTTTATCTAAACTGTAACAATTTGATAACTTCTTTATCATCATTTTTCAACAACAGATAATAAAACTTACAGATGGAAATAAGTTTTCGTAATTTCAAATCAGATTAACTGAATAATCGGACATTTATTAGGACTGAGGCGTTTCTTTTGGACGTCAGTAATGCACATACGGGAGAAATAAGAGAAATGCTGAAACACAGCATTCTTACTTCTCAACATTTTCCCATACCTTTCTGGTCCGAGACATCAAAATCAGATATTAAGAAAGGTTAAGGCAGATAGGCTCTGTAATTGTAGGCTGGCTCTGTCTTATTGGACTGGCTAGATGTCTTATTGGACTGGCTCTGTCTTATTGGACTGGCTCTGTCTCGCGTTCTGTCTCTGTGACATAGCATGAGATTTTGGTCCACCTTAGAATTCGTGTCGGTAAAACAAGCTATATTGAATAACATAATCAGCATTTCTCATTTTGCCTCATTATTATTTTCTAAGCTATACTAAAAACAATCTTTTTTCTTTATTCCACAACCATTTTGCCGTCTGTGGCAGCTTTCCCATTGGACCACCCTACTATTTTACCGTTCGGGATAGGGTTAACATAGTTTCACGTGGTTTATTTTCACCACTAGAACCTCAAAATCGTTTCTTAGCCTGCAGCTATGACTAGCCTCATGAGCCTACACCAAATGGGTCTAACGTGCGCGTATAAAAATACGCATGTACGCGTATTTTGCGTGCATGCATATTTACATGCTCACGCTTAATTACACGTTTTTTTATGTATTCATTCAGGAAAATTGTAGGCTTTCAGGCTAAAAAATACCTTTAATCAAGATGTGTTTGTGAAACACAAATGTCCAACAAAATGATTCTTTTGGAGAAAAGGCCATTGTTAAGTTTCCACGTTCAGTTTTGGAATGACAGACAGAGTCGGATAACGGCAAAACAATGTGTCCCCGATCTTTCGATACGAGGGGTATAAAAATGTGCATGCAATTTAAACTACCTGCATTCTAAGTAAGGACTTTTGACCCACTTGGTACCTCAAATGCAGCTGATCACCATTCTTACAGGTTTACGGTTATCATGCTACCCGATTTTTTTCGGAGGATTATAGTCGCCATGTTGTCCGTCCGTCCACGGACAGATCTCAGCAACCCTTGGACCAAATTTAATGAAACTTCCGCATTATCCCTTGGATAATCCATAGTGACGTTTTCTGCCCGAAAAAAGTCCTAAACACTTGTTCGGCGAGCATAACACGTCTATAACGACTCTTGTCTGTCAAGATTCTATATACGTGGCAGACTAAGGCTAGAAATCTCCAATGAACTGTATTTCCTCAGAAGTATGACTTATTTGTAGATTCCTTTTAGTTTTCACAAAAAATGACCCCAACCGACCAGAAAAACGACAACAAAAAATCAGATCGTTTTCCTGGTCGGTTGGGAAAAGTACAATGCGTTTTGTAATGAGTCATAGATGTAAGGAAAGAGTCAAAATTCAAAATTGACGCAATGTAAGGTAGTTATTGTAAACAAGAGGGCCATTGGCCCTGAAGCGCTCACCTGAGATAATAGCTTTCTGTGCATGATGTAGCTGAGCGTCTAGAAAGCACAGTTTTACTATGATTTGTGGCCTGTTTAGTGCACATGTATACGTTTTCTTAAGATTTGACCCTGGAACCTAGTTCATGACCCTAGTTGTCCAATTTTGAACTTGTCAAAGATTTGATCAAGATAATCATTCTGATAAATTTTCAAGTTGATTGGGCAAAAAAGACTTCTAAAGACTTGTTACCATGTCCTGTAGTTTATGATTCCAGATGACCCAAAGTCGACCTTGTCCGAGAATTTATCAAGAATATCATTCTGACCAATTTTCGGGTCTATTAGGCAAAAAATGTAGCCTCTAGAGTGCACATAAGGGTTTTCTAAGACTTGACCCCATGACCTAGTTTATGACCCCAGGTGACCAAATTTCGAACTTGTCCGATATTTTATCAAGATGATTATTCTGACCAATTTTCAGGTTGATAGGGCGAAAATGTGGCCTCTAGAGTGCACACAAGGTTTTTTAAGACTTGACCCCATGACCTACTTAAAGACCCCAGATAACCCAATTTCAAATTTACCAGGGATATTATCAAGACAATGATTCTGATCAATTTTCAGGTTGACTGGGCAAAACATATGGCCTCTCAAGAGCACACAAGGTTTTTTTCTAAAATTTGACCTCGTGACCTAGTTCATGACCCCAGATATTCCCAATTTCTAACTTGTCCGAGATTTTATCAAGACGATTATTCTGACTAATTTTCATGTTTTTCATGCCAAAAATATGGCCTCTTTTCATGCCAAAAATATGGCCTCTAGAATGCATGCAAGGTTTTACTAAGATTGACAAAAGTTTTTGACCCCAGATGACCCAATTTCAAACTTGCCCAAGATTTTATCAAGACTATCATTCTGATCTATTTTCAGGTTGTTCGGGCAAAAAATATGGCCTCTAGAGTGCACACAGGGTTTTTCTAAAATTTGACATAGTGACCTAATTTTTGACCTCAGTTGACCCAATTTCTAACTTGTCTAAGATTTTATCAAGACAATCATTCTGGCCAATTTTCAGGTTGATATGGCAAAAATTGTGGCCTCTAGAGTGCACACAAGGTTTTACTAAGATTTGACCTGGTGACCTAGTTTATGACCCCAGATAATCTAATTTCAAACTTGTCAAAGATTTCATCAAGATAATTATTCTGACTAATTTTCATGTTGATTGGGCCCAAAATGTGGCCCCTAGAATGCACATAAGGTTTTACTAAGATTTGACCTTGTGACCTAGTTTTTAACCCCAGATGACCCAATTTCATACTTACCTGAGACGATCATTCTGATCAATTTTCAGGTTGTTTTGGCAATTTTAATGTTCTCTAGAGTGCACTCAAGGTTTTTCTGAAATTTGACCTAGTGACCTAGTTTCTGACCTCAGGTGACCCAAATTCAAACTTGTCCGAGATTTCATCAAGACAATCATTCTGACCAATTTTCAGGTTGATTGGATAAAAATTGTGGCCTCTAGAGTGCACACACGGCAAAGTTGGACGCATGACGCACAACACACGACGGACACAGCAGTATTACAATAGCTCACCATGAGCACTTTCGTGCTCAGGTGAGCTAAAAAGGGAACGATTTTATCCAGTTAACCTTGACGTTATTGTTGGACAAACAATAGTATTTCCGTCAGTGTTGTTATAGTCTTGTAACTAGGGCTTATTTCAAGTCGTAGTTACGAGATTTTATAACAACACCGTCGGATTATCAAAACATAATGTCAAAGCAAGTCTATTTTTAGCACAAACTTCATCTCAATTTCTTACACGTATTTCGTTATCCTAAATCCTCACTCGTTGAAGAAAAAATGATGGCTCTCAGTTAACGAAAAATTGGACATATTGTCTGTTTGTTTGAAAAAGTTACGCCATATTTTGTGATAGTGAGAAGATGATCAGATTGAATGTACAAAAGACACTTGTTTAACTATATGGTGCTAAGAGTCAAATCATAGACCCCTATGGGTACATGTACAATCAGAAAACACAACAACAATCCTACGTTTCAATGTTTTATTTTTTCCAATCATTAAAGTCAAATTTCATCAACAATAAAATCACCCGCATTTTCTTCATTTCCAGTAAATATTTACATATCATCCTTAATCTAACCCATTGCCACACAGTGACACCTTTTGATGCCCTACAATTTAAAAACTTTGGAAAACATTGTGGAAAATGAAGAAATTGCTTGCACCAAGCAATATCTTCCTTTCCCAAATTGTTTTCTGCCCAAAAAATTTAAATTTTATTCAATTGACATTGTCGTCTGCAACATCTTTGAATTTGAAATATTGCCGTTTGGTAGTCGATTAAACTTTTCTCAAACGATAGTGATTTTGGAACTTCCACTTTGAAAGCTAATTCAGATAACAAAATAGATCGTTATATACTTGTGTGTAAAATAGCATGGTAAATATTAAAACAAAGGAGAAAATGCTGATTACAAGCATCATTTTCTTCTTTTGCGTCAATGTTTTCTCAAGCCTTTTCTATTATAGACATCAAACCCTGTCTTGTTTGGGAAAGAGTTAATACAGTTTCTAAACCTAGACAAAAATCCATCCGATCCATCCAAGCCTTTATTCACAAACAATTCTGAATCTATTGTCTAAATTTCATTACAAAGCATCTGATTGGACGAGACATATGTCTCAGCCAGTTAGATTGAAGGTTGTGTAGTTCTAAAGATTAACATGGAATTAGACTGATTGGTTCATACCATCACTGGTCTCATTTTGCTTTCTTATGCTTTATATGGATTATTAAAGAAAAGTTATCCTATTACAAAATTTGGCAAAATTTTAGACAGGTCCAAATTCTAAGATGTTGCTGTTGACAATTTCATGTGAATGAAAATTTACATTTTTTGGTCTTAATTTTTATAGAAAACATTGTGCAAAATGAAGAGATTGCTTGTCACAAGCAATTTCTTCATTTTACGCGATGCTTTTCAAAGCCTTTTATCATGTAGGGTGTAAAAAAAGTGGTCTCTGTGTGGTAATGAGTTATAACCGAACAATATGGGTCTTGGTGAGACTGCATGTTCACATGTAAGCTGATCTGCATGCATACGTGTCTAAACCCTTTCCCCAACGACAAAATTTTGGACTGGCCTAAATTGAAAGGAGTTGCAGAGGACAAAAACATGTTATATCAAAAGGAGAAAATATGTATGATATAGCAAAGAAAATATTGAGCCAAAAGGAGAATTTTTTTCTTTTGCCTCAATGTTTTCCATAGCACTTTCTTATAGGGACGTCAAAACCCAGTCTTGTTTGGGAAAGGGTTAAATATCATTTAGGCTCTTTTCTCTAGATCCAGGCTAAAATATTTATTGCACTAAGTATAAAAAAAGTTCATCATATTTCAAAATCATTTCTTCTTTCCTTGTTTTGCCACTTTTTCTTTTCTCTTCTTCACATTTTTTGGTACTTTAGATTTTCTCTTTTCCTTCTGTTCTTCTTTGATAACTTTCTTTCTTTCCTGAAAGGGATAAACAACAAAATGTGTTTGTGAAACAATAATGCCCCCTAAAAGGCCAATGTTAAGTTTTCACTTTAAGTTTCGGACTGAAAATCTCTTGATATGGGGGCATAAATATGTTCAGCTTTTCTATTTTCATTATAAAACATAATTAGAACTTTTACAAATCAGACAAATACCCTTGATGGAAATTAAGTAAATAGGAGCTAAGATAATCTATTAACAAATTGAACTAGAACTGTCTCAAAGTGGACAAATACACAATGTACCTCCCACCAGCACCTTGTCACTGAAAAAGAGCTGTAGGTGAAACAGTTCTTGAGTGAGAGCACAGAAACAGGTTTTAAACAAAGTCCAATTGTGACTTTGACCTACATGACCACAAAACGATAGGGCACCTCCTTGGCTCAAGGGCAACAACTGTGTAAAGTTTCATGATCCACGGTCAAATAGTTCTTGCAAAAGAGCATGGAAATTGTTTTTCAAACAAATTTTAATTGTGACATTAACCTTAGACTCCAAAACAACATGGCACTGGTCCAAGGCAACAATGGAGAAAGTTTCATGATCCTAGGTTAAATGGTTTTTCAGAGAGACCATAGAACGAAAAAGTCTGCAGGCAGACAAACAGACTGACAGACACACATGGTGAGACCAATATAACCCCCTCTACTTCGTAGGTGGTCCATGGGGGTATAACAGTTGCTTTTTGTACTTTTGAGTCACCTTACCTTTTTAGAGTTTGGTGATTCATTTCTCGGTCGTATAAATTTCTGAGATTTTGTCTCATCCTCTGATGATTCCGACCCATCTTCACTGTCATCAGAGTCATTTTTACCTGAGCCAGCTTCACTGTGAATACTCTCAGTACTCTGATTAGACTGGTTTGTTGTTTCTTGTAACAAGACTGGCACCTAAAAAAAGTTTGTGAAGTATTTCAGTTTAAGTTCTAACCAACAGCTCCCTTGCTAAATCTTTTGATGCTAAATAAGCTCTGAAATAGGAAGATGTTGAAAGCTAAAATGCTGTAGCTGCAAGCGGTACAGACTGTTAACAGCTGACTCAAAACTCAATGATCATGATTTAAGTTGAATGTTGGTACAATATGATTTAGTTTGTAGATTACAGACTTAAAGCCAAAACTCTAACTTACCTGTTCTGGTCCGGAGAGATCCATTTTCAATCCAGTTAGCTTATTGTATAATAACTGAAACAAGCAGATAAATAGATTAAATTGTCAACTTTCATGAGAAATTATACAATCATTTATAAAAGAAAAGCAAATTGAGAAGTTTTTGATAATTGAAAAAAGACATTTCTTCCAAGTTGGTGTCTTACAATTAGCTGAAAAGAGCCCTTTGGACCAGCTGGGTTTACAACGATTTTATACTAAAGGTTCCTGAACTGTAATAGATACATACACTTCTAGCATATAGATCTCTGTGACAGTTGGATATGTTGAAGACATTGATATATAAAGATGTTTTACCATCTTACTTTTTAGAATTTGTAAATCCAGTGGGAGATAACTGGCTTTAAAGTTGGCATTGCAGTCATTGGGAATATATCTTTTTTGTCAATATTTTTTGTAAATTAGGCAAATTTTCAAACAAGAGGACCATGATGGTCCTTAATCGCTCACCTGCACCTAGACAGAATGAAAGTCACAATGTTGTCAAGTTCAAGAGCACATAATTTAAGATGCGAGATTACGATCCAGCTGAAAACTGCTTTCATAATCTTGAATGATCAATATTTGTAGCTGTTACAGTAAAAACAAAGTGGAAGAAAACAACAATTTTGTCACAGTCAAGGGCAAATAACTCTGTTCTGAAAGAAATTCTCATTAACATTATGTGAAGTTTTTTTATTGGTTAATATTTATTGCTGTTTGAGAGAAAACAAAGTCGGAAACGGCAATTTTGTGATCGTCAAGGGCACACAACTCTGTTTTTTTATACTGATCAATCTGACAAATCAAAACCTTCAAGATCTTATGGTCACGAACATTGTGACTAAGTTGTGTCTTGATTGGTCCATATTTGTGTTTGTTAGAGAAAAAATATAGTCGAAAATAGTAATTTTGTGAAATTCAAGGGCCAATAACTCTTGTCTTTCTGATCAAATGGAGCTGAAAATTTAACTCATCAAAGATGTTATGGTCACCAACATTGTTGCAAAGTTTTGTTTCGTTTGATCAATAAATGTAGATGCTACAGTGCAAACAAAGTCGAAAACAGCAATTTTGTCAAATTCAAGGGCACATAACTCCAGACTTCCTGCTCCTATCACACTGAAAATCAAACTCATCCAAGATCTTATAGTTGCCAACATTGTGGCAAAGTTTTGTCTTCATCAGTAAATATTTGTGGATGCAAAAGTGGTAACAAAGTCAAAACTAGCCATTTTTGACATTCAAGGGCACATAACTCCGGACTTCCTGGTCCGACCTGACTCAAAATCGAACTCATTCGAGAACTTATAGTCATACATGTTTTGACCAGGTTTGGTTAAGATTGGTCAGTATTTGCAGAAACTAGAGTGGTAACAAAGTCAAAACTAGCCATTTTTGATGTTCAAGGGCACATAACTCCGGACTTCTAAGTCCAATCTGACTCAAAATCGAACTCGTCCGAGAACTTATGGTCATACATGTTTTGACCAAGTTTGGTTAGGATTGGTCAATATTTGTGGATGCTAGAGTGGTAACAACAAATTGTGGACAGACGGACAGACGGACGGACAGACGATGGACAAAAAGCGACCACAATAGCTCACCTTGAGCACTTCGTGCTCAGGTGAGCTAAAAACTTATAGGGTAGAAAGTTGCCGATTATCATTACGCTCCATAACTTACACTGAAACAGTTCTAAATCCTGCATATTTTGTGAAAACCGATTTTTTCGCAATTCAAGGACAGATAATCCACTAAAATTAATATCATCAGGGGAGATAATGCATTTTTTTCGAGTCAAAAACATTTACAGATAATTTATCTTTCACATCATAACATATCAATTTGATTTTTGCTATATATGAGCGTGGATCTGGAAAAACTTCTCTTATAGCATTTGAGACTTTCATGTTTCAAGGTCAAAAGTACAGACTGCTCAGGTCCCAAGAAACACTCTTATAATTGCTACATGTCAAAGGAAAATCTATTAGAGAACGACATGGTTCTTGATCAGACTGCGTGTATACGCAGGCTGATCTGGAAGCATGTTGGGCTCAAAAGCCTTAACCCTTTCCCAAACAAGGCCTGGTTTTGACGTCCCTTATAGATATTGCTTGGGAAAACATTGAGATAAAAGAAGAAACTGCTGATTACCAGCAGTTTCTCCTTTTGTCTCAATATTTTCCATGCTGTATTATACACAAAATCTATCTTTAACAACATCTCTTTTGTCGTCAGCAGCAGCTTTCATATCGGATCACCTTAAAATGTTGTCGTTTGGGAAAGGGTTAAAGGACCTTTTTCCAGATCCTGGCTCATATATATATATGAGCCGGGATCTGGAAAAACGTCCCTTGTAGCATTTTTTCAAAATTGAGTTTCAAGATAGGCCTTTTGGCAAATGGAGTCCAATATACATCAATGCTGCTTTCTTTAAATTACTACAGGTCACGAAGATGCTATTGGAGAACAAAATGGATCCTGATCAGACTGTGCGTATGCACAGGCTGATCTGGATCTATGTTGGGCTCAAAAGCCTTAAGGGACGTTTTTCCAGATCCTGGCTCATATATTTGATACATGATATTCAACACCATCAGGTATATTTTTGTAGCTAAATCTTCTTCAAATTACCGCCATTAATCCATGCTGTTTGCAAAAGGTTGCTACTTGTAGTAGATGAAGTTAGAGAAAATATACACATGTTGATACAGAGTTACAGATAAGATAGAGTGAAAGCATATTAATTTTTTTTAGCCAGGATCTGGAAAAACGTCCCTTAAGGCTTTTGAGCCCAACATAGATCCAGATCAGCCTGTGCATATGCACAGTCTGATCAGGATCCACATTGTCCTCTAATAGCTTTTTAGTGACCTGTAGTAACATTGGACTGCATTTGATAACAAGCTGATCTTGAAACTCAATTGTTAAAAATGTTTTAAGGGACGTTTTTCCAGATTCCGGCTCAAATGCAATATTCTATTTATTCTTCACCAAACCCTTTGTTGTGGGTACTCAATGGAATCGTCTCATTGAGACAATTCAAATGAGTACTCAAAACATAGGTTTTGAAATTAAATTAACAAAGTTAGAATTCTTTCAGCCCTCTTATTTGTTGCTCTACATCCATGCTTGTCTAAATTGTGGCAAGTGCTTTTATCCAGGATACCAGCTGAAATATATTAAGACAAGCCAAGCAAAATGTGTTCGTAAAACACAAATGGCCCCCCAAAAAGGCAAATGTTAAGATTTCACAATAATTTCGGAATGACAGACAGGCAAACGGTGGTAAAACAATATGCCCCCTATCTTTTGATATAGGGACAAAAAAATTTGCTTTATTTTTGTATTTTTCTGTTAATCATTTACCTCTTCTGTTTGTCCATGTTTAGCCTTGGAGAAATCTCTATCGTAGTCAATAACTTCATCCAAGTTTCTTGGAATGTATGAGTTCTTGAATACCTACAACATTAAATTTATATGTGACCCGTCGCGCTAAAAGGGACCTTATAGAAAGTGAGAAAAATATCGACCGTAGTCTGTCTGCGCAGTCCGCGCAGCCAGACTAGGGCCGACACTTTTCACTTTTAGGTAATTTTCTAAATCCGGAATGTTTTCCCTATCTTACCATATGTTCATTTTTCGCATACAGTATCTGGTTAACCTGTGCTGAGTCGGACAAGTTTGTCAAAATTTGGACTTTTGGAATTCGGATAAGGTCCCTTTTAGCGTGATGGGTCACGTATAAATCACCACCTTGCATGTAAGGGAAATGAAAGTTTATGAATTGGGTTGTTGGGTCAAAGAAGTTAATTGGACCAAAGCAAAACTATAGTCAATTATCAAATCTGTGGCCCAACAGTCAATTCCATAAACTTCCAACTACCTACAATACTATGTGTTATTTGTTCTATGATAAAAATATTTTAAGTAAGACATTACAGGAAAATAAGTCTAATAAAATTGGTCTCAAGCCATGCATTTTGAAAAGAGATCACTTTGGAACTTCTGGGCAGTTTGAATTATTTTGAAAAACAGATTTAAAGTCAGCAGATCTACACTGTCTTTTTTTTCAAACATAATCATATAATAAATATTCTCACTTCTTCATCAATTTTCTCTTTAGCTGTCACATCTTCAATAGTTCTGTTTGCTGTCATGGCCATGCATCGTTCTAGGTATTCATCAATGTTGTCTTTAGTTATAGAAATGTCAGTCACAAAATCAAACAACTCTTTTACTGTCAGTGTACTCACACCTTTCCTTCTGAAATATTCTGGAAAAGCATAAACATAACCTCGTGGCTTTGTCTTGAAATCGTCTTAAATATGTTCAATATGTTGTATTAATCATTAACTAATATCATGATGTTGCATTTACAGATGACAATATCTGTTGGACAATTAACCAATTTCGAAATTTAATCAAGAGCCGTCATAGACGGATTATGCTCCCCGAATTAGTGTTTGTCACATAATAAAAACTATCATACATTAAGCCCCCTTTTCCCATGATAGATTTTTTGTACACACATTACTTATAGAATATGGTCTTGAACATCCTATTTATCACATAAGTACAAAATTTCATTTAATTCTGCCCATTAGATGAAGAGAAATTAGAGAAAAACTAATTTTACACTAAGACCCCTTTTTCCATGATGCAACCTCAAATTAAGAAACAAAGAAAAAGGTCCCTAGGGATTATCCCAGTGAGTTCACATATGAAGTTTCATTAAATTTGGTCCAAGGGTTGCTGAGATCTGGCTGTAGATGGACAGACGACACACGGACGGATGGACAGTGTGCGACTATATGCTCCCCTGAAATTTTTTCGGGGAGCATAAAAAGTATCAACACATTACCAAACGCCAAATTCACTGATATGGCAGACGACAATTTTTACTGAAAGATATTTCACATTTTAAATATGTCTTTCTTAGTAGAAAGGATTGTGTAGAAAACAATGTTTCAAAAGCTTTCATCTTACGGGTGGGGTTTTGGGTAAAAAATTCTACAGAAATGAGTTCATTTAATCCTTTCCCAAACAAGGCCTGATTTTGACGTCCCTTATTGAATAGGCTTGGGGAAACATTAAGGCAAAAGAAGAAACTGCTGATAACCAGCAGTTTCTCCTTTTGTCTCAATGTTTTCTATTCTATATCATACATGAATTTCATCATTATCAACATCCATTTGGCTGTTTTCAGCAGCTTTTGAATTGGAACACCCAAAAAATTTTATGTTTGGGAAAGGGTTATATGTTTTGTTTTTTCATATACCTGTAATATTTGTACAATCTTTCCGCAAGAACACTAGAGCATAAGGATGATCATGTTCTACAGATTGTGAGACGTCTATCACATATATATTACCATCGTGATATCTGAAAACAAAAGCATTTTGTTAAAGGGTTAAAGGGTTAATTGTGATCAAATACCTTGTTATATTTGTAGTCTTTGGGATATTGGGAGGCCTAGATCTGGAAAAAGTTGTCCTATGACATTATGAGAACAACATGGATCTTCATCAGACTGTGCATTCGCACAGTCTGATTAAGATTCATTTTGTTCTCTAATAGCTTCTTAATGAGCTGTAGCAACTGTAAAATAGCGGGAATTAATCAAACTATAATTCACAAGAATAATCTGGAAAATATGTTGTTTTTTAAATGCCTTTCTAGAGACTTTTTTCCAAAGATCCTGGCTCAAATGTTTTTGTAATGGATTTTCTTTAGATTGTGAGGCATCTATCACATATATATTACCATCATGATATCTGTAAATAAACAAAAGGATTTTATTTAGTAATATCATGAATTGTTTATAAAGTCTGCATAAAAATTTCTACTGTTTCACCAAGATAGCAACATCGCTCAACTGGCTACAGTAAAAGAATTATCTCATGATTTCTTGTAAGCCTCGCACTGCCAAATCTTGAAAAGGGTTGCCCAAGGAATATTTCTGCCCAGTTTTGTCTGAATTGGATCATTGGTTTATTTGTAAAGAATAATTTCATGGTTTGTCCAATTCTGATAAGCCCTGCTCTGCCACAACCGCATTTATAGACCAATCAAAATTTCACCAATACTGTAAGCAAAGGACCACCCAAAGAATTATTTCTTGATTTCTCCCATCCTGATAAACCACACCATGCCAGTCCCACATTAATGAACCAATCAAAATTTCCCAAAGAATTTAAGTAAAGGGCAACTCAAGGAACATTACTGCCAAATTGGTCTACATAGGCCCATTGGTTTATTTCTAAAGAATTATTTCATGGTTTGTCCAATTCTGATAAGCATGCCAACATTTATGGACCAATCAAAATTTCACGGACAATTTAAGTACATTTCTGCCAAGTTTGGTCAAAACTGGCCAAATGGTTGATTTTCAAAGAATTATTCTGTGATTTCTCTAAGTCTGATAAGCCCCGACCTGGCACGCCCACATTTATGGACCAATCACTATTTCACTGACAATTTAAGAAGAGTACGCCAAGGTACATTTCTGCCAAGTTTTGGCAAAATGGTTAATTTTCAAAAAAATATTTTGTGATTTCTCCAAGTCTGATAAGCCCTGCCCTGCCACGTCCACATTTATGGACCAAACAAAATTATTTGAGCAATTTAAGTAAAGGGTCATCCAGGGAAGATTCTTGCAAAGTTTGATCAAAATTGGCCCATTGGTTTGAGATGACGCTCGAATGCACGACGGACACAACGCCACGACAATAGCTCGCTGGCCTTTGGTCAGTTGAGCTAAAAATTTAGTTTCATTCAACAGACCAGTGACCCCTGTGTTCTTAGTCCAGAATATCATAACAGCACAAAATCCACATCAAAATTTTAAACAAGAGTTGTCCGCGGACAAAGTAGCTCGCCTATACGGGAACTTGTCACAAAATCAGCCAATTTTTTAAAAGTAGGTCAAATTCCAAGTTCAAGGTCACAAGGTCAAGGGTCATGTTCCCAAATGAAAGGTCTTGGCAGGAGGTATCCATGTGTGAAATATCAAGGCTCTATCAATAATAGTGCATGAGATATAGACCAGGTTAAAGTTTTTCAAAAGTAGGTCAAACTCCAAGGTCAAGGTCACTAGGTCAAAGGTCATGGTCCCAAATGAAAGGTCTTGTCGAGATGTATACGTGTATGAAATATCAAGGCTGTATCTCTAATAGTGTCTGAGATATAGACCAGGTTAAAGTTTTTCAAGTGAAGACGTGACGGGACGGGACGCCGACACTAGGGCTGTGACATTAGCTCCCCGGACATAAAGTCCCGGCTCGCTAATAAAGTATCTCTTCTCAGGAAATGTAACTATGTGGATAAACACTCATGCAAATAGCTTTAAACAGACGCTATTTAATATTAGCTATACTTACAATAAATTAAATTCACTCAAGTCCGCATGTACAAGTCTACATTCATGGTATAATGTCCGTATCATGTGTATACATTGTAGATATAATTCTCTGGCCCTAGACTCATTGATCTCACAGTCCTTTAACAAGGGAGCTGGCCTGAAATGGAAAGAAGAACTGTCGCTGGAGTTGATCTTTTCATCAAAATCTGTCCAGCCATTTGGGAGGAGTTGCGCTGACCAGAAAAGTGAATGGACACCCCTACACCCCCCCCCCCCCAAACAACCAAACAAAAATGCCATGTTTTGACATCTATAAAGGAGAGAGTCAAAAATCAATGAATGAACAGGAGAAAATGCTGATTATCATTAATTTAATTATTATCATAATTATTATTATCATTTTATGTTATTCTCAATTGTACTGAACCATTTGTCTGTTGTCTAGAGGTAAAGCATCCTTTGCCTTTATATATTTTCTGAGCTAAATTGTACACAATTTCTTTCTTCAGCAACATTCACTTTGTAATTCTGCAGCAAATTTCAAATTGGACCACATTAAAATTTTACTGCAAGCCAATAGGTTAACCCATTACCAAACTGCAAAAATTTAGACTAGTCTAAATTCAAAGATGATGCAGATGACAATTACAAGTAAATGAAATTTATCATTTTTTAGTCTTTTTACGAAGAAAACATTGTGGGGAATGAAGAAATTGCTTGTCACAAGCAATTTCTTCATTTTCCATGATTTTTTCTAAAGCCATCATTTTGTTGGGAGTCAAAAGGAGTCATTGTGTGGTAATGGGTTAACCCTTTCCCAAACAAGACCTGGTTTTGACGTCCCTAGTAGAAAAGGCTAACCAGCAGTTTCTCCTTTTGTCTCAATATTTTCTATGCAATATTCTACACAAATTCTATCTTTAATAACTTCCATTTTGTCATTTGTGGCAGTTTTTGAAGTGGTTCACCCTAAAATTCTGCTGTTTGGGAAAGGGTTAAACTAACTGAACAAACCTGTCCACTTACCATCCATCTAGGCCTATAAATCCCATCACTAACACATGACTACGTAGTAACAGAGGTTCTGGACATAGAATACCAGACTGGTGGATTCTGAAGTGAAACGTACAGGTATTAACCCTTTCCCAAACGGCAAAATTTTCAGATGATCCTCTTCAAAAACTGCCACAAATGACAAAATGGATGTTATTAAAGATATGATTTGTGTACAATATGGCACAGAAAATATTGAGACAAAAGGAGAAACTGCTGGTTATCAGCAGTTTCTTCTTTTGTTTCAATGTTTTCCCAAGCCTTTTCTGTTAAGGACATCAAAACCAGATCTTGTTTGGGAAAGGGTTAACAAATAAATACTCATCTGAAAATTCTAATCTCTGTCTATGATATTTTGATAGCAATATTGACCCATTAAAAAACAGGATTTTTTTTAGACTGGTCCAAATTCAAAGATGCTGCAGATGTCAATTTCAAATGAATGGAATTCTACATGTTCTTTCTGTGTAGAAAACATTGTGGGGAATGAAGAAATTGCTTGTCACAAGTGATTTCTTCATTTTACACAATTTTTTCCAAAGGCTTTATCTTCTGGGGTGTCAAAAAGCATCAATGTGTGGAATGGGTTAAACACTTCCAGAGCATGACAATTATACCACTACCAAAGCAGGATGCTCAAATTACATCAGCATTGATTATAAAGCTTTGTGGAGGACATATTTCTATACAGACAGAGTTCGTTTTAATCTTTTAATTTTTACCGAAAAGTCAAATCTGAATAACATTTTCTATATTTCAATGGAAGAGCTTTAAGCTAAGAATTCCACTTGATAAAATTTCAAATTTCCAAGGAAAAATCAATTACCTGATCAAATTCCTCATTTCCTTTTCTGCCCATGTTTTGACCATTTTTCTTGGATTATGTTTGCAATAACCATGTCTGAACCTGAACTCTCCACTCACATATTTGTCTCTGTCTTTGAATATCAAAATGGACGTCTTATAAACCTGAAAATACATTTAACCAATAGTCTTCCCACTATGCCTGTTGCCCTTTTTGAAAACTTTGAATTACCAGCGGCATATCCTTGATATCTGTGAGGGAGGTTCTAATATACAAATAGGGGGGTTTGTTTTCCTAGTTTTACACAATGTTGACTGAATTTCTATATAAAAATGAAATAATCAGGCTACAGAGAGGGGTTCGTTTGAACCCCCTGAATCCCCTCTGGATTCGCCACGGTATACAACCCATAAGGACTTGTCAGTGAAGAGAGGCATACAACTCAAAAGCAGATGATTCATGAAATAATTTAAATATACATGGTCAGGTGCATAGCTAGACATGAGAGATACACTATGACAAGTTTGATCTTATTTCAATTGAGGCTGTAGGAGTCAAGTGGACAAGAATTTGCTGACAAGTTGACAAAAATTCGACCAAGGCAATCCTACGGGTGTACATAATATTGGAATCAAACTAAAACAGCACACATATAACCGCACCTTGACAGCTCTATGTGTCCCATCCTTCCCTGTAGCATGATACACATTGGCCTCCTTTCCTGTACTTATACATCCATTAATCTCCGTGATGAATCCTCGACTCAACATTTTAAATATAATCATCCTCGTCCGTGGATCCATAACCTGTTCTGCCGTTGCTCTGTCTGACTTGTCTTTACCACGATATCTGTATACATAACACATAGAATACACTTTACAAAACATCTAGGTACTTGTTTAACACACTGCTTCATGATGTGTCACAGTCATTTCATAGAGCCAATCTGATTAAATTCCGATGTTTCATCTTACTTCATCCAGTAACATCTGACAGTCACCAGTTAATCAACAGGTAATCTTCACTGACCCCTATAACTCTTATATCAATCATTTTTAATCTAGCCAATCAAAATGCTTGTTGTATTTGGCTTTCCATGACAAACATGTGCAAATATGTAGTTCTGCTCTTAAATGAACTGTCATCATGGGCAAATGTTTAGTTGATTGGTCAGGGGCAAAGGACAATGAAGATGACCGCCAACAGATGTCTGTCAGAAGTTACTGTAAAGTTTACATCAGACCTTAATCAGATTATTCATAAAGTATGAAAGAAACATTTTATACATTTAATTTACGATGTTTTTCCTTTTTTGAAACAGTTTCTGTTCCTTGATAATGTTTTTATTCACTAATAGAACAAATCTAACTCTAATCCTTGGAAAGGCTAGCAAATATTAGTAAATATATTTCTTGAAAGTTAAAAAGACTTGTACAACAACATCTATCAAAAGGAATGTCCAGTAACAAAAGATAGTCTTAACCCATTACCACACATTGACTCTTTTTTGACTCCCCAAAATTTTACGGCTTAGGAAAACATTGTGGAAAATGAAGAAATTGCTTGTGACAAGCAATATCTGCATTTCCCACAATGTTTTATATCCCAATAAGATCCCAAAAATTAAGTATCGTTCTTTGAAATTGTCATCTGCAACATCTTTGAATTTGGAGCAACCCAAAATTTTGTCGTTTGGCAATGGGTTAAGTTGAACCAACCTGTCAGCCTCCATCTTTTTCCCCAAACTTAACAAGGAGTTGGCAGCATTGTTGTGTAATACAGGACCTTCATATCTCTCTGAATGACGATAACAATACCAATATAGATCTAATGTTAAGGTAAATTAACCATTTTCCAAATTTTTATGTTTTAAGGTTTCCAATTTGAAAGCAGCTGCAGATGATTACGTAATTTATATCTACAGAAAAAATTGTGAATATTAAAACCTAGGAACTATTGACAAAAACAGAGAAATTGATTGCTGAATTAATC
Organism: Fragum sueziense; assembly: GCA_963680895.1. Taxonomy (NCBI): domain Eukaryota; kingdom Metazoa; phylum Mollusca; class Bivalvia; order Cardiida; family Cardiidae; genus Fragum; species Fragum sueziense. Next base: position 52,743,633 of record OY804594.1, on the reverse strand, counting down.
AAATGTGTAAGGTTACAACCATAAAACTGATGAGAGCACATAAATTATAAATTTACTTAAGGTGGCCGAATGCGATTCCATAACAAGAAAACTGCCCTAGAGAATTGACTCATACTGTCGCATGTTATAAAGTGAATCCTTACTGACATTTTAAGATAATAAAAAAGATAAGTCACCATCTAGGGAAATAATGGGGGCCGTCTCAAAACCAGCACTGAAATGGCTATTTTTAAAATGGAGGCCAATGGGAAATTTGAATATTTTTACACAAATGTTAAAAAATAGAGAATTTCTGCCCTAGAGAATTTGATAATATTTTGTAAATTGATGAACCTGGTCATGATCTGTGAAATAAAGAAATAAAAAACAAAAGTCACCACAGTATATGAATTGGGGGTTGTCTCAAAAGTGCCGGAATAGCAGTGTTTCAGCTGATTTTTTGACGCAAATGTTAAAATTTTAGAAATTTCTGCCCTAGAGAATTTGAAAATATTTTGTAAATTGATGAACCTGGTCATGATCTGTGAAATAAAGAAATAAAACAAATGTCACCACTGTACATAAACGAGAGACCGTCTCAAACGTGTACTTTTCCACAGAAAAAAGCAGCCTTTTAGCTCAATTTTTGTATAGCTATTAGTACATAGTTATAGGAAGTAGTGACCAAAAACAGTCATAATCATGATCGTAATATGTTGCTTGTTTGATTAAAACATAAAATAGATTTTTAAGATAAATGTTTGACGTCTCAAAATTGTTTTATTCTATTGTGGGAAAGGGAAATTTGAGGCCTAAATGGCTTTGGAATAAGCTATATTTATCTAACATTGGTGTAATGTCTTGAACTGTAGTGTGAAAGAGGAACGTACTAGACAAAAGTCAGTATATTCCGATATTTCGAGCCAAATTTGGACTTTTCTAACGATGAATTCGTCAGAAATCGGCCGATTTTGTGTATCTTAACTTCACCGTATTACCGACGTCGTTACTTTGAACGCCAAAACGCACGTGTTTAAATGACATCATCAAAACATTTCAAATACGACCCGATATATTTTCACGTTTCATTCTTGTTCGATGAAAAACTGATGCAAAAGTTTGTATAGTTTAACTAAAAAAATGTAACGGATCAAACTTTCTACCTTTTTTTCTGAAACTTTAGGTCGCTATCTTATTTACGACAACATGCGCGTTTTGGATGCGCACTCGAATCGACTTCGGCCACCTTAAGTGATCTACTTTGACAATGATAGGGATCAGCTAGAGACCAACTCAAAATTATAATCTGATCCAAGTTCCAATGGTTTATTTCAATTATATTATAATCAAACCGTTTGTAGTAATAACTGAAATAGGTAATTTACTGTAAAACTACGAGGGTTGTCCGGAAAGTTCGTGGACACTGTTTAGTATATAAAAATGAGAAAAGAAGATTTTATAACACACGCATTATGTCATTAAACAATATCTTAGAAACAGCATTTCAAAATTTGAACAAAATCCCTCCATTTTTAACAGAATTACATATGTTTTTGTGAAGAAGGTTGATGCACCCCGGAGCACGTCATGACGTTACGACGTTCCAGCGACGAAGAAATAACTTTGGCAAGAAAACTTGTGCTGCTTTTTTTGTCAGAAAGCATTCTGCGCACCCTCTTGCACACACTGTTTTCATTTTTATTTTTGTGAGGATTTCGTTAACAATTGTTTTCGATAGTTCACCCCCCCCAATTTATCTTACCGTATTTTACCTATTGTCATTCACGACGTCGCTCACCAAATTAACATTTCTATCTGTTATAAGACTCGATCTTTTTAGACCTCGAGTCAGCTGTTGCTTGCCCAGAAACGTTTGTTACATTTGCAAACGATATAATACAGAAAGCATGGTCTCTTCGTAGAAGTATTAACGAATTCCCTGGTCTCTGCAGGCGTTTTCCTAGTTCCACGCAAAATTTCACAAGAACGCGCTGCTCCGCCCAAACGTCCGACGTCGTCATTTTTGACAGATTTCCTTCCATATCAAACTTCTTTAAGTCATCCTCAAAGGTCAATTTTTAACGTGACAACATTGAAACCAAAACAATATGGAATCGGAATGTTAGGTGAGATTTTCATACATTTATTATTTTGTTTCCCGCCAATTTCAAACGTTAAATTAAATTAAAAGACACAGACATGGGTAGCCAAAAAGCTCAAAATTTGACGTGCTCCGGGTACCCCTATGTAGGGTCGTGTTAGGTCCTATTGCAAAAGAATTGCATATTAAATTCATTTCTTTTTGTTGGAAAAGTACTCGATAGATGTTTAGCTTTCATGTGATAAAGATTTTTTCACAAACAAAGTATTATGAAGCAAAATAAATTATGTGTCCACGAACTTTCAGGACAACCCTCGTACATACCAACATTTATTTTGTTGACAAATTTTCTCATAACTTTCTCATTTGGCTGGAATTTTTGTGTTGATTTGGGCTGCTGCATGTTTGGGTGATGTGAATTATTCTACAAAAGAAATTACATGTACACGTATTCTAATTCTTTTCCTGCTTCAACCCTTTTGCAAACAAAACCTGATTTTGATGTCCCTAAGAGAAAAGGCTTTGGAAAACATTGAGACAAAAGAAGAAAATGCTTATAATCAGCATTTTCTCCTTTTGCCTCAATATTTTCATTGTAATATTTTACGCATATTCCATCTTTCTATGTCAATTTTGTAATCTGCAGGTGCTTTCAAATTTGAACGCCCTAGAATATTGTCATTTGGGAAAGGGTTAAAATACAGGGTAAATCCAGGGAAGCAAATAAAATACAGTTCAAAGATACATACAGATTTCGAGACCAAATGTACTTTAAGCTACTTAAAGCTTCTATAGGCCCTTTATTTCTTTTTTCGAGAAGAGGCAGAAAGTCTTACCTCACTGCTACCCACTCCATACAGATGGGTAGACTGGGGCTTTCAATTAAGTGTCTTGCCTAAAGACACATCTTACGCGGGCAGGACTCGAACTCGTAACCACTGGGCTACAAGTCGAGTGCGCTTATCACTGCCCCTCTCCGGCTGTCAAAGATGTCTCTAAATATAATAGATTTGGGAAAACATTAAGGCTTAATGTTTTCTTCTCAATATTGTGCATGAAACCTATCTTTATCAACACACATTTTGTCGGCTAAAGTAGCTTTTATTCAGGACAACCCTAAAATGTTGTCGTAGGGGAAAAAATGGTGAAGGAAACCATGGCAGTCAATATGAATGAATTCAGATGCATCTGCATTTCATAATGTTACATCTGAGGATGACCCATTAGGGGTTAACTGTGACCTGGGAAAGTCCGCTTTTTCTATTTTTACACCAGCCAATCAAAACGCTCGTTGCAAACGCAGGTCTGTTGTCCCTGACAACAACACCAAAATGGCTGCGGTTGATAGAAATGCGCTTGACACGGAGCAAAGAGCAAAGTTCGTTAATTTTGAGAGCAAAGATCTTGCATTTATAAATGAAGTAGATAGTTTTCAGTATATCTTTAACACTGTCAGTAACAGTTTTATAGGATCATTGCGCTTACCCGAAATAAAGCAGTGTGTAATTTTGAACATATTTATATAAACTATATATTGATAATTGGGAGACATGCAGTGGTCTGATTAGCTCAGTTGGTAGAGCAGCCATCTTGTATACTATAGGTTAGAGGGTCAAACCTTGCGCCGATTTCATCTTTTTATCCACCTATTTTTTTAAAAAAAAATTATTACATTTTTCCATACCAAATTATTCTAGAAATTGCAAAAACGAAATAAAAATACAATTACCAATTACATTTTTGTATCCATGATTTCTAGAATCGTTCAGTTTGAAAAATATAAAATACATAGTAAGAAAAAAAACATGAACCCAAGGTGGGAATCAATCCCTAGTCGTCAGGTATATGGGTCGGTGCTCTACTGACTGTGCTAATCAGGTATTTAGATCACAAAGACTCGAATTGCCAAAATGTAGTTTATACGTTCATAAGTTAACATCACTTTATTTCGGGTTAGCGTGATGACCGTATAAAACTGTTACTGCTAGTGTTAAAAATATACTGAAAAATATCTACTTCATAAATGCCATATCTTTGCTCTCAAAATTAACGGACTTTAGTCTTTATCTTTGTAGTGAAATCACCACACTGGAGGCGGCCATGGCTACTAATCTTGTTATCGTTAGAAACGGAAGTGTAGTGTGCATGCCTGTGCGCATGCCAAATGTCTTTCAACTTTTCCAAAGCTATAATCTGATTGGTCCAAAGAAAGGTCACAGAAGATGACCCCTAACGGGTGGTCCTTAGATGTTACTGAAAGATAATATCTAATTTTTAATTAGATTGCCATGGCAGTAACCAATAAATTGTCCATAATATGAACGGTCTGGAGCGCAACTAGACATCATATTTATAAACAGTTTGAGGTAAGTTTCAACTTACTCTGATTGAAATTGCACAAAAATCAGGCAGAAGAAAGGAAGAAGAAATTGAAGTAGGATCCACATGATTCAGAGCTACAGATAAGAGGAGGTACTAGCCATTCAAAATGCAATTCATTGATTCTTACATCATATCAGGGTGCTCCTCAGAATAATTTGAAGCTGTAGTGGCATGTTGCATAACTTTACAACGCAGTGTTTATGCAAAATAATTGTGTATAAAAACATAATGGGAAAAGAAGAAATTGCTCATTTTGAGCAATTTCATCTTTTCCCATAATGTTTTTTATGCAGACTTATTGTATAAAATGCTTTATCCATTAGTTTTTAACATGAAATACCTCAAAATGCCTCTATTTGGTGACCATTTTGAAGAAATTAAGCCGTGGGGTACTTTTGAAGCTGTAGGGGCATTTCACTGATTTACACGAAGCTGTAGTGGGGCTGATACAGCTTATTGGTCTGGGGAGAACACTCAGGGCTTTTTCCGGGCATTTTGGGAAAGGGCCCCTAGCTCTAAATTGGGAAAATTTTATCGACGAAGTGCCAAATTTGGGAAAAATTAGAACTTGTATAGATCTATATATAACTAGTAAGACTTTAATTATTTTAAACAACTGAGCTAAAACATATCCCAGAATCACAACTCTCACCATCAAGACAAAATCATGTTGAAAATTGAAATCCTGCATCTTTTTTTTTATTTTGCTTCATTCTTTCCCAAACAAGACTTGGTTTTGACATCCATGTTTACATAAGCTTGGTAAAACATGGAGAGAGAATGCTGGTCAGTGATAAGCATTTTCTCCTCTGTGTTTTGAGCTAGATATCATTCACAAGCTTTACATTTTTTAGTTACATTTATTTTGTTGTTTGCAACAGCTTTAGAATTAGTTCACTGTAAAAATTTGGTAGTCAGGGAAAGGATTAAATATTTACTGAAACAGAAAGTACTAATGATCCACGAACTGAAATACACCCCCCCCCCTCCTTGAAATCTAACTCTTAGTTAGAAACTATAGAATAATTTTGTTTAAATTTAAAATCAGTTTTCAAGGATATTTAGCTGAAAAAATATGGATCTTTGATTGTATACAGCTTTAATTTTCCTCCCATCAACTTTGATCAATACTTTGTTTACATCGCGAAAACCCATGACATTAAGTTTTTTATTACTGTATCTGTTTTTCCCAAGAGCATCAAACAGTCTAAACAATAAAACATCAAATAGGTAACAAGATCTGACTGAATTACCGAAGAATTTTTGGATTTCTTTGATATAGAGCCCTAATTAATTTACAATCTACGGCTGCGAAGATACGATCGGCGATCTACCTGAATGACTGCATAACACAACTGGGTATTTTTACAGGGTAGGTCTAAAAAGCAGACCAAACCTAGAGGACCAGAGGACTGAGGACCAGTCCTCTGAGGACCAGAAGGGTCTAAAAAGCAGACCAAGTCTAGAGGACCAACTACCTATGGGGGGATTATTACATAATATTATGTCACATGTGATAGACAGAAATACACTTTGGCCATCTGTTGGGTCTTGTGTATTGGTGATTTATGATCTTGAAAAAGATAATTCACCAATATTTGATGACTGATTTTCTCATACATTGTATTTTGATTTTGATATCCTGATCTCTTTTTTTTATTTTATTTATTTTTCCAAAAAGAATATTTTGTTTTATTCATTTATTTTTTGTTGTTGATTTTTTTTCTTTTTCGAATTAAAAGTCTTAGATCTAGTAAATTTTGAATTTGTTTTTTTATTTTATTTATTTTTCTCAAAAGAAATATTTTGTTTTATTCATTTATTTTTTGTTGTTGATTTTTTTTCTTTTTTGAATTAAAAGTCTTAGATCTAGTAAATTTTGAATTTGTTTTTTTATTTTATTTATTTTTCTAAAAAGAAATATTTTGTTTTATTCATTTATTTTTTGTTGTTGATTTTTTTTTCTTTTTTGAATTAAAAGTTTTAGTAAATTTTGAATTTGTTATATTTTTTATGTGTTTGTGTTTGCTTAATTTTAAATTATACTTTATAATTTAATTTCATACTTATGTTGTTGTTGTGTATATTGATTTTTTTTTGTCTTTACATTTTTTAAGGTAATTTTTTTTAAAATATAAACATATTTAATTTATTTTGTGAATTTGTGATTTTTATACTAAGGATGATGAAATTACTTTTTTTTAAAATTTGCATTAGACAATTTATTTTTATCGGCATGTATTTTATTCATTTTGATATTGTTTTATTTTATGTGTGCTTTATTCTTTACTACTGTTGTTTTTGTTCTTATAAATCAAATTGTTAATGAAATACTAGTAAGTTGGTATTTTAGTGGGTCGATTTTTAACCCTTCCCCAAACAAGACTAGGTTTGGATGTCTTTTCCCTTTCCCAAACAATCCCTGATTTTGATGTCCCTGACTGAATAGGCAAAGAAAATATTCAGACAAAAGAAGAAAATACTGTAAACCAGCATTTTCTCTTTTTGCCTCAATATTTTCTGTGCTAACTTGTTTACAAATCCTATCTCTAACAACATAGTATTACATAATGTCCCCTGGTGTAGTAGCTTTCAAAATAGATGACCTTAATGTTGGCTGTTTGCGAAAAGGTTAACAGATAAAACATGTGAAAACATTGAGGCAAAAAAAAAGGAAATGCTGATGAATTATTTGGACCGACAGCACAAGAATAAGATAATGAGGACCGGCAGAGAGGACCAGTTTAGAAAATGAGGACCGACAGAGAGGACCAGTTTAGAAAATGAGGACCAGCAGAGAGGACTAGTTTAGAAAATGAGGACCGGCACAGAGGACCAGTTAAGAAAATGAGGACCGGCACAGAGGACCAGTTTAGAAAATGAGGACCAGCAGAAAGGACTAGTTTAGAAAATGAGGACCGGCACAGAGGACCAGTTAAGAAAATGAGGACCGGCACAGAGGACCAGTTTAGAAAATGAGGACCAGCAGAAAGGACTAGTTTAGAAAATGAGGACCGGCACAGTGCCAGAAGACCACTTTAGAAAATGAGGACCGGCAGGGAGGACCAATTTAGAAAATGAGGACCGGCAGAGAGGACCACTTTAGAAAATGAGGACCGGCAGAGAGGACCAGTTAAGAAAATGAGGACCAGCAGAGAGGACCAATTCAGAAAATGAGGACCAAAAGAGAGGATTAGTTTAGAAAATGAGGACCGACAGAGAGGACCAGTTTAGAAAATGAGGAGCGGCACAGAGGACCAGTTTAGAAAATGAGGACCGGCACAGAGGACCACTTCAGAAAATGAGGACTTGCACAGAGGACCAGTTTAGAAAATGAGGACCAGCAGAGAGGACTAGTTTAGAAAATGAGGACCGGCAGAGAAGACCAATTAGAAAATGAGAACCGGCAGAAAGGACCAGTTTAGAAAATGAGGACCGGCACAGAGGACCAGTTTAGAAAATGAGGACCGGCAGAGAGGACCACATTAGAAAATGAGGACTGGCAGAGAGGACCATTTTAGAAAATGAGGACCGGCAGAGAGGACCAATTTTGAAAATGAGGACGAGCAGAGAGGACCACTTTAGTAAATGAGGACCGGCAGAGAGGACCGCTTTAGAAAATGAGGACCGTCATCAGAGAGGACCACTTTAGAAAATGAGGGCTGTCAGAGAGGACCACTTTAGAAAATGAGGACCGGCACAGAGGACCACTTTAGAAAATGAGGACTGGCAGAGAAGACCAGTTTAGAAAATGAGGACCAGCAGAGAGGACCAGTTTAGAAAATGAGGACCGGCAGAGAAGACCAGTTTAGAAAATGAGGACCAGCAGAGAGGACCAGTTTAGAAAATGAGGACTGGCAGAGAGGACCACTTTAGAAAATGAGGACTGGCAGAGAGGACCAGTTTAGAAAATGAGGACTGGCAGAGAGGACCAGTTTAGAAAATGAGGACCGGCAGAGAGGACCAATTTAGAAAATGAGGACTGGCAGAGAGGACCACTTTAGAAAATGAGGACCAGCAGAGAGGACCACTTTAGTAAATGAGGACCGGCAGAGAAGACCAGTTTAGAAAATGAGGACCAGCAGAGAGGACCATTTTAGAAAATGAGGACCGGCAGAGAGGACCAATTTTGAAAATGAGGACGAGCAGAGAGGACCAATTTTATAAAATGAGGACCGGCAGAGAAGACCACTTTAGAAAATGAGGACCGGCACAGAGGACCAGTTTAGAAAATGAGGACCGGCAGAGAGGACCAGTTAAGAAAATGAGGACCAGCAGAGAGGACCTCTTTAGAAAATGAGGACCGGCAGAGAGGACCAGTTTAGAAAATGAGGACTGGCAGTGAGGACCACTTTTGAAAATGAGGACCAGCAGAGAGGACCAGTTTAGAAAATGAGGACCAGCAGAGAGGACCAATTAGAAAATGAGAACCGGCAGAAAGGACCAGGTTAGAAAATGAGGACCGGCACAGAGGACCAGTTTAGAAAATGAGGACCGGCAGAGAGGACCACATTAGAAAATGAGGACCGGCAGAGAGGACCATTTTAGAAAATGAGGACCGGCAGAGAGGACCAATTTTGAAAATGAGGACGAGCAGAGAGGACCACTTTAGTAAATGAGGACCGGCAGAGAGGACCAGTTTAGAAAATGAGGACCGGCAGAGAAGACCAATTAGAAAATGAGAACCGGCAGAAAGGACCAGTTTAGAAAATGAGGACCGGCACAGAGGACCAGTTTAGAAAATGAGGACCGGCAGAGAGGACCACATTAGAAAATGAGGACCGGCAGAGAGGACCATTTTAGAAAATGAGGACCGGCAGAGAGGACCAATCTTGAAAATGAGGACGAGCAGAGAGGACCACTTTAGTAAATGAGGACCGGCAGAGAGGACCGCTTTAGAAAATGAGGACCGTCATCAGAGAGGACCACTTTAGAAAATGAGGACTGTCAGAGAGGACCACTTTAGAAAATGAGGACCGGCACAGAGGACCACTTTAGAAAATGAGGACTGGCTGAGAAGACCAGTTTAGAAAATGAGGACCAGCAGAGAGGACCAGTTTAGAAAATGAGGACCGGCAGAGAAGACCAGTTTAGAAAATGAGGACCAGCAGAGAGGACCAGTTTAGAAAATGAGGACTGGCAGAGAGGACCACTTTAGAAAATGAGGACTGGCAGAGAGGACCAGTTTAGAAAATGAGGACTGGCAGAGAGGACCAGTTTAGAAAATGAGGACCGGCAGAGAGGACCAATTTAGAAAATGAGGACTGGCAGAGAGGACCACTTTAGAAAATGAGGACCAGCAGAGAGGACCACTTTAGTAAATGAGGACCGGCAGAGAAGACCAGTTTAGAAAATGAGGACCAGCAGAGAGGACCACTTTAGAAAATGAGGACCGGCAGAGAGGACCAATTTAGAAAATGAGGACCGGCAGAGAGGACCAATTTTATAAAATGAGGACCGGCAGAGAAGACCACTTTAGAAAATGAGGACCGGCACAGAGGACCAGTTTAGAAAATGAGGACCGGCAGAGAGGACCAGTTAAGAAAATGAGGACCAGCAGAGAGGACCTCTTTAGAAAATGAGGACCGGCAGAGAGGACCAGTTTAGAAAATGAGGACTGGCAGTGAGGACCACTTTTGAAAATGAGGACCAGCAGAGAGGACCAGTTTAGAAAATGAGGACCAGCAGAGAGGACCAATTAGAAAATGAGAACCGGCAGAAAGGACCAGTTTAGAAAATGAGGACCGGCACAGAGGACCAGTTTAGAAAATGAGGACCGGCAGAGAGGACCACATTAGAAAATGAGGACCGGCAGAGAGGACCATTTTAGAAAATGAGGACCGGCAGAGAGGACCAATTTTGAAAATGAGGACGAGCAGAGAGGACCACTTTAGTAAATGAGGACCGGCAGAGAGGACCAGTTTAGAAAATGAGGACCGTCATCAGAGAGGACCACTTTAGAAAATGAGGACCGTCATCAGAGAGGACCGCTTTAGAAAATGAGGACCGTCATCAGAGAGGACCGCTTTAGAAAATGAGGACTGTCAGAGAGGACCACTTTAGAAAATGAGGACCGGCACAGAGGACCACTTTAGAAAATGAGGACTGTCAGAGAGGACCACTTTAGAAAATGAAGACCGGCACAGAGGACCAGTTTAGAAAATGAGGACCGGCAGAGAGGACCAGTTTAGAAAATGAGGACCAGCAGAGAGGACCAGTTTAGAAAATGAGGACCGGCAGAGAAGACCAGTTTAGAAAATGAGGACCAGCAGATCGAGGACCAGTTTAGAAAATGAGGACTGGCAGAGAGGACCACTTTAGAAAATGAGGACTGGCAGAGAGGACCAGTTTAGAAAATGAGGACCAGCAGAGAGGACCAGTTTAGAAAATGAGGACCGGCAGAGAGGACCAGTTTAGAAAATGAGGACCAGCCGAGAGGACCAGTTTAGAAAATGAGGACCAGCAGAGAGGACCAGTTTAGAAAATGAGGACTGGCAGAGAGGACCAGTTTAGAAAATGAGGACTGGCAGAGAGGACCAGTTTAGAAAATGAGGACCGGCAGAGAGGACCAGTTTAGAAAATGAGGACTGGCAGAGAGGACCAGTTTAGAAAATGAGGACCAGCAGAGAGGACCAGTTTAGAAAATGAGGACCGGCAGAGAGGACCAATTTAGAAAATGAGGACTGGCAGAGAGGACCACTTTAGAAAATGAGGACCAGTAGAGAGGACCACTTTAGTAAATGAGGACCAGCAGAGAAGACCAGTTTAGAAAATGAGGACCAGCAGAGAGGACCACTTTAGTAAATGAGGACCGGCAGAGAGGACCATTTTAGAAAATGAGGACCAGCAGAGAGGACCAGTTTAGAAAATGAGGACTGGCAGAGAGGACCACTTTAGTAAATGAGGACCAGCAGAGAGGACCAGTTTAGAAAATGAGGACCAACAGAGAGGACCACTTTAGAAAATGAGGACCGGCAGAGAGGACCAGTTTAGAAAATGAGGACCAGCAGAGAGGACATTTATAGAAAGTGAGGACCAGTACAGAAATGAGCACCAGTACAGAAAATAAGGGTCAAAGGAGAAAATGTGCAGACCAGAGTCATAGCACCTACTAATGACAAATGAATGGTTCCTACTTACAGTTTTATTCAAATTCCTCATTTCATGCACATTATCACAATTTTTTTACACAAAATCCGAGAATATTGAAGCCGCTATATCTAATTTATTTCCATGAAATATTATACAGTCGAAAAAACTCCTAAAGTTCCTCAAATTTCCGCTTCAGTCAAACTGAAAATATGGTCCTGTTATCATCAATGGATATCAAAATTTTTAAACTAATTTTCAAGAAGTATAGCCATTGAAATGTCGTAGGAAAACGAGAAAATTGTTTGTTTTGATCACTTTTTCCTTTCATTACTATATCTCAATTAACCCGTTCCCAAACATTGACACTTTTTGACACCCTTCAAGATAAAGGCTTTGGAAAACATTGTGGAAAATGAAAAAAATTGCTTGTGACAAGCAATTTCTTCATTTTCCTCAATGTTTACTACCCAAGAAGACCAAAAAATATATAATTGTATTCACTTGAAATTGTCGTCTGTACATCTTTGAATTGGAACAGTCGAAAATTTTGCAGTCTGGTAATGGGTTAATAAAGGTATAAACATACATAGTCTTGATAACCAACAACAATGAAAACAGTCATATCATACCACAATATTCAATCAGAGCCTAGAGCTGCTCTGAGTCACGTTGCAAATCCATTGTTGACATAAAAAATACTTTTGTCAAATGTCAGAAAGGATATTTGCGCAGCCGGTGTTCGAACTCACAACCAGAATCTAAGTACTAGAAGTGCCATTTAATATTCTAGAACAGTTCTTGTACTTTTCTTAGGGGTATTCCGTTAGGACAAAGTTTCAAACCTTTCCATAACAATCCCTGCTCATAGGAAGTAAATAATTCAAAAATACTATGAAAACATAAGGAGAAAAGATATGCTAGTGAACAGAATTGAGCGTTTTTTCATTTTACAACAATATTATCTGAGATGAAATGTACACAAAACCATCTAATTTGTCCACTGCACAGGCTATCAAGTAAGATTTTCACAGTAATTAGCATCAATGATAGTAAGAATAAACATGACACAAAATAAAGTTCTTGTATGGAAAATGTCAAATATAACAACCAATAATGACAACCTCCTTGTTTTGACAAACTATGCAGAAATAATTCAATTTGTCTGTCAAGAAATGGCATTTGATGCTGACAGGAAAAGTGACAAAAGGTGTTATGTGTCAAAAAGGTGTGATTTTTAGCTCCACTGGCCGAAGGCCAGCGAGCTATTGTCATGGCGTTGTGTCCGTCGTGCGTGCGTGCGTCCGTCCGTCCGTGCGTCCGTCCGTCCGTCCGTTAACTTTTTCTTTAAAAATCTTCTCCTCAGAAACTACTGGATGTATTTCAACCAAACTTCACAGGAATGATCCTTGGGTGACCCTTTCTCAGATTCCTTCAAAGAATTTTGATCGAACCAGAATAACCTGAGTTATCTGCCCTTGAATGTCAAAAATAGCTGGTTTTGACTTTATTTTTACTCTAAAATCTACAAATATCAACTAATCAAGACAAAACTTGGACAGAATATATATAAGCATAATATCCTGCCTGGGTATAATTTTTAGCTTGATCGGAATTATATATCATGAGTTATGTGCCCTTGAATTTGACAAAATTGCCATTTTCAACTCTATTTTGACTTTGATTTCACTCTAGCAACTACAAATATTGACAAATCTAAACAAAACTTTCACAAAATGTTGGTGACTATAAGATCTTGCCTTGGTGTAATTTTCAGCTTGTTTACATTTGTCAAAAAATGTGGCCATGGCAGGGAGGAAGGGGCTTATCAGACTTAAAGAAATCATAAGAAAATTCTTAAAAAATCAACCAGTGTGCCCAATTGAACCAAACTTTGCAGGAATGAGCCTTTAGTCGTTCTTTTTAAAATTTGTTCACAAATTTTTATATTTGTCAAAAAAATGTGGCTGTGGCAGGGAGAAAGGGGCTTATCAGACTTACAGAAATCATAAGAAAATTCTTTAAAAATCAACCATAAGGCCAATTGTAACCAGACTTTGCAAGAATGTTCTTTGAGTCTCTTTTCAAAATTTATTCACAAATATCAAGATTTGGCTGCCCCTGTGTAAGGCTTACAAGAAATCGTGGGATAATTCTTCCACTTTAACCAGTGGAGCGATTCAGGCCCTCCTGGGCCTCTTGTTTAAAAATATACCAGTATCTAACACCTAATCAGTCTAAGACTCAATAATGTACTTAACCCTTTCCCAAACGACAATATTTTATTATTCATCCAATCTAATAGGTGGATGGTGAAAATAAAATCATCAATATCAAAGGAAAATGAGCATATTCTTGTGCATTGAACATATTGAGAAAAATGGAGATTTTGCTAATAATCAGAAAATTCTCTCCATCCAATGATTTGATAACATTTTAACTATGTGCTTGAAGCTTGGTAAGGGTGATGTGGTGATACTGGTATGAGAAATGACAGGAATTCATGGTTAGGTGCTCTAGCAAATGTGATATATGACCATAACAGCTGAAAGAGACATAAACACCAATTAATCCATCAATTGTCTCAATACTTTCTGAGATATGTTGTACAAAAATGTAATCTTTATAAATGTCAGTTTCTGTTTGCAAAATCTTTCAAATTGGAACACCCTGATAATTCTTTAACCAGCTCATTTCTTTCCGGTTATCCCTAACCCATTTCCACTTACAAGACGGCAAAAAAATTATATAGATCCAAATTTAAAAGATGTTGTAAACAATAATTTCATATTCTGTCTTTCCGGGTAGAAAAAAAGTGAGAATTGAATAACTTGCTTGTGACAAGCAATTTCTTCATTTTCCACAATGCTTTCCAAAGTCTCTATTTTATGGGGCATCAAGCATCATTGTGTGAAAATGGGTCAAAACAAAATTCCCCATGGCAAAAGCATAGTCTATTGTCCAGGAGGGCGACTGGTGAAACCATGCCTTGTTTGGGAAAGAGTTCACATATGATCAAATTTAAGGTTTAATCCATTTCCAAAGATAAATTCAAAATGTCTCACCCTTTCCCAAACAACACAATCTTAGGGTGGTCCGATTTCAAAGCTATGTCACATGACAAAATGAATGTTGATAATGATAGGATATAGCTATACTGTAGCACAGAAAATATTGAGGCAAAAGGAGGAAATACTGATTATTAACATTTTCTTCTTTTGTCTCAATGTTTTCCCAAGCCTTTTCTAACAGGGACATCAAAACCAGGCCCCGGTTTCTCGTAAAAACTTAAGTACGTTCTCAGACTCAAATCTGAGCACTGTGCTCAAATCACATGAAATCCATGTGAACTTCAATTGAATACCAATCAATGTTGATTGGTATTCAATTGAAGTTGAGCATGAACTCATGACTATATACTTAAGTTTTTTCTAGAAACTGGGGCCAGGTCTTCCTTGGGAAAGGGATTAATTTATGCAAAGAAAAATAACAAAATTAATATAAAAATCTATGTAGGTAATTACTTAAGTAGCATTTATTTCTTGAATCCTTTCCCAAACTCAGAGTTTTGAACCAGTCCAAATTCAAATGTTTCTAGACGACAGAATTAATTATTAAAAAAGCAAAATAAATGAATTTCATTATCACAGGAAAAGTATTGAGGGATAAGGAGAAAATGCTGGCATTCAGCATTTTTCTCTGGTTTTCATCAGGCCTCAATTATTGAATGGGTCTTGAGATAAATTGGGTTTGCTGTTTGTTAAGCTTAATTTTTTAACATTGTTTAACCCATTACCACACAGTTACTCTTTTTGACTCCCCACAAGAAATGGCTTTTGAAAACAATGTGGAAAATGAAGAAATTGCTTGTGACAAACCATTTCTTCATATCCAACAATGTTTTCCATCCAAAAAGACCTAAAAATTCCTTTCACTTTCTTTCAATTTGGACTGCCTTAAAATTCTGTCGTTTGGTAATGGATTAAGAGAGACCAATAGCTTGTAAAAACAATTGAGTTACAATTAAGTTTTTGGTCCCCTCACTAACAATATGCACTAAAAGAATCTAGATCTTCATTTCTTGAACAGGTTTGAGT